>JAMPIV010017338.1:0-20000 GCA_024509875.1 Oreohelix idahoensis
TGTGGGGGTTTTAGGGGTAATTTTGATGAGGTATGAGTGTCTTTGGTTTTTAGGGTTGTCTGAGGGTGTGATTAGTGTTTAAGAATGGAGATGATTAATTTTAAGGGGATGGAGAGGGGGAGTGAGTAAGGGTATGTTTAGGGTGGGATGTATTAGGGATGGGGAAATATGGTTGGAAATAAGTTATGGTGTTAATCTTGGACTTCTAAGGTTCTAACTTTACAACAGTTCTTTTTTTTTTTCTATATCAAAATATGTACTCATTTGTAATATATGATATAGTGATTGTATAAACATTTAGCGGTTCACTAATTTTTATTCACCGTTAGTCCTTTGATGATTTTTCTTTTGTCAATCATGAACTTATGGTACTTAATATGAAATTGTGATTGAAATTATTGTATACATTGTGTCATTGCCAGTATTGTAGTATGCTTTGGTGAAACGTCCCTGGAAATATTTATACTTAGAGAGATACTTTCTCTGAGATGTTGAGATATATTCTCGCCTGTCGATCTATATTTCGACTTTGCCTTAATTTGGCGTTATAAATTCCTGATATTTCTCATCTGCGCATTATTTGTGCGTTGTGAGCCTATTGTATGTTGCTCTCAGATGAAAAAAAATGATTTCATTTTTTTCCCCGGGGGGTGTGGTAGTCTGTTGCACACAGATTCTTTTGTGTGGTAGTCTGTGACGCACATATTTTTTTTGGTAGGCATACAAATGTAAAGTATAACTATTTGTCTGATAAAAAGTAGTTATTTGAGAATCAATGATTCTTAGTCTAAGGGCAATAACCCTGATTGATCGATGTTATATTCGGTTATATGGGTTATCTTTTCTTGTGTCACAATCTGGCGTATGAATATTAGATTTACGTTATTTTGCGTCTGGTATGGCCAGATACAGATTGGTCTTGCTTAAAATGTTTATGGCCCGAATTTATATTTATTCCTTGACTATCTAAGGTGATTCGGTCTTATATCTTTGTATCTTTGTATTTCTATGTCGGTCTATTTTTTGAGCTGAACTCTGGGGTCAAAGGCATTTCTGCGTATGCGTCGATTTGGGGTGTCGACAGAGAAGCTGCTGTCATGTCGTCGCTGCTATGGGCTGGTCGATTAGAAAGTCTGAAGATTGGTTTCTGTGATTTATTCTAGGAAGGCGATTGTTTCTCTGTATGACTGTAGTATCAGAGATTCACCTAATGTTCATTATTAACGCCAAGGAATGGCGTGCGTTATTCGCTTGTGTGTGTTTTCCTAAAGCCAGGTAAAACCAAAACCTTTTTGCTGAACTTTTTTGCTAAGCCTAGATGGGAGACGTATTATCGTACATCTAGGATTGTTGACTACAGATGAAGATGACGTGTTATCTAGCAGCACTAGATTACTTGATGTAACCAGCCTTATTGATAGCAGAAATGTAAAGAAGCCCAATGAGGACATTTATGTACGAATTACGAATTAATTCTGCTTCATAATTTTTCATCCTGGGTGAGCGAAGCTCACGGAGGAGAGCCATTTTTTGGATCCCGCCATTGTAAGCGGATCATCGTCGGAGAACAGAAAAGGTCCTATTATCTGATGATGGTACAGAGATCTATATATTATGAAAACCCACTACTGTGGTTTAACATTGTTGCTATAAACATTTGATGAATTTACGGCTTGAGAAACTTAGCCAGGAGAAGGTTCTGACAGTGAACCATTGTTGATGATTATGTATCCACCTTAACTGACGCGATTAGTCAGTTGAAACATGAGACGATAGACAACAGGAATATTGAGTGCTTGCCTACTATCGTTCCATTATATTTACATGCCACATAAATGTACATCTGATATTGTCACCCATTTTTTTCAAGTATACGATGATTTTTTGCCAACCTGTTCAAGTGACTGTAATCGTGATGTCGAAGTGTACGTCCATTATTAAATGTATGAAACGTCATCAGCAGTCTACCCTTTATTGACTTCTAACTATGACTGAGTGAGTGACTTGTCAACTCAACAGAACTGTACACACATTCGCGTCCTTTACATCTACATTCTCACTCGATGTCAGCACTGTGTCGGAACGAGTTGACCATTCATTTATGTGTCCAGTATAATCTTATGAAAGCAGTAACATCACAACAAAACGCTTTATCAGCCTCTTACCCGTGTTCTTGGGGTCGTTACTTTTTATAAGATAATTCCATCTATGACTGTGCGTTTCAGTTTTCTCGGCCTTCCTTATTAAATTGGGTTTCCTGGGCTATGTAAGTCCTTCAAGGTTGTTCCACAAATTCCGGCCTGATAAATGGAAATTCTGATTTCTAACTTCTGGCAAGTCTGGTTGAGTCTTGGCAAGCGTGAATCTCACAGTGAACTAGACTTGAAAAGCGCCAGGTTATATTCAATGTCCTCCCCAACATCGGTTTGTTATGGGGCTACTCAAAAGCTCAAATCATTTTCAAACATGCGTTGGGGGGGGGGGGGGGGGGAGGGGGGATTTCAAAGTATTCCTGACATTGAAAAATGTTGAACGTAATATAGAGGTCACCTTTCCATATATGGTATGAAAACCTCAGATCCTTGGCAGGCGAACTCACCAACACATCTGTAAACTCATACGACCATGTGTTTCAGATGTAACAATTTATTACTATCTAAAGTAATCTTGTCATAACAAGTCGGACAGGAAGCGATTAGGTCATCCGTGTCTGTCCAAAACGTGTCACCCAGACAAGTAATCTCTTGTCTGTCACGTACCCTGGCCTTTATCAGCGATTAGCAAATACTCTGGCGATTTGAAGGGCTAATCTGTATTCTAATGTCGGCTTCACCCGCGAGTTAAATGGATAAAACAAACAGACATGCCGACGTATCCCAGAGAGGGGTGTAAGAAGGAAAATATCAAATATCTGCTACACATTGCAGAGAAAGAAAGAAAGTACGACAATTGAAAGCACGCAATAAAAATCAGTACAAAACTGTAACTGATACTGCCGTAGTGAAACAGAGATCGAGAAGGGTGGCTCCATTTTGTCACATCCACTTCGTCGTGTACTCTCTGGTTGAAAATCTTACAGAGAACACTGAGAAATACAACTTCCATATTGCTACCATTTTCAGGGTCTGCCACAGCATCTGGCGTGGAACTGATCCCCACTAGATCCAAACAGATTACATGGGGATTTATTATGTCAGACCACCATTTCAAAACTTACGAAGAGGCCAAGAGATGTTTGTTTATCTCACGATAGGATAAATTTGTATTTAAGAAAAGATGATAAATGAGTATGTCTCAAACGATGAAAAACGTGTATGTATGAAGAGGCCATAAACAAGTGTGTCTCAAGAGATGATAAACGTACATCTGAAGTGGTCATAACCAAGTGAGCCTCAAGAGATGACAGATTTACACGTCTGAAGACATTACTAAGTGAGCCTCACGAGTTGACAGATTTACACGTCTGAAGACATAACTAAGGGAGCCTCAAGAGATGACAGATTTACACGTCTGAAGACATAACTAAATGAGCCTCAAGAGACAATAAACTTGTATATCCGAAAAGATGATAGCCGATTTCACTGGACAACAGCCAAAATGTATCTGAGACAAAAGTAGCTTTTTAAAAACTAATTTGGACATGCTGATCACGAATACGAACTTAAAAATCGCGAATTGGCTCTAATTTTCAAGATCGAGGGAGGGGGGGGGGGGGGGTAAAGAAAGCTTACAGCCTTTATTTTGGTTGTGAGATTGGTGACCAGGACAGGTATTGGGCCCCACATATACAAGGTATGTTGTCAATCCTGTGCAACAAATTTGCGCTGCTGGTTGAACCGAAAAGGACGATCGATGCGTTTTGCAGTTCCATTGGTGTGGAGGGAACTGACAAACCATCTTAATGATTGTTATTTTTGCACAACTCCTCCAATTGGACATGGTATTTCTAAGAAGAAAAAGCGGCCTGTGGCCTATCCAAATATTCCCTCTGCTATGCGGCCAGTGCCTCACGGGGAAGGACTTCTTGTTCCTGACCTACCAGAATCTTATACTCTGGATGATGAAGAAGATAATAAGGCCAGTGGACATCCGTCACCCGTGAAAGCATCTACATCAGGAGATCCTGATTTCGTGCCTATTGAAAAGTCTGTACAGCCACATACAATTACCCAGAGTGAATTGAATGATCTAGTGAGAGATCTGGAATTGCCAAAAAATAAAGCAGAGCTGTTGGGGTCCAGACTGCGGCAATGGAATCTTCTAGAAGAGAATGTGCATGTGTCTGTGTTTCGTGCTCGGCAAAAAGGTCTGCTTCCATATTTCAAAATAACAGATAACCTCATTGCTTGCGTTGGTATACTGGGTCTGATGGCAGCACTGCACATCACCTACAAAGACGACGATTGGAGGCTGTTCATTGATTCGTCCAAGTTGAGCTTAAAAGCTGTGCTGATCCATAATGGTAACATATTACCACAAGATCTTGGTCCCTCCTCTCCACATCAAACTAATGACGAATTTTGTAAAGGCCATGATTCGAAATGGGGCAGGATTTTTATACCTTCTGATAAATTTCCTAGACTTAGTGATGTCAAAATCAAGGAAGGTGTATTTGTCGGTTCACAGATACGTCAGCTCTTCAGAAATCAGCGTTTTGATGATATCCTCACAGGTGATGAAAAGTTAGCTTGGAATGCTTTCCAGCAAGTGGCCACAAACTTTCTAGGAAACAATAAGACTGACAATTACCAGGAGCTTGTAGAAACCCTCTTGCAGTGCTACGAGAGACTAGGGTGCAACATGTCTTTGAAATTACACTTTTTACACTCTCATCTGGATTTCTTCCCTGCTAACTGCGGTGCTGTCAGTGACGAGCATGGGGAACGATTTCATCAGGACATTACTATCATCGAAAAAAGGTACCAAGGGAAATGGAATGCAGCAATGCTAGCAGACTATTGTTGGAACCTTGTGAGAGATGCTCCAGAAACTCATTACAAGCGACAGGCAAAAAGGCGTCGCTGTGAATCATTTCCGCTATGAGCATTATTATCATATGGTAGGTATATGCAAATGTGTAAAACTTGTTTTACAGATATTTAAAAAACTAGAGCTAATCTGGTGTTTTAACGGCCACTTTCATGTTCAGCAGCCCAAACAACATAAAGGTAACTTGGTTTAATCTCAGATACATACAAAAAGTCAACATTTGTTGTCCAGTGTTATTTCTAACGATGTACAAAAATAGCAGATCTAGTCTTAAGAAAAGACACCCTGGTAAACACAGAGAAATTGCCAATAACTGTACAACAACATCTTCACCCCTGCGCACTGGCAATACCTTTACATCAATAATAGGCTAAAATAGCCATAATATTTTTGACCTGATCTATTATATAGTTGCCGTTTCGCATCTTGCAACTTTTCTCCAACGTCACTTTATTCGTTTACCCACAGGTGACACTCTGTAACACATTGTGATGAAAAAGGCTTTGATCTAACACGAGAAGCCACGCGTCAGCAGACGTCATTGCGCACGCACCGCGAGATTGGCGATCGCTTGCCTACACAATCCAGCGTTTTGACATATATTTAACCCAAGATAGAGCCATATCTACCACTTGAACAGAATATGTTATGCGGTATACAAAATCACCAGTTTGTCAAAGTTAAATTTGGTTATTTACAGAATGGACGTAAGCTAAACAAAACAGAAATTAGATAAATTAATCCTTTTCAACCTGTCGCGTGTTCAGCTACAAGGAAAAATTTACATAAAAAACCAAGCGTACAATTGAGGCATACATAAATAGTTATCAGTATGATATATTTACGCACAAATGAATATATTAATATAAATTAGGGAATAATTATCACAAGGAAAACACCAACAAAGTTGGAAGTTGCAACATGTGAAAGTAATACAGTATGTTACATTTTCACGTACACACAAAGTGATACTCGGTCAGGCGACAACCTGCAATGCTAATTGAAGCGTCGTATTTGTTGATCTGATGTAATGAAAATAATATGGTCAGAGATGACGCTTCGTGCGTGTAAAAAAATGAATTAAATTATGAGAAATTTTAGACAAAAAACAAAAAAGAATGTTACCACTGTTTTTCGTGTTGATATGGGTAAAATGACGTTCTGAAAAACAAAATAGATTAAAAGATTGATACTGTGTTGATCATCCATGTGTTACCGGTGCTCGAAAGGCAAGCAAAGAATATTAACAATGTAACTTACAATGCGTGGCGTAAATGCCGACTAATGAGGGTTGGCCGAAAAAAAGGTGGGGGGGGGGGGGGGCGGGGGCGGGGGTGGAATGTGACGAAGTAAAATAGCCTTCTTTTCTCTCTGTCAACCTATTATAATACCAGTTCTCTTTCCTATAGAAAATCCTCCACTCGTCTAAAAATCAGATCTCCCATTTTTTGTGAATGAAATTCCTTTCTCTTTGTTCTACGTTTTACTGGCAAAGGTCTTTCAGATTTCGCTGTGAATTTTTGACCGCTATACAGTAACATGGGTTTTCCCCAAGGAATAATTAGAATTTTAGCCAAATGGTAGGCAGTCGTAACTACCCCATCTTATGGAAATTTTAAGCCAGAAAAACTTTAACGACAGTGAGCAAGTGCAATAAGATTCTTCAGTTTAAATGTAAAGTTTGTCAGGTTGTCTGGTTCTGAAACATGGAGGGCAACAAAAACAACAACCAGGAAGTTACAGACTGTCATAAATGGATGGTTGCATAGAATAGACGGATTAAAATGAAATGAAAAGGTCACCAATGTGGAATTGATGACAAGAACTGATGACAAGATCACCAATGTTAAATTGATGATAAAGTCACCAGTGTGGAACTTTTGACAAGATCTAGACAGGATCATCAATGTGGAACTGATGACAAGGTCACCAATGGGGAACTGATGACAAGAACCAGACAAAGTCACCAATGTGGATCTGATGACAAGATCACTAATGTGGAACTGATGACAAGAACTAGACAAGATCATCAGTGTGGAACTGATGACAAGGTCACCAATGTGGAACTGATGACAAGGTCACTAATGTGGAACTGATGACAAGATCACTAATGTGGAACTGATGACAAGATCACTAATGTGGAACTGATGACAAAGTCACCAATGTGGAACTGATGACAAGGTCACTAATGTGGAACTGATGACAAGAACTAGACTAGATCATCAATGTGGAAATGATGACAAGGTCATCAGTGGAACTGATGACAAGGTCACTAAAGTGGAACTGATGGCAAGAACTAGGCAAGTGCCAGTGGAACAAGAGATGAGAATAACACTTTTGGCGATGGGTAGGACACACACGGAAGAACCCTGTTAATAGCATTACAAGACTTACCTTGTTCTGGAAACTCCAGAGTAAGAGAAATATATAGTGACGAAAAATCATGTAGAGAAGACAACTGGAGACAGAAATGACAGGTGCGAGGAAGCCATGGAAATACCGGATGCTGATGACAAGAGACAAAAATTACAGGTGCGAGGAAGACATAGAAATACCGGATGATAATGGCATGAGACAGAAATGACAGGTACGAGGAAGACATGGAAATACCGGATGCTGAAGACAAGAGACAGAAATGACAGGTGCGAGGAAGACATAGAAATACCGGATGCTGATGGCATGAGACAGGACAATTTGGCATGAGTTCGTTAAAGGGCTATGCTCTGTTGGGGAGCTGAAAAGCTCCATGTTTTCTTTATCTCTTTCACTTATGTCGCTTGTTCCCTTGTTCATGTTTTTGTGTGGTCACCCGCTGCCTTTTTTACCTCGGGGATTCCAGAACAAGGACTGCCTTCAACATGTTTCTTTAACGCGTGACAGCCTCTTTGTTTCACCTTTGGTTCCACTGGCACTTTTCTGACAATCAACGTGTATTAGATGTATCAAACTCGCGGTAAAAGATGTAAATATACAACGAAACAAAAAGGAAGAAAAACTAAGAATTTTACTATTTTCATGACAGATAAGAAAAATCACCAACCAACAACTGCTAACCCGGATACGTACATCATCATAGCGTGTAGACGCTGGAATTGGGTTAATCACCTCTTCAGAAGAGACCCTGACACTGTCACCAGAACTGACATGCTATGGACCTCAGAAAAAAAAGGCGAAAGAGGAGCGAGCAAAATACTTTGGCGGAGAACTGTGGAAGCAGAGACGTAAAGCGTGAATCACAGTTGGGGCACAGTGTGAAGGATGGCAGCCAACAGAGCACAGTTTGTTGCTGCCTTACAAGACGCCATCAGACGGGATGATCGATTATCACTTCGCCAGTCAGATGTCGAGGACCACAGAAGAAGAAGACAAGAAAAAGCAAAAGGCTTATGAGATAAAGAGGAAGTTGTTACATTTTGACCAAAGAATGGACATACAATCAAGTTTCTTCATTCACTCATTCATTCAGTTCCTTTTTCTTCACTAATTATGGAGCACAGAGACAAGAACTGTAGCTGGTCTATTTGCAGGAGGCCTGCCCTGAAGGAACCATATTTTCTTGCAGCAGTGAGTTTCTGTAGAAATTCGTTATACATCATGAGATTAGCAAATGTTCACTGTTTTCTTAGAGACCACCAGGAAGTGCCAGGGGTAAAAAAAAAAAAACACAGAAGAAGTGTCAGGAGTAATAAACAATACGCAGAACAAGTGCCAGGAGTAATAAACAATACATAGAACAAATGTCAGGGGTAATAAATAATACGCAGAACGAGTGACAGGGGTAATAAACAATACATAGAACAAGTGTCAGGGGTAATAAACAATACATAGAACAAATGTCATAAGTAATAAACAATATGCAGAACAAGTGTCAGGGGTAATAAACAATACATAGAACAAGTGTCAGGAGTAATAAACAATACACTGAACAAATGTCAGGAATAATAAACAATACATAGAATAGATGTCAGGAGTGATAAACAATACATAGAACAAGTGTCAAGAGTAATAAACAATACACAGAACAAATGTCAGGAGTAATAAACAATACGCAGAACAAATGTCAGGAGTAATAATCAATACACAGAACAAATGTCAGGAGTAATAAACAATACATAGAACAAGTGTCAGGGGTAATAAACATTACATAGAACAAATGTCAGGAGTAATAAACAATGCACAGAACAAATGTCAAAAGTAATAAACAATGCACTGAAAAAATGCCAGGGGTAATAAACAATACATAGAACAAGTGTCAGGAGTAATAAACAATACACAGAATAAGTGTCAGGAGTAATAACTAATACGCAGAACAAATGTCAGGAGTAATAAACAATACACAGAACAAATGTCAGGAGTAATAAACAATGCACAGGAGTAATAATCAATACGCAGAACAAATGTCAGGAGTAATAAACAATACGCAGAACAAATGTCAGGAGTAATAAACAATACACAGAACAAATGTCAAGAGTAATAAACAATACACAGAACAAATGTCAAGAGTAATAAACAATACACAGAACAAATGTCAGGAGTAATAAACAATACACAGAACAAATGTCAGGAGTAATAAACCATACATAGAACAAATGTCAGGAGTAATAAAAAAAATACATATAACAAGTGTCAGGGGTAATAAACATTACATAGAACAAATGTCAGGAGTAATAAAAGATACACAGAACAAATGTCAGGAGTAAAAAACAATGCACAGAATAAATGTCAGGACTAAAAAACAATACACCGAACAAATGTCAGGAGTAATAAACAATACACAGAACAAATGTCAGGAGTAATAAACATTACACAGAACAAATGTCAGGAGTAATAAACAATACATAGAACAACTGTCAGGGGTAATAAACATTACATAGAACAAATGTCAGGAGTAATAAACAATACACAGAACAAATGTCAAGAGTAATAAACAATACACAGAACAAATGTCAGGAGTAATTAAACAATACACAGTACAAATGTCAGAAGTAATAAACAATACACATAACAAGTGTACGTGGTAATAAAGAATACACAGAACAAGGGTCAGTAGTAATAAACAATACACTGAACAAAGGTCCGGAGTAATAAACAATACACAGAACAAATGTCAGGAGTAATAAACAATACACAGAACAAATGTCAGCAATAATAAACAATACACAGAACAAATGTCAGCAGTAATATACAATACACAGAACAAATGTCAAGAGTAATAAACAATACACAGAACAAATGTCAGGAGTAATTAAACAATACACAGTACAAATGTCAGGAGTAATAAACAATACACAGAACAAGTGTAAATGGTAAAAAACAATACAAAGAATAAGTGTCAGTAGTAATAAACAATGCACAGAACAAATGTCAGGGATAACAAACAATACACAGAACAAATGTCAGGAGTAATAAACAATACACAGAACAAGTGTAAGTGGTAATAAACAGTACAAAGAACAAGTGTCAGTGTTGCGAACAGAATCCGCTTGCACAAACCTTGTCTGATAGTCAAGGGGATGTAACTCGTTAATAACTGGGTCTACTTTTTAACCTTGGTTGTTACCTGTTCTTGTGACTTAAACTGCCGTTCTATTCTTAGACCGACGGCAGGCAGTTCTCCTTGTATGGTCAGAAATCTTAAAGATTTCTTGGAATGCTTTCCAACCTGTATTGAGTTTTATTCCCTGTCCTTATAAGGCGCGTTTATTCGCATCTTTCTGGGTATGTGCCCGTTTGCGGGTCGCCTGATTCGAACTGAGGTTGCCGAGCGCTTCTGCGCATGTCCAGAACTGTGGGTGGTTTTGGAAATGATTTCTGTCCTAGAGTGTACCGTAGATTTTCATGCAGAGCAGACCGTTTTGATACGTCTGTGATCTGTGGTTGGGATATTGGCTATCCTCATGTGTGTTAGCTTGGCTAACGAGGATTCCCTTTGCTGATTCTACTTGCCTGGAGGCATATATGTGTGTGGTGATATTTCTGAACGAAGGTAACTGAGCTCTTATTATCAATATGTACAGTCTGCTAAGATTCTGACATTGTCGCACCATCTTCACGCAGTGAGAGCCCCCTTTCTACTAGGAAATTCACCAGGTATCTTCATACCTTAAAGTTATATGATTCGGGTCACCCTAGACCCAGAGAACAGTTCCTTTACTCCTATAAACTTTGCTATGTTAGCGTCTATACCTTTTCTGGAGGCTAGGCTTAGGTACGCCTACAAAAAGTCAACCTGAACGGTACTCATAACCCGCCATGTTCGTATGGTCCGTGGTAGAACTATGTACGCCCTTGATTTACTAATATCAGGGTGGATTTGATTACACTCTTGGAGTATTGCTATGGAGCTGATATTATTGTAAGCGATAGTCAGGAAGATCGACTTACTGATTCCTGTACGATCTACTGATGAAATTATTATTATGCCTTGTTGCTGTATCCTACATTGACTGTGACCTATGTTCATCCATGTAAACGTAACCGTCGTTGTGGCGTCTTAATAAATGATCATAAAACGTCACCAGCAGTTAAAAGCTTATATGACTTCCTTCCTGTGAGTCAGTGACGTCCTATGTGGACTGTATCTTCATTTGTACCTACATCTTACCTACATCAAGCATACATACCAGACAAGACACCCTACTACACAACCTGCGACATCCATGGTGTCTAAGGAGGACCAGTATGGGCTTTCCAGCATTACAACTGTAACAGTCCCAGTATAGCTCATTACATCTGGTAAAACATCCTTCTACATTTGGTGGCCATAAGCTGGTTTGATCTGGTGCCAGCATACATGGGGTCCCTTACCCGCTACATTCTACAGTCGACAGTCAACATACAACAATATCTTCAAGACATCTACATTTACAGAATCCTGATAGTACTCGGCATTGCCCGGTAGCTCGTTTGAAATTACAACTTTTGCCTGAGCCTGAGGCAAGAAAAGTGACAGTACCCGGCGTTGCAGCATACATTGCCAGTTGTAACGTTCCTTCGAAGGTCAAGTACCGGGATAATCGATTTGTTTTTGGATAAGAAGGCCAAGTTCCGAAACAACACTACCAGTACTACATCAGAAGCTCAAGTTTGTACCATCGTCTTAGCAGTTTCGATGCAAGTTCAGATGTACTATCAACGTTGGATCTTCAATCCTTAGAATGCTGATTGCCACCTGTCTGTTGCTGTGCTGACGATTGGATTTGCATAAGTTAAGTGGCCTGTTTTGTTTGTGAACTGTGCCCTTATACTTCTACTGAGCTTTCTGTATTCTCATTTTTTTGTTATATGTTTATATGTTATTTGTTTATATTTCAGAGGGTTTTCGGTTGGGCGGTGTCTCCTTTAGAACATACCACGTGACAGAGGACTTCTATTGAGAGCGTTTTCTTAAAGGACTCTGCAAATTTCCTTTGCGAAATTTGCTAGCGACTTTAGTTGCTATATTTATTTAGTTGTGACGACATGTGCAGTTTTGTTTTCGGTATTTTTTCGCATTCTTTAGTTTTGTTTTGATTTGTTTGTATTTGTAGGTCTCCCCTTTCTATTATTTAGTTCTATACAACTTTATATTTATACACTGTGGTGTCATCTGCTTTGTTTCATTTTTCGCAGATATCATCACATTCTTTGTGATATTTTCTTTACTTTTTGCTGTTCATTTTAGTTGATTTCTGCGAATGTTTTCGTATTGTTTTTGATCTTTGTTCATTGTTTATATTGTTGTTAGTTATCATTCATTATTAGCTGTGGAATACACTGATGATAATTAATTGATGGATTATGCTGATGCACTATTAGCTGTGTAATACACTGATGATAAATAACTGGTGAATAGTGTTATGCACTATTAGCTGTGAAGTGCACCTATGATAAAGAATTGACTGATGATATTGTTATAAAGTTCATAATACAAGTTCTTTGCCAAAGACTTGTTTCCCACAGAGATTGGGGTAATGTGATGTGATTATACAAGTGCTTGATTTAAGACTTGTTACCATTAAGATTGAAATAAGATAGTTAATTATTTCAGGTTTTTGTGACTCATATTGTTAGACAATATGTCTACACTTGAGTACTTTATTGAGCAAGGGAAATCCCTTGGCAAGACTGGTGATAAATTGGAAGAGTATGCAAATACTCAATGGACTAAAGCACTAAAGTCTGAGGAGAAAAGACAAAAAGAGGAAAATAAAAGATTAGACAGAGAAGCTGAGCAAAAGAAGATAGATGCTGAGAATCTGAGACTGCAGATGCAGGCAGATGAAAGAAAATTCCAGATGGAAATGGAAAAACAGAAAAGAGAAGCTGAAGCTGAGGAGAGAAAAATCCAGCTACAATTGGATGCTGAGAATAAAAGATTGGACAAAGAAGCTGAGGAGAGAAGAATTCAGCTACAATTGGATGCTGAAAATAAAAGACTAGAGAAAGAGGCTGAAAATAAAAGACTACAAGCCGAGGCTGAAGAGAAAAGTTACAAAGAGAGGCTGAGGCTGAAGAAAGAAGGTTACAAAGAGAGGCTGATGAGAGAAAAGCAAAAATGGAGCATGAAGAAAAACTCTTAGCTTTAGAGTTGGAGAAGTTGAAATTGATGAACATGGGTAATGCTCATGATCCCAATAAGGTGTCAGATAAGTCTAATGCTAGTACTTTTAAGATTAAACTACCAGCATTCAGTCCTTCTAGTGATGACATAACGTTCTATCTGGACAGATTTGAACGATCATGTAGAACACATAACATAGACAAATCACTATATGTTGATCAATTGTCAAATATATTAAAAGGTGAAGCTCTGAGTATGCTAAGCATGGTAGATGATCCTGACAAGAACAATTATGAAGTTGTCAGGGCAGCTTTGTTAAAGAAATACCAACTTAACGAAGACGGCTATCGTCTGCAATTTAAAAATATGTTGCCAGAAACTGGAGTAGAATTCTCTGAGTTTATTGCAAAAATACGTCTCACTTTTACACGTTGGGTTGAGCTGTCTAAGACAGAACATACTTTTGAAGCACTAATGGACTTAATACTTAGAGACAAAGTCATGTCTTCTGTCAATGAGTCTTTTCTTGCTTTCCTTCATGAGCGTAAACCTAAAACCATAAAAGAAATGGAAGAATTCTGTTGCCAATATGTCACTGCGCACCCTCACATAACCATTAGTAACTCTAAAGTGAAAGAAGGTTTGCCAGTTGCTTCGGCAGCACCATATGGTCCAAACTTTGTTCGTAAATTCCAAGGTACTCAACAAAATTTTGATAGGAAGAGTAACCGTAATTATGCTCAGAATTATGGCAATCAATCTCATGGTGATTCTTCTTCGAAGAACTGGAGACGAGCTGACAGTCCTCGTTATTGTCCTCCTAATAATTATAGACATTTTAGAAGAGGCTATAATAATAGAGGCTATTCCTCGCGGAGGCCTCAAAACCAATTTAATAGATGATCTCATCAATGTGGACATGATAATAATAACTATGAAAACTGGAGTTCAAACCAGGATAACAGTTACAATAGAGAACACAATGATAACTTCAGAGGTAATAATTTTCGCGGTAGATCTCAATATAAAAAAGAGATATCAACAAGCAAACTCTGTACAACAAGAATCTCAGGGAGCCTGTAATCAGGTTGTTTATAATAAAAACTCTGACGCTGCCACATGTTCTGCCTTTGACTTTGGGAGAGCAAACAAATGCCCCCAATGCAGTACTTTGTTCGAACCGACTACCATAACTACTTTAAGCTGTGGTCACCCTCTTCCCGCTCTTCCTGCTGCAGTTGCGCATGACGGGAGAGGTTCTCTGATCCTACATAAGGGTCTAGTAAATAATAATCCGGTCTCAGTCCTTTTTGATTCCGGATGCACCACTATTGGTGTTAGACAATCTCTTGTAGATCCATCTTGTGCTACAGGAAAAGTAATTAAATGTGTCACATTTGGCGGCACTTTAGAGAAATATCCTACTGCTGTAATTCACATTGCCACTCCTTTCTTTACGGGAGATGTGCACGCTTGTCTCTTACCTAATCCTATTGCGGACCTTATTATCGGTCGTATTCACGGAGTTAGGGAATGTACCCCACAGCAGATTGCTGCTTGGGAAGATCATAATATGCAAGCTACCAATGCGGTGGTTACAAGAGCACAAGCTCTACAGACACCTCAAACTTCATTGCCTAGTAATAATGAAGTGCATAGCCAAGATAGTCACTTGATTATTTCTCGTGACTCTTTCATAAAATTACAAGAAGAAGATCCTTCTCTAAAGAGATTCTTCATTCTAGCAAAAAAAGGTGATCCAAATCAAAATACAAATCGTAAATCTTGGATTACTGTGAAGAACGGCGTACTTGTACGTATGGTACAAGAATCGACTACGTCTGCACATTCTCAAATTCTTGTTCCTAAAAGTATGAGATTGCAAATATTGCAACATGCTCATGACTCACAATGTGCTGGACATATGGGTTTTTCCCGTACAAAGTCGAGAGTCCTTGCGGCTTTCTTTTGGCCTTTTGTGAACAAGGACATACGTATTTACTGCCGATCTTGCAAAGTATGTCAGGAGGTCAAATCTAGAGGACCACGACATGCTGCGCCTATCCAGGCTGCTGACATCCCTATTCGGCCATTTCAGAAAATGGCAATAGATATTATTGGCCCTTTTAAGATCAAGTCGGCCAGAGGACATCAATTTATTCTTACATGTGTCGATATGTGCACACGTTGGCCAGAGGCTATACCTCTTAAGAGCATTTCCACTGCCGATATCGCAGACGCTCTTTGGCTGATATTTTCTCGTTTGGGTTTCCCCAGAGAAATATTGTCAGACCATGGCACTCAACTGATATCTGACACTATGTCACAAGTAATGTCCACCTTACACATTAAAAGATCTCTCAGTAGTATCTATCACCCAATGTCTAATGGGTTAGTTGAGCGTTTGAATAGAACACTCAAGACTTTACTTGGTAAGATAACTGAAGATCATCCTCAAGATTGGGACAGGGTTTTACCCGCGGCTCTCTTTGCTTATAGAGAGGTCCCTAATGAACACACAGGATTTTCTCCCTTTGAACTTGTCTTTGGCGCGCGACCGCGCGGCCCTATGTCTTTACTCCACGATCTTATCACTGCCGATGATATTAGCGATGACACACAATCTTCATATGAGTATGTCATTGCTCTGAGGCAAAAGATCATTGAGGCATGCAAACTAGCAACTTCTTCATCAGAAATTGCTAAAGAAAAGGCAAGGCAGTTTGCAAATAAGAATAGTAGGGAAAATAGACTTCTTATTGCATGGAAGGGTCCGTATACAATAGTCTCAAGAATTTCCGATGTTGACTATGTTGTCGATATTGATGGAAAGCATAAAACTTTCCATATCAACATGCTGACGGAATTTCATGAACGTCCAGACTATTTGCTGCCTATTTTCCAGGCGACGGACGATTCTCCAGTACCTCATGGTCATTATTCATCCCTGTCAGTAATACAGGATGAGGAAACTACTTTTTCTGATGTCAATCTTCCTCTTCCTGTGGTTCCACTACATTCCACGGAATCTTGGAAAAACGTTACTGTTTCTCCTAATCTTTCCGCTGAGGAACATCGACAAGTCTCTTCGATGTTACAAACATTCCAGGATGTCCTAACTGATATCCCTGGACACACACATGTCATAGAACATGACATAATTCTTACTGACAAGAATCCTATTAGGGTTAGACCTTATCCTATCCCTATTCACTTTCAATCACAAGTCGAAAAAGAATTAGATGAAATGATTCAATTAAACATAATTGAACCATCGACTTCACCATATTCTTCTTCCATGGTTATTGTCCGGAAGAAGGACAAGAACATACGCATTTGCGTTGATTATCGCAAATTGAATCAAGTCACAAAGTTCGATGCTGAACCGATGCCTTTATTAGAAGATCTACTTATTAGGCTTTCTAATTCTAGATTCTTCACTAAACTTGACTTGTCCAAAGGTTATTGGGAAGTGCCTTTAGCAGATAGTGTCAAACCTCTTACTGCTTTCTCAACACCCATGGGTTTGTTTCAATGGAATGTTATGCCTTTCGGCCTTATGAACGCCCCTGCGACTTTCGTACGCATGATGCGTCGAATTCTTTCACATCGTTCAGATGTCATTGCATACTTAGATGATATCTGTCTCTTCAGTGATTCCTGGGAAGATCACTACTTGGGTTTATATGAATTACTGTCTACGTTACGCGAGCATAATTTGACAGCAAAACCCTCTAAAGCCTATATTGGGTTTGGTGAAATCTCTTTCCTGGGTCATCGTGTTGGTCATGGTCTTTTGAAGACAGAAGACCACAATACGTCTAAAATACTGAACATCTCTGTACCTAAGACGAAAAAACAAGTTCGTAGTCTCTTGGGTTTAGTTCAATTTTATGGGAGATTCATTCCGAATCTATCTTCAATTATGGCACCCCTTTCAACGCTGTTGAAGAAAGGATCGCCTAATCTGGTTCGTTGGTCTCAAGAATGCCAATCTTCCTTGGACCAGATTAAGAATATATTCTCATCTCCTCCCATCTTAAGATTACCTACTCTTGATAGGACTTTTGTTCTTAGGAGTGATGCTTCATCCACTGGGATCGGGGCAGCACTTATGCAGGAATATTCAGAAACTCTGCATCCTGTAATGTACATTTCTAGGTAACTAAATGCGGCAGAGAGGAATTATTTGGTTCTAGACCGTGAGTTATTGGCTATGGTTTGGTCAATTCTCAAATTACAGAGATTCCTTCTGGGCGCGCATTTCATTCTAGAAACTGACCAAAAAGCTCTTACAGCTATTCAAACTAAGAACTTGAAGAGTTCGAGATCCACTCGATATGCCATTGCTCTTCAACCTTTTCACTTCACGGTACGAGCTATCCGTGGTTCGGATAATGTGATGGCAGACATTCTGTCTAGATGCCCACATGATTCCAACTAATATTTCTGTCCTATATTTCCAGATATACTACGGATCCATAACAATCCTATATTATAAACATACATTAGCACACCTGTCCTCACTTTATGTGAACTCATGCTATTGTGCATTGTCATTTTCTTCGTCTGTTACCGTCTTTGGTATAACAGAGGAAGGCTAAGTAGGCAATATAAGGGCCTAAAGTTCACTCGGCCACAATTATTAATAATAATGTATTGTATATTAGGAATCCTAATGGTTGTTAAATAGGATTATATTGGTTGTATTTTCTCAGCAAGTCACTGATGTTCTGAGAAGATACCTTACTCCTTGTCAAACAAGATGAATTATGAAGTGCTTACTTACCCTTGGAACGACAGAAGATGTGTTCCGTTAGTCTTTGACCTGATGCTTCTTCGATCATCGACTCTTGTATATTATATTATAATATTTACATGCTTAGATAAATGTGCTATTTCCTTTAACATATGTACATCTCGATAAGGCGGTACTAGAATAATATCACCGCTATTTTCATAATGCTTTATTGTTATTACATTTGCATATATATGTATATATATATAACTTGTACTTACATGCTAGCGTGACCAGCTATGTGATGTATGTTGGTAGCACCTCCCCGATATATATATATTTTTGGAGAAAGATTTTTTGTCTAATGAGATATATTCTCACATAACACTCTATGTGTTGATTTAGCCTCATGTTAGGTAGTTATCTATTTGTCCGCACATCATTTGTACGTTTTTGAGCTGCTTCTAGCTCTTGGATATTTAAAAAAAAAAAAAGTTTCTTTTTTTTTTTTTTAACGGGAGGTCGCGGTAGTATGTTGCGAACAGAATCCGCTTGCACAAACCTTGTCTGGTAGTCAAGGGGATGTAACTCGTTAATAACTGGGTCTACTTTTTAACCTTGGTTGTTACCTGTTCTTGTGACTTAAACTGCCGTTCTATTCTTAGACCGACGGCAGGCAGTTCTCCTTGTATGGTCAGAAATCTTAAAGATTTCTTGGAATGCTTTCCAACCTGTATTGAGTTTTATTCCCTATCCTTATAAGGCGCGTTTATTCGCATCTTTCTGGGTATGTGCCCGTTTGCGGGTCGCCTGATTCGAACTGAGGTTGCCGAGCGCTTCTGCGCATGTCCAGAACTGTGGGTGGTTTTGGAAATGATTTCCGTCCTAGAGTGTACCGTAGATTTTCATGCAGAGCAGACCGTTTTGATACGTCTGTGATCTGTGGTTGGGATATTGGCTATCCTCATGTGTGTTAGCTTGGCTAACGAGGATTCCCTTTGCTGATTCTACTTGCCTGGAGGCATATATGTGTGTGGTGATATTTCTGAACGAAGGTAACTGAGCTCTTATTATCAATATGTACAGTCTGCTAAAATTCTGACATTGTCGCACCATCTTCACGCAGTGAGAGCCCCCTTTCTACTAGGAAATTCACCAGGTATCTTCATACCTTAAAGTTATATGATTCGGGTCACCCTAGACCCAGAGAACAGTTCCTTTACTCCTATAAACTTTGCTATGTTAGCGTCTATACCTTTTCTGGAGGCTAGGCTTAGGTACGCCTACAAAAAGTCAACCTGAACGGTACTCATAACCCGCCATGTTCGTATGGTCCGTGGTAGAACTATGTACGCCCTTGATTTACTAATATCAGGGTGAATTTGATTACACTCTTGGAGTATTGCTATGGAGCTGATATTATTGTACGCGATAGTCAGGAAGATCGACTTACTGATTCCTATACGATCTACTGATGAAATTATTATTATGCCTTGTTGCTGTATCCTACATTGACTGTGACCTATGTTCATCCATGTAAACGTAACCGTCGTTGTGGCGTCTTAATAAATGATCATAAAACGTCACCAGCAGTTAAAAGCTTATATGACTTCCTTCCTGTGAGTCAGTGACGTCCTATGTGGACTGTATCTTCATTTGTACCTACATCTTACCTACATCAAGCATACATACCAGACAAGACACCCTACTACACAACCTGCAACATCCATG
>JAMPIV010017338.1:25000-158505 GCA_024509875.1 Oreohelix idahoensis
GGGCGACCCCTTCTCGATCTCTCTTTCACTACGGCAGTAATCAGTTACATTTGTTTTACTGATTATTTACGTGCTTTTCCATGGTTAGCATTTTTTTCTTTCTCTGCTATGTAGCAGATATTTTGTACTTTCATTCTTACACTCCTTTTAGTAATAATTCGTCTTGTCTCTTTACCTGCCCATCCCTGGTGAGAGAGTAGACAGGTGATGCAATATTGAAACGACAGTCATGTTGGTAAATTCTCATGTACCAAACCTTGGCCGCGACTGATTAACACTAATATCGCCCCAGCGTATTTATATAAGTGCTGATAAGGCAAAGGTGCGTCTGTTGCAAAGGTGGTAAAGAGACGGGTTTTGCGTGCTCAAGCGAGAGATAACCTGATTACTCGTCTGTGAGACACTTTATGGACAGACATAAATGGCATAATCGTTTCCTGTCCGACTATCACGAAGACATTACTTTATACGAAAGTAATAAGTTGTTACATCTGAAACGCATTGTTGCACGAGTTTACAGATGTGTTGGTGAGTTTGCAGGGCAGGCAATTGAATGTTTTATTACCGTATACGGGAGAGGTGACCTCTGCATTATTCAAAGAAATTATTCCATGTCGGAATATTTGAATTTCTCCACACGACAAGCATGTTTGAAAACGATTGACGCGTTCTTAGCATCGTAACAAACCAAATGCGGCTGCAGACTTGCAATATAATTTGACAATCTTTGCAAGTCTTGTTCACTGTGAGAAATCGCTTGTCAAGACTTCACAACCAGACTGCCAGAAGTTAGAATTCAGAATTCCATTTATCAGGCCGGACATTTATTGGAGTATTTTAAAAGGACTTACACAGCCCAGGAAAACTCTACCATTTTTATAAGGAACCGGATTCTGAGGAAAATGAAACACACGGAGTTATAGTGGGAAATAATGTTAAAATTAACGACCACAAGTACACGTGTAAGAGGCATCTACCAGTACCTTTATTCATCTAAACAAAATGTCTGTGAGCCAGGAATGGCGTAAGTTGTGCATTTTACATTTTATGTTTTTTCATTACTAACATGTGAACTTCTTCTTCTTCTTTGATCCTTAGCCGCCGACCGTCAAAGCAGTCAGTGGCCATTACGCCTGGTGGCGTATTGTAGGGCAACAACAAATTGATTCCACTTTGCTCGGTCGGCAGCCATCCTTCGTACAGTGCCCCAACTCTGGTTCATTCTTTGCATCTCAGCCTCCACAGTCCTCCGCCAAGATGTTTTTGGTCGGCCTCTCTTTCGTTTTCCTTCAGGGGTCCATAGCATAGCTGTTCTTGTGATGGCATCGGGGTCTCTTCTGAGGACATGGCCAACCCAGCTCCAGCGTCTGCCAGCTATGATGGTGTGCATGTCCTCTTGCTTGCTCCGAGTAAACAGATCTTGGTTGGTGATGGTATTCGGCTAAAAGATTCTGAGAATTTTTCTTAGGCATGTTGTGTGAAAAGAAGACAATTTCGACATTTCTCTCTCATTAACTCTCCAGCTCTCCGCACCATAGAGAAGTACAGAAAGCACACAGCTCTGATATAATCCAAATTTTGTGCTTGTGCTGTACTGAGAGGACTTCCAGATGTTGTTTAGACTAAAAAAGACTGTTCTTGCTTTGTTCATTCTGTTGTTGATAGTCTCTGCTTGCTCCGCTGTCTGGTGTTACTATGCATCCTAGGTATGTGAAGGCATCTGTCTGTTCCAGTTGCTGATTCCTTACTGATATGGGCTCAGGGTTGCTCACATTGAGCGTCATGACCTCTGTCTTCTTTAGGTTGATGTTCAAGCCTACCTGCTGGCTATACTTATTAAGTCTATCCGTTTTTTCCTGGATGTGTTGATGTGAATGTGCTAGCAGTGCAATGTCATCTGCATATTCCAGATCTTCCAATGTAGAAAATGTAGTCCATCTTATTCCTCTTTGATTGCCATCTGTTGTCTGGCGCATCACCCAGTCTATGACTGTTAAAAATAGAGTGGTTGATAAGGGGCATCCCTGCCGTACTCCTGTCTTCACTTCAAAGGTTAGGTTGCTCTGCCCAATGCTACACGTAAAGTTGGCATATAGGCTTTTTATGATTGACACTATGCAGCTTGGAATTCCATAAGCCCTCAGTATTTTCCATAAACTGTCCCTATGTATACTGTCAAAAGCCTTTTCAAAATCAACGAAATTAATGTACAGCGGACTTTGCCATTCTGAGCACTGCTCTATAATGTTCCTGAGGGTAAATATATGATCTACACATCTCTGGCCAACGCGTGCACATGTCCACGCAAGTGAGGATAAATTGGTGTCCTCTGGCTGTCTTAATCTTGAACGGACCAATGATGTCTATAGCCATTTACTGAAACGGCCGAATCGGAATATCTGCAGCCTGAATAGGAGCAGCATGTCTCGGACCTCTAGACTTGACCTCTTGACAAATTTTGCAAGATCGGCAATAAATTCGTATGTCTTTATTAACAAATGGCCAAAAGAAAGACGCAAGGACTCTAGTTTTAGTTCTGAAAAAACCCATATGTCCAGCACACTGAGAATCGTGTGCATGCTGAAGAATTAAGGATCTCATACACTTAGGCACAAGAATTTGCGAGTGCATAGACTTGTCCGAGTGTTGTACCATCCGTACCAATATACCATTCTTCATAGTAATATACGATTTGTGATTCGTATTTTGATTGGGATCCCCTTTCTTTGCAAGAAGGAAGAATTTCTTCAAAGACGGATCCTCTTCTTGACGTTTAACAAACGAGTCATGGGAAATCACCAAGTGCTCGTCTTGGCTATCAACTCCATTACTATCATCAGATGAAGTTGGGGGATTAAGAGCTTGAGCTCTTGTCACCACTGCATTGACCGCTTGAATGTTTCGTTCTTCCCAACTCGAAATTTGTTGCGGGGTGCATTCCTTAACCCCATGAATACGACCGATTATAAGATCCGCAATAGGATTAGGAAGAAGACATGCATGGACATCTCCTATAAAGAAGGGAGTGTCAATCCTAATAATAGCAGTAGGATAACTTTCCATAGTACCACCAAATGTAACACATTTGATTGTTTTTCCAGTGGCACAGCAAGGATCTATCAGAGACTCCCTAACCCCGACGGTAGTACATCCCGAATCGAAAAGTACTGAGACTAGCCTATCATTTATTAGACCTTTATGTAAGATGACAGATCCTCTCCCATCATGCGCAACTGTAGCAGGTAGAGCAGGAAGAGGGTGACCACAACTTAGAGTAGATACAGTCGATGAGTCGAACAATGTTAAGCATTGGGGGCATTCAGTTGCTCTCCCAAAATCGAAAGCACAACCAGTGATAGCCCTAGAGTTACCACTATCATTTACTGTATTACAGGCTCCATCAAACTCTTGTTGTGCAGAGTTTGCCTGTTGGAAAGGTCTTTTTTTTGTTAAATCTAGGTCTGCCTCGATTATCATTTCCCCTGTAATTATTTCGACTATCATTTCCCCTGTAATTGTTATCATATTGCCTATTGTAATCATCATTCCGGTTTGAATCCCGGTTTCTAAATTCACCATCGTCATACTCTTGACGTCGAGAATGATTACCTCGAAAGTTCGAATAGTTATTATTTTGATAGCCCTTGCGAAAGTGTCTCAAATTATTACCACTAAAATTACGAGAACTACCATCTTGTCTCCAGTTCTTACATGAAGAACCATCATGTGTTGGATTACTCTGCTTATGAGTGTAATTCTGATTACTTCTTCTATTCCAGTTTTGTTGAGCACCCTGAAATTTTTTATTGAAATTAGGGCCATATGGTGCTGCCGAAGCAGCTGGCAACCCTTCTTTCACTTTAGAATTGCTAACTGTAGCATGGGGATGCGCGGTGGCGTACTGGCAACAGTATTCCTCCATATCTTTTAAGTTTTTAGGCTTACGCTCATGAAGGAATGCAAGAAAAGAATCATTAACTGATGACAAAACCTTGTCTCTAAGTAATAAGTCCATTAGGCCTTCATATGTTTTCTCAGTGTGAGACAACTCAACCCATCGTGTGAATGTACGACGTATTTTTGTAACAAACTCAGAGAAATCTACTCCATTTTCTGGCAACATTGTCCTAAAACGAAGACGATAATCTTCCTCTTTCAGCTGGTATTTTTGTAGCAGTGCTGCTCTGACAACATCATAATTAGTCCTGTCATGTTCGTCTATTGTCATAAGAGTAGTCACTGTGTCACCTGTAAAAAATTCCATCAGTTGTTCAACATATTTTTCCTTTTTTATGTTATGCGTATCGCATAAAAATTGGAATCTATCTAGATAATCTGCTACGTCATCCTTTAAAGGATTGAAATGAGGTAGTTTGATCCTACTTACAAACTCCTTTGTCGTACTCGAAGTTGTTTGATGAGCACCTGGACTCGCCAATTTCAATTTCTCTAACTCCATCTGGAATTTTCTCTCATCAGCTTGGGCTTTTCTCTCTTCAGCAGCAGCTTGAGCTTTTCTCTCCTCAGCAGCAGCTTCTCTTTGATACCTTTTCTCTTCAAGTTCTAATCTTCTATTCTCAGCATCTAGCTTCTTTAGTTCAGCTTCTGCTTTCAATTTAATTTCCTCTTTTTGTTTCTTTTCTTCTGGCTTTAATGCAATGGCGAATTGAGCAGATGAATATTCTTCCAATTCTTTACCAGACTTACCAAGGGTTAACCCTTGCTGGATGAAGAAATCCAATGTAGACATTCTGTCTAATGAGATCAGAAACCTGAAAAAATTAACTAAATTACCTTTATATCCCAATCATTGTGGGCACAAGTCTTTTTTTTTTTTTTTTTAAAGAACTTGCATATATATTTTACCTTGTCTCAATCTTTGTTGACAACAAGTCTTTTAGCAAAGAACTTGTATAAATATCTCATATAATAATATTTTATTAACAATCTCTATATGAAGAGTATACCTTATCAATAATAATAATACATGACCAAGTGTATGTATGTAGACTGTGTATGACAATAATGTAGTACAATCATAAATACAAAGACAAAAATACAGAACAATGACCGAAAACGTTCGCGGAAGTCAAATAAACAATACAGCAAAAAGTAAAAAAAATGTTACACAAATGTGTAATGATAACCGCGAAAAGTAAACAAGACAAATAGCAACACTGTTATAAACGAAAAGGTGTAAAGAAATAAACGGAAGGAATGAGAGAAGAACAGATACAAACAAAACTAATCGAAAATCAAAGAACGGAAAAATAACGAAAACAACACTAACTCATGTCGTCACAGCTAAAAAAAAAATAGCAACAAAAGTCGCTAGCAAATTTCAATTAAGAAAATTGCAATCCCTACAGAACGCTTACAGTAACCCTCGATTAAGTGGCATATTTACTGTAAGACCCACCAACCGAAAACCCGCAGAAAAACACAAGAAAAATACACAAAAACAGTAGAAGTAACATAAACATATATATAGCAATCAGTATTTCAATGTGTTGCAGAACAAGTTCAGTCACAGCTGAAACTAAAGTAAATTTCTTGCTCCTTGCGAACACAGAAACAAAATGTCAAGCGCGCACTGAATGTCAAATCCACTGTAGCATAAAGTGGTATTCACGAACAAAAGTTACTATGACCTTCTCGACTTAGGACTTGCACATTGAATGTTTACAATTTCCACGTACTGTTTACAAACAGGAACTTGACCTCGAACAATGTAGCTTGAATGCTCGGGCGTAGAAAAGTCTGTTGTTGACTGAAACGTGTAAACGACCAGCGGTACCGTTTACAAAAAGGGGCTCGACTTGCAGTTGTGGTCCACGTAGCAAATGCCTAGATGTTAACTTCAGTACTTGTCCTGTTATGGTTTATGTAGCATTATAACATAAATGCTCGCACTGTTTATCTGGGTCAACAGTTGATGACCTATTTCTGTCCTGTGTAGACAAAACTTGAAAGCATAGAGTATGTGTGTTATTCTCAGTTGTCCACTTTGTTCCTCATGACATGTAGCACATGTAGAAATGTAAATTTCTGGACAACACTGGAGGCATAATAAATGTAGCATAAGTCCACGGAAATGTTAATTTCTCGCTCTGTCCAGCTTAAACCCACAAATGTAAGGTGTACTTGTCCTTCTCACGAAAATAGCCCCATCATCCAGAAGTGTAAGTAGCCTGGTGGGGTGTCTGTTTAAGGCTGGCGTGCTGTGTACAATGATCTATATAGCCCCATCAGCTGCCTACCAGAAATGTAAATTTCTGGGCCACACTGGCGACATCATAAATGTTTCTCTGAGTGAGGTGATCACTGGCCCAAGACAGTATACATGTTGTTAGATGTGTAGTGCTGGCGTATGATGAACTGAGTGTGGGTGCGAATGAAGGCGCGAATGTGTTTAGGCTCGTATGTATGTAGACACTGCAACCCCTACACTCACATGCAGTAGTCAAGGATGCTTGAACACTGCAGGCACGTTTCACAACATTTATTGACGATAACACACATAGTAGCATCAACAGGAACAGTCATTGTAAACAAGGTCATGCTGACCGGAAATCGATAATAATACATCAGGCGTTCAAAAGGGCTGGTAAACATTCCAATATTCGTGCATGGTCAATAATAATGTTATTCAATGACAGTTCAAAATGCCGCCTGATCTCACTGACTAAAAGCGTCAGATACCTTAATCACCTTGACACATAGGTACAACTTGGCATTCCCCGCCAATTGCACATTATCAGGCTGTAGTATAATAGCCGAAAACACAGGCCTCGTTCTGACGTCGGCTGTGTACTGCTGATAAGCAGGTTACCATCAACCCTGCAATAATGCTTATGTGGACATAAATATGCCACCAATCTGCGGCTCCCACAATATATCTTCGTCACTGGATTTCTGGATGGTATGAAGACTAATAGTCTTGGATGGATACCTTGAGCACAACATATATGTTCTGTAATGGAGGACCGGTGAGTTGCAGTTCACAGACTAGGTAATCTTCTAACATGTTCTGCCACCGAAAGCGTAATAATGGAAAAAGTCGGTATTACCTGTAACCGAGTCCACAGAACCTAACAAGGAACTCTGCTGTCATTCCAACGCACAGAGATTCACTGGGGAAAACTGCCATCGCAGTCACTTCGAAGATTATCCCCGAAAAACACAATGGACCCTTGGTCCCTTCAGAAATTCCAGGACACTTCACGGCTTGCCGGAAGTCTAACTCAACTCCCGCTTAAAAAAACCTGCCTATGGGCATACGCCAGAACTGTCTACCTTTGACCCTAAAGGTCAAACACAATAAATGAATAAACAAGGGAAGACAACCCCTAATCAACCTGACATCGCAGGTAAAGACACAATTATTCTTATGATAAAAACATAAGCAAATAACTTGACAGATGACTCCGTCATAAATGACAGCAACAGTACCCTACGTCAGCGGGCGACATATAAGAAAAAGAAAGGACAGATTTTTCCCCCTCATTCTAGGCGCATGGAATGTGCGCACTCTCCTTGACAAAGACTTTAAAGCAAACAGACCTGAGAGACGAACTGCCCTGATTGGGAGAGAACTGGCCAGGTACAACATTGACATAGCAGCACTGAGTGAAACTCGACTTGCAGGTGAGGGCCAACTTTGCGAAAAGGGTGCAGGTTATACATTCTTTTGGAGCGGAAGAGAAACTGAAGAAAGACGAGAAGCAGGGGTTGGATTTGCAATCAAAACAGCACTTGTTGGCAAGTTAGCGGGGCCCCCAAAGGGAATAAATGACCGACTGATGACGGTCAAGATCCCCCTGTTCTATGGAAGAAAACATGCCACCATCATTAGCGCGTATGCACCAACTATGACAAACCAGGATGACGTCAATGATAAGTTTTACGAAGAACTACATGCAGTCATTGCATCAGTTCCTAAAGCAGATAAGCTCATCATTCTTGGTGACTTTAATGCAAGAGTAGGCTCAGATAACATCTCTTGGAATGGCACTATTGGAAGGTACGGCGTGGGTCGCTGTAACAGCAATGGACTTCTTCTCCTCCAGACTTGCGCAGAACATGACCTCCTTGTCACCAACACCATTTTTCGACTTCCTACCCGCAACAGGACCTCCTGGATGCACCCTCGCTCAAAGCATTGGCACTTAATTGACTATGTAATTGTTAGGAAGAAGGACAGGCAAGATGTCCGGGTAACCAAGTCCATGTGTGGTGCCGAATGTTGGACTGATCATCGCCTCATTGTATCTAAACTTAAAATTCGTATCCAACCAGCCAGGCGCCCTCAGGGGAAGAAAACTCAAAACAGGCTGGATGTCACCAAACTAAAGAAGACAAAAATCAAACAGTCATTTACTGACACCTTAGAAGACCGTCTCAAATCTATCTCGCTAGACGGCCAAAGTGTGGAAACAAATTGGGCAGCCCTAAGTGAGCAGATCTACAACACTGCTACAGAGGTCCTGGGTCCTTCCATCAAGAAACAAAATGACTGGTTTGATGAGAACTCAGATGATATAAAGCAGATGTTGGCTGAGAAACACCATCTCCATAAAGCATATTTAAATGATCCAAAATCTACATCCAAAAAAGACGCTTTCAACAACATGCGCAGAATCGTCCAACATAAACTACGCCAGATGCGGGATTCATGGCTAAGTAATAAAGCAGATGAGCTCCAAGGCTTTGCTGACAGCCATGACTTGAAAAATTTTTACCTTGCACTCAAAGCGGTCTATGGTCCAACATCATCAGGATCATTTCCCCTCCTTAATGCAGATGGAACTAAGAAAGCGATTCGTCAACTGTCTAGTGGAAAGGCCCCCGGCTCCGATTCAATTCCTGTTGAGGTTTATAAAGATGGCGGTGCAGTTCTGATAGAGAAACTTCACATGATCTTTCAGCAAATGTGGCAGAGTGAAACCATCCCACACGATCTCAAAGATGCGTCAATTATACATCTATATAAACGTAAAGGTAATCGCCAAGACTGTAACAATCATCGAGGCATCTCTCTTTTATCAATCGCTGGGAAGATATTCGCCAGAATCCTTTTGAATCGCCTTACGGTTCATCTTGACAAAGGTCTTTTACCTGAAAGTCAGTGTGGATTCCGGAAAGAACGTGGAACCACAGATATGGTGTTCGCTGCAAGACAGCTACAAGAAAAATGCCAAGAACAGCACTGTGACCTGTACACAGCTTTCATCGACTTGACAAAGGCGTTCGACACGGTCAGTAGAGAGGGTCTATGGAAGATCATGGCAAAATATGGCTGCCCAAAGAAATTTATCACAATAGTGCAGCAACTGCATGATGGAATGCAGGCTAGAGTTCAGGAAAACGGTGAGCTATCAGAGCCTTTCCCAGTCTCAAATGGAGTTAAACAAGGGTGCGTACTTGCACCGACTCTGTTCAGTATCATGTTTTCTGCTATGCTGACTGATGCTTTTAGAGACGGGGACACAGGAATCGACATTAGTTATCGTATTGATGGAAAATTGTTTAACCTTAGGAGGCTTCAAGCAAAAACCAAGGTCAAATCACACACCATCAGAGATCTTCTGTTTGCTGATGATTGTGCCCTCAATGCTGGCTCAGAGGCTGATCTGCAGCATAGGGTGGATAGATTCTCCGAAGCCTGCGCCAACTTTGGGCTTACCATCAACACGAAGAAAACAGAAATCATGTACCAACCAGCTCCTGGCACAGTTTATACTGAGCCAATCATCAAGGTTAATAGTGAGAAACTGAATGTTGTGAACAGATTCACATACCTTGGTAGCACACTATCCCAGAACATTGTCATTGATGATGAGGTGAACACCAGGATCTCCAAAGCCAGCAGCACATTTGGCAGACTATACACCAACGTTTGGCATCGAAGTGGCATTAGTCTACAGACAAAGCTGAAGGTGTACAGAGCTGCGGTGCTTCCAGTGCTGCTGTATGCAAGTGAAACATGGACTGTATACAGGCGCCATGTAAAGAAGCTAAACCACTTCCATACAGTCTGTCTCAGGAAGATAATGAACATCAAATGGCAAGACAAGATCCCGGATACCGCCGTTCTTGACAGAGCTGGTATCCCTAGTATTGATACTATTCTGATGCAGTCACAGATTTGCTGGGCAGGTCATGTAGTCCGCATGCCAGACCATCGACTGCCAAAGATACTCTTTTATGGTGAGATACAGAAGGGTAAACGCTCCCATGGTGGCCAAAAGAAGCGCTTCAAAGACACGTTAAAGACGTCATTGAAAACCTTTGACATAAACCCAGACACATGGGAAGCTGCTGCGCAAGACCGAACTGCTTGGCGCACATCTCTTCGTAAAGGTGCAGCGGCATGCGAATCATCCAGAAGAGCAGCAGCGGAACAGCGGAGACAAGCTAGAAAGGACCGTGTAATAAAACCTTCACATGGAGCAAACATTGCCTGCCCACACTGTCCGAGATCTTTCCAGGCCCGCATCGGGCTCATCAGTCACCTTCGTACCCATAGACTAACCTAACATATTCCTAAATAATTGAATGAACAGAGTGGTCTTCATCACCCGTGATGGACGAACAACAAACACAAGCGGAACGCTACAGTATATTTTCTTGACAAATTGTTGTCCATTATTATGAATTTGCATTTGTATGCAGATTATATATTTGATGACGAACCTATAAACAGTTTGGTACTTGGTTCATGGTAACTGAGATAGTTCATACTCCAACACCCGATAGTTATTTGTATCGGTATAGTTGTCCACCCTCATAGTAACGACCATTACATAAGTTGCAGATTAGAGACATTTTTTAATAAATAGTTTGTAACTCCATGTAACCAGATTAATAATGCTATATTTATATTTTACGACGAACACATAGACAGTTCACCAAACTTGTCCAGATTTTTGGTGTTTTAGACCCATATACATCCTGGTAAATCACTGACCGCAGCGGCAGGATTGGGGTCGCCTGTATCATATGATTGTATTATATTTGCCACGTTCTATATTGACAGTTACGAGAGCGTACAGCTCCAGTTCATATTTTTAAAAATAGAATTATAGATTCACATTGCCACGTATTCCCATATATATATATATATATATATATATATATATATATATATATATATATATATATATATATATATATATATATATATATATATATATATATATATATATATATATATATATATATATATATATAACATTTTTTGCGTCCCACGGTCTGATGTTTGACCATTAGTTCTATGCTGTTAGGCTGATGTTCGTTGCAGCTACTACATTTAAGATTGTTAAATACTTAATGAATATTAGTCACTTCTGTTCAATATTGCCAAAGTATTTTTTTGTTTTTATTTTTGTTTGTGTTGTTTGCACAACCGATGAAAATCGTATACAATTATTTTTTGGAAAATTTTAGCATTAAGTATGTTAACATTATGGTGATGACTAATTCACAGCGTTGTACATATTGATATTGTTAAGAAGTAGTGCACATCAATACTGTTCAATGGCGAAGTGTATTAACAAATTTTATATATCCCCCGTTTTACGCATTATAAATATAACGGGATCCCTCTTTTTACGGAAAAATTATTTTTTATATTTTTAATTATTTTATTTTTTTGAGAGCCTCTACCAATAGTTTGTGGTTTATAACAGTCACTAGCATGAGGTAGTTAGTTGAAAGTACGCAAATGTCTCCCTCTGGGATACATTTGTGTGGCCCGATTCGTTGTGACCGCATGGCCTTCCACGCTAGCATTATCCCTACTACTTCCACGCTAAGCATTTATACGTGCTATAATATGTTACATATAAGAATGACAGACCTCAAAAGCAAATAAGACGTTTTTACACAAAACACAGTATCATTTAAAGTTCAGTTGGCAGTCACTGCTCTGAGAAGGCGAACGTAGGTCAGTCCCAGATAATAATAATGAATGGGTTTTATGCGCGGAAAGTGGGAAATGAATGTTTGTGTGATCTGGTTTTTTTTTTTATCCAATTGTTAAGTTGGAAAAGATCACACATGTGAAAAAAGTCGAAATAACAGAAAGTCGTGTGCAAAATGTCGAAGAGAGAGAGACGTGTGCAGAAATTGTAACGTGTGGAAAAAAGAATGGGACGTGTGGAAAAAGGTGGGAAAAAAGACAGGAACAGTATAAAAAGGAGAGATGTGGGCGATAAGGAGGATTTCAGGATTTATGATTCCAAGGATTCCATGATTTTAGACTAGAGGATTTTTTTTTTTAGATAGCGTTTTAGGTGAACTTCGTCTTTGAGGATCTCAAGACAAGTATATTATTCAGTTGGATTATAAATTTTTCATTTTGGATAAACAATCATCATTTTGTGAAATTTACAGTGTTTGTCTAATGACATCAATAAACTTTAATATAATTTTCTACTGAATTGCTGTTTGTGGAAATTTACAGTAATTTCTTTTGGATATACGTTGTTATGCTGAAACCGTTTTGCTGATCACCAAACTTAAAGGGAAGAACCTACCTGGGAAGAAGAAGAAAAATGAGTAATGGTCCAGTATTACCATCTCTGGCGGAAGGCCAGTTAGAACTTGAACCACAACAACATATAAAAGATTAACTCTGACTAAATAAAATCAATATAACTACTAGTGCCGTATAACCTACACGGCCACATAACCTAACTAATTGATGCCGTGACCTGCGCACAAGTAACTGACGCTGGCACGTATTATAACTAATTGGTGCCGTGATTTAAGTAACTGACGCTGGCACACTAACATGTGAACTAACATATATGCATATATTACCATGTGAAGTTTAATGTGTGAAACCTCAGCGTATAGAATGATGATTATGAACCACCACTGCATGGGCTGGTGATTGCTTTATTGATAAATTCGTAAAGAGAACTAAAAACATAAAGTAGTTCCAGGTTCCCTATGGAGCATGGAGGGAAAGACGAAAAGAAATGATGTACATTCTAAGAATTATACTTACATTTTCAAAGCAGTGTAAATGTCCCTATAAACCTATGTTTTCACTTAAAAAATTCGAAGTTTCAAAGGAGGTCTGGATCCCTGGCTCTTTGTTTCCCATGCTTGTCGTGGTAGCCGATCTTCTCCCATTCTGCAGACATGGCCAAACCATCTTAGTTGGGACTGTTCTATTTGGGTCTGCAGCGGATGGGATTTTAGGCCTTGACGGATCGTCTGGTTGCGGACCATGTCTCTTCTTGTTACTTCAACCACTTTCCTCAGATACCTCATTTCTGAGGTTTGGATCTGGCTTTTGTGGGTTGTAGTCATTGCCCACGACTCGCATCCATATGTCAAGACTGGGACATAGGTGGAGCGGTATACAGCCATCTTCGTTTTCTTACCAACTGTCATGGAATATTCTAATCCACATATATAAATTATCAATTAAATATAAAGCCTAATAAATACATATAATAAAGAAAAGAGCAATGGTAAAATGACAGTGCTGTCACAAAGAATGTACTCGAAATCCCCCTTGTTTTCTGCTTCGTCTGCAAATTGTAACGCTTTCACGTTGATAGTAAAAAGCTTACTGTATTATACCCGCTTTCTTCAATGAAACGTGTGCTGTATTTCTTGGAAAAACATTAAGAGGCAGACTGCGTAATGACCTAAATTTTAAATTCCATTCATGTCTTTTTCTACATTACGTTACCAAAACGAACGAACAGATGGACAAAAGGATAGCGAGAAGGGAGAGGCAGAAAGCCGAACATTAAACACGCGTCGCGCGATACACAATTACTACTATCACGCGTGTTAGGCTACAAGCACTAACTTTTTTTTTCAGACGGACAGTGATAAAATACACTACCCTTCCCCAGAGTTAGGTTTTAAAATCATAAAAAACGCTTATTAGGAAAGATAACAATAGATGGGTTTACGGTTGAAAACATAACAGTACCCAGACAGCATATCTTCGAAACAGGAGGTAGAAAATACATATTTTGAACGCAGCCACGTAGCTCTTTTAAAGTGGGAAAATTGGGTTCCTTAGGGCTTGCTGACAAATAATATGTAAAACGTTACGCCAATAGTCCAGGAATTAATAAATTATACCCAAAATAAAATAGTGAGGCTGCCTGACAGCATGAAATCATTTCTGCTCATAAAATTTTTTATAACGTGTTTGAAAAAAAAACCTTACGTTACATAAATAGCCTACCATGTAAACTCCAAATTGATTGGAGCGCAACAAATGAAAGCCTAACCACGATTGGTCGAACTATAAATACTATCTTTCGTTGTTAGGGGAAACGGGAAAAGGTAACATTTTTTCAAACACTTGTCGAAACGTGGCTCATTGGCCAGTCTCGCTGATATACACACTTGGGAGCGTTAGTTCGAGACCACTTGTTTAAATGATCTTGATAAAGCAACAGTGCGTTGAAGCCAGCTCATAATTGTGTTAAATAAAAGCCTGGAACATAGGCAGATGGAAATTTGTGCCAGTTTGTGCCAGAATTCATTGCTAATCAACGTATCTGTGTTTATTCGTATGAATTGTGGTAAGCTTGAACCATTCAATATCTTTTAATGAAAATTGAATGTGAATTGTTGATTTATGCCTGTATATATATGTGTAGTTCAGTGGCAAATGTGAGGTAAAGCCTGTAATGCTCCAGCCTGAACAGAGGGTGTCGGAGGGTAGTAAAACGGCATGGAATGGCCAAATAGTACACTGACACCTGGATGATTGATTAGACAGAAATAATGCTGGAAGTGCAGAGGCGTAGTGACCATTAAGGATGGTAATGCTGGTATAAAGTATTTCAGATGAAGCTGACTGTTGGCCTAACGCTCTGAACGCAATGTTTGTGATGTATTGTGATCAGTGTAAAAAGAAAATATAAATTAGTTATGAAGTAGAAGGTACATCCTTCTTGATTTCAGGGACAGTGGTCTTGATGGTACTGAGCAGCACCTAGTCAGAGCTTTGCTGAATCCAGTGTCGGACAGCATACTCCTTGGTCCTTTTAGCTATCAGTGAGGTGTCTCCAGAGCCCAGAGGAGAATTCGAGCAGAGGAGTCCTTTCCTGCCGCCATCACGCCAGATAAGCTAACTTGGCCAGCTGAGCTCAACATTATGTCCCCTCATCTTGAACTGACTTTTTAAAATTAACATTAAGAGGGGAATTTACTTGTCTTAAAATCAGGAACTGTGAACATCTCCAATACTGGTCCCTAAAGACAAACTATTGAAGTCATGATGACAAATACCAACAGAGCTTGAACAAAACAAAACCAGTATTACCTCATTTTACTACTACACAACTGACACACATAGAACATTTGTAATAATATATGTCACTACAATATTCATATTAAATACATTCTGTACATAACTTGTAATTTAAATTGATTGTGATTCCTGGTTCCCTTGTAGTTGAATCAGGACACATATTCATTCATGCCAGTAATGAATACATATTGTTATTTGAAAGTTTATCAGTGACTCTTTTAAGATATCTTTGTAGAGTGTTATATGTATGTGAGTGTCACAGTATTGTCAAGAGTAGTGGATTAAATTAAATTGTTTATCTGTCTGTTGTTGTGACTTACACTTCATCATACACATACCCTAGACACATAACGTAGCATCACACTATTCCAGAATAATTCTGACTGAGATATATAGATATGTGGTAGCAAGTAAGGTTATCTATAATACACTACTCTAGATAATAGATATAGATACCTTCACAGCTGATCTCAGTCAGTACACTAAGTTCCCTATAAGTATTTATAACATCCCACTTCACCACACCAACCTCTTTCTTGCTGAGGAATCCACGATTTATGGCCTGAAAAAGTCTCCCAGCCGCTGCTTTTCGAGTGGCCAGCTCTTCTTTGATGCCTCCCTTTCGGTCTATAATAGCTCCGAGATATTTAAAGTGGTCGACCTGCTCCAGGACCTGTTCTCCCAACTTAATCTGATGTTTTCTTTCTTCTCGTGATATCACCATGGATTTTGTTTTAGAGCTGCTTATGACCATTTCTCCAGCTCTTCCTTCCAGACTTGCAGGTTGGATTGGAGATGTGCCTCTGATTTAGCAATCAGGGCAACATCATCAGCAAATGCCAGCTCCGAAATATAGACCTGTCTCATCTTCCAGTACCCCACTGAATACTTTCTTGTTCTCTCCTTACATGCCTTGATGGCATCGTCCATAAGGAGTATGAAGAGGTAAGGTGATAGGATATCACCTTGTCTTACACCAGTGGTGGTCCTGAACTCTTCTGACTTATGGTTTGCTGTCCTCACATAATTTCTGCAAGACTTGTAGAAGCTCTGAATAGCATGAATCAGAGGTGCTGGAATATTCTTCCTTGCCAAACAGTCCCAAAGTTTGCTCCAGGGGACCCTGTCAAACGCCTTTTCCAGATCTATGAAACAAAGATGGATCTCACTCTTATACTCAAGGGCCTTTTCACTCAGCTGTCTGAGTCTAAAGATTAGGTCTTGAGTACTTCGGTTTGCTCGGAATCCGCACTGGACCTCATCCAATTGTGGCTCAGCTAGGCGTCGGAGTCTCTGCTCTAGGATTCTAGAGTAGATTTTACCAGGGACACTGAGAAGAGATATGCCTCTATGGTTTCCACATTGTCGATTGTCACCCTTTTTGAAAATTGGTGTTATGATGGCAATCTCCCAATCCTTTGGTATGGTCTTGTTGCACCATGCTGCCTGTAGGACCTTTAAGAGTAATAGGTCGCCTGATGCTCCCATGTACTTAACCATTTCTGGTGTTATACCATCATGCCCTGCTGCTTTGCCCATCTTGATTTTCTCTAGTGCTGCCCTCAGTTCTTCCATCTTTATGTCATCTTCACCATCATTGGTTTCCTCTTCTGTGTCAGTGGTTATCATTTCTGATGCTTCATCATGCTCACCATCCAGGAGTTCTGAGAAATATTCTTTCCATCTTTCCATTACTTCCTTCGGGGCAGTAAGCAATTTGCCTTGCTTGTCCTTTATAAATTTGAGAGGGCATTGTTTTTCTTTCCTCATGTTCTTTAGGGTCTTATAGAACAATTTCTGGTTTTCGTGTGCATCTTTTTCTAGCTTTTCTCCAAATTCTTCCCAGGACTTCTGTTTTGCTGCTAGCACTTTGTTCTTTGCTTCTGTTCTGAGTGTCACATATTCTCTATATTTTTCCATTTGTCCTGTTGTGTTTTTAGCTCCTAAGTATTGTTTCCATGCCATTTTCTTCTCTCTTATTTTCTCTTTGACTTCCTCTGTCCACCAAGGTGTCCTCTTTCTCTGGTTCCCAAGTTGGACTTCACCGCATGCTTCTGCAGCAGCTGTCTTTATGATATCCTTGAATTTATTCCAGAGGGTTTCCAAGTCATCAGGTCGTTCTTCTGTGTTACTCACTGCTGTAGCAATAAGCCCCTGATATCTGGTCTTAATTTCTGGCTCTCTCAGCTTGTAGGTCCTAATGCTCATTTCTCCTGCTCGTTTACTTGGTTTCTTGCGTGATGTTGGGCAGTTCCTAGGCTGAGCAACTCTTTCAGTTGTTCGTTTGATTGTTAGCAGGTAGTGATCACTTCCAATCTCTGGCCCCCTCCAGACTCTTGCATCTCGGACATATCTGAATGAGCTTCTCCGAACAATGGCATAGTCGATCACTGACTTCTCATTCTTGGTTGGTTCACATCTAGTGTATGCATGTATGCGCTTATGGGGGAACTTTGTGTTTGTAATGATCAGATTCTGCTCACTGCAGAATCTAAGGAGTCGCTTTCCATTGTCATTGAGAGTATCTTCTCCATATCTTCCGATAACTCCACCCCATCTAGCATGGTCATTTCCAACTCTGGCATTAAAATCTCCGAGCATAATAACTTCATCTAGGCAGTCATCCACTGTCCTTTGAAGCAGCTCGAAGAATTCCTCCTTGACCTCTGCTCTCTCATCCTCATTTGGCCCATACACTATGACCAGGTTGACTATGGTTTCTCCTTCTTTTAGTTTTACAACCATAATGCGCTCCGAGACAAAGTTCCATCCCTTGATACTATCTTTTTGATTTTGGGCCACAATGCAACCCACGCCCCCTTTAGCCCTTTCAGATATGGGTACACCACTGTAGAGCAACGTGTTGCCATCGAGATCCATGACTCCTTGTCCTTTTTTCTTCGTTTCCGTTATAGCCAGGATTTCTAGTTTTGCTTTCTTCATCTCTTCCACCAGCTCCTCTTCCTTCCCATTTATACTTCTTGTGTTCCAAGTTCCATAAGTCGTAGTCCGTAGTCCGTTCCAGTTCGTCGCCTTTAGAATCAGTCCGGTTTTCTCTCTTGTAGTTCGCGTAATCATGATTTAAAGCAAACAGGTGATTGGCCTGTTGTGCCTTTGCATGGTGGAGGGGCTGCCTCCTTACGGCCTCCATGCAGGCCGCCCTCCTCCTTTTTCATCCGGGCTTGGGACCGGCATTGGCGGAGTTAAATGTAAATGAAACATAAATGAATTTATACTGTGAACACTTTTCAAACAGTCGAGATGTAAATGTAAAACATATTATATCTGTACATTTAACCTTTTCATTTAAATGTAGTGTAAAGCTAAAGCTATTCAGTTTAAATGTAAAGGAAGTTTTATCCCGAAAGATAAAATTTAATTCTCATCGAGGGTAAATTCTGACATGGGATGATAGAATAGAAGAAAGGGGGTAGCACATAACTGTGTCGGAAAACGCCATACTCAGAAGAGCGTTTCGTTTCTATTTCTATTACCAGTTATTGGTGGTACCAGCAAAAAGTACTATCTCTGGAACCAAGTGAAGGTAGAAGTGAACTGACGTTGTGCGAGACGCCATCATAAGAGGGTCTTATAGACAGACGCAGAACCAACTTGGCCGTTACTCCCTGACGTTCTGGGAACGTGCGGCGCCTGAACTTTGACCAGAGACGAGCGCGAGCAGAGTGAAAGGAACTAACCCAGCGGGAGATGAAACTACCATTGGCAGCTAAGTGAAAAATATCCGCTGCCAAAAGTGACCTCCTTTATTCAGTTAAATCCTATTCAAGTGATAAAATCCTTTTCATAAATATTCAAATTATTTTTTTTAACTGTTAAACTTAAAGTGATTATTAAATTTTGTTATTTGTAATGTTATAAATTTAACTTCGATTCAATCCTTTTAAATGTATTACATGTTTGTCTCAGTCAAAGTTACTAAACATACACTCTAAACAGAGCTATATATATAGTAAAATAATAAATTCCACCGATTAACTCAGCGGTGGGGGCTTAACGAGCTAGAATAAACCATTGCTAAATTCTTCATAAAAGTGTCGGCAGATTACAGAATTAACGTGCTCAGCGACAGCCAGCATTGTTTTCGCTTATCTGAATATCTTGTGAAGACTCCCATGTGATAAAAGCTTTACTGCTCTTGTGGTAAAGTGGGATGTTATAAATATTTATAGGGGACTTAGTGTACTGACTGAGATCAGCTGTGAAGGTATCTGTATCTAATAAGTGTGGTGTATTACAGATGACCTTACTTGCTACCACATTTATACCTCAGTCAGAATTATTCTGGAATATTGTGATGACTACGTTAAATGTCTAGGGTATGAAAATGATGAGTGTAAGTCACAACAACAACAGACAGATAAACAATTTAATTTATTCCACAACACTTTGCAACACTGTGACACTCACACACATATAACACTCTATAAGACTATCTTAAATGAGTCAAGTGTTTAAGTTTAAAAATATATGTATTAATTCTTTCAATAATGGGTATCCTGATTCAACTACACAGTGAACCAGGAATCACAATCAAATGTAATTACAAGTAGTATGTACACAGTTTATATATATGAACTTTGTATTGACATATTTTATTATTATTATTCTATGTGTGTAATTTGTGAAGTAGTAATATGAGGTAATACTGGTTTTGTTCAAGCTTGGTTGTTGTTTTTCATCATGACTTCAAGTGTTTGATTATCGTGGAAATAGTATTGGGAAAAGTTCACAGTTCCTGTCATTTGAACCAATTTATTGTCCCTCTGTGTTTAATAGAATGTCAATTTTTGAGGGGGGGGGGGGGCACATAATGTTGAGCTACTCTGGCCACAGAAGCTTATCTTTCGTGATGGCGGCAGGAAAAGACTCCTCTGCTCGATTGCTTCACTGTGTTCTGGAGACACCTCACTGGTCGCTATCTGGACCAAGGAGTATGCTGTCAGCCTCTGGATTCAGCAAAACTCAGACCAGGTGCTGCTTCAATAACATAGGACCACAGTCCCACAATTCATGGAAATAATACACAGATACGTTGACTGGCGATGAATATGGCACAAATTCCGATCTGCCTCTGTCCTGAACTTTTATTTAGAAAAATATGATCTGGATCTCAACGCACTGTTTCTTAGTAAGTTTATTTTAAAATGTGGCACTGAACTGACGCTCCTAATTGACTATATTGGCGGGTCTAACCAATCGGGCCATGTTTACACAGCTTTTCAAAAAAAGTACTCCTACTCACATTTCCCCTAACAACCAAAATTAGTAGTTGTAGTCCGACTAATCGTGTTTAGCCTTACATTTACTTCTATCCAATCAAATAGGATTTAACATGGTGACCTATTTCCCGTAAAATAGTGGTTTCAAAACATGCCACTGTGCGATTATTATTTGGTGTTGTCTGACACCCTCACTATTTTCTTTTGGCTATAATTTGTTAATTCCTAGACTATTTGCGTAACACTTAACATATTCTTTGTCAGCAAGTCCTAAGAAACCCAAATATATAAGTTTAATGGGGCTAAGGGGCTGCGTTCAAAATATGCATTTTCTTCTACCTCCCGTTCACTTCGATACGATGTGGTGTCTGGGTACTGTCAGGCTTTCAGACATAAAACAATATAATGTCATGTTTCCTAATAAGCGTTTTTCAGGTTTTTAAACCTAACTCTCGTAGTTGTAGTATTTTTTATCACGGTCTATTTGAAAAAAAGTTAGTGCTTCTGGCCTTTCGCGCGGGGAGGGTGGCATTAATTGTATATCGCGAGACGCGTGTTAGTGTTGCATGCGTTCCTGCTTTCAGCCCTCACTCTCTCTATCCTAAATCCATCTGTCCTTCCGTTTATGTTAACGTAGTGTAAAAAATGAAATTAATGGAAGTATTAATTTAGGTCATTACGCAGTGTGCCTAGCTCAAGGTTTTCTTAGAAATACAGTACACGTTTTATTGTAGAAAGCGTGTATTGATGCAGTAGGCTTTACTATCAACGTGAAAGCGTGAGAATATGCAGACGAAGCATAAAAAAGGGTTTTTTATTGTTCAACTAGCATGACGTTCTATTAACACAGGCGTACGCTATTGGAAAGCACGGGTCTTTAACCATTTCTCTTTCCTTTTTATTTAATTTATGTGTTAGGCTTTACATTTACCTTTTAATTTATATATGTGGATTTAGAATGTTTCACGACAGCTCTTCTATCTACATTTCTGCCAAGAGTAATCTTGAGTAAAGATAGACTCCATTGCAGCCTATAATAGATACTCTTGAGCTTTGGCCACTGTAGGACCACCACTGCAAAGCAGGGGAGGCAATACCGTCACATTCTATCTAGGTTGGCTTCAAGAGCATCCATGACAGAAATAAATGAATTTATTCTAAAACTGTCTCTTGGAGAAAGTTCGTCTAAAGCTTCGGGCGCTGCCCCATCATTGCTTTGTTTTTTTCGTACTCTCTGCCTTCTGTTGGCAGTTTTGTACTCTACATCCAGCACAGTAATTTTTGCTTGCTGTTCAATTTCATCAAAATTAGCCAGAGTGTTTGATACGAACTGCAAAAGTGAGCTGTAAATCTTTGCACATGTGCTCAAAAAAATTTACGAACTTTGGAAGGCCTTGCTAACTTTATGAAATTGGTCTAGCAAATGTGTCCAAAGATGAAGCATGAAAATGAATTCAAATTCTTCCATTTTTTGTAGAAGATTTTCAGCCAGTCGTCTAGTATCTTCTTTTTCAGTTTCATCACAGTAAATAAGACTGAGGGCTTCTACAATGTTAGCATAACTTTCGCTAATAGCTGCAGTAGCTTTGGCGTGAGCCTTCCATCTTGTGTCTGATAAATACTTAGGAACCTTTGACTCCGGAGGCGAGAAACTTTTTAGCACTGACCATCTTTTTGTAGAAGCTGAGGAAAAAAAACCAATAAAGCTCATTTATTATAACCAAAAAAAAATTCACTGCATCCAGGCATGAGTCAACTGCGGTTCGTCCAACTAGATTTAGGGAATGTCCAGCGCATGGAATAAACTTTGCAAACTTGCTCCTTTCCATAATTTTTTGTTGAACGCCGTTATACTATCCAGCCATATTAGCTGCATTGTCATATGATTGTCCTTACATTTACTGAAATCAATTTCAAGTTCACTGAAGTAGTTCGGTATCAGCTCAGCCATACTTTCTCCGATGTTGTCTTTCAGTTCAAAAAACCTCAGTAAACGTTTAACTGGAAGTCCATCAATAGAAGAAACATATCGTTACAATAACAGTAAGTTGATCAACATGGGAAACATCAGGGGTTGAATCAACTGATAAGCTAAAATAACCTGCTTGTTTGTTGTCGCTAAGTATTGCTTCTCGAACTTTATTAGCCATCAACTGGATAACCTCTTCACATATGGTTTTGGATAAGTACGATGGCTGACCACAGCCTTTACTTCCATACTGATTTATGTGAGCACGCGGGAAGGGATCAAATTTGGCAATTAATTCAAGCAATCCAAGAAAGTTACCATTGTTGGGAGAACCAAATGTTTGATCATCTCCTCTAAATGCCATGCCACGTTCTACCAAAAGGGAGATCACTGCAATAACTCGCAGAAGTACGTGCCGCCAGTAATCCTGCTCTGCTTTGATTTGCTTTTCGAGTTTTGATGTTAACGTTTGACCACACTTTCTTGTTAAGTATGTTAGAATGAAGTTCATATGATCTTTAGAGTTTTCGTGGGTTTGAACAAGATAAACGTGATGCCAATCATCGAATCCAGTAAAGGCTAAAGCTGTAGTTGAGGTAATTTGGTTAGAGAAAAGTTTGCACACAAAACAGTAGACTTTTCCTTTTGTGGGAGAATACACTAACCATTCTCGAAGGTAGGTTTCTCCATTTACTTTAGTGGAATGGAATAAACTCTTTGAACATAACCGGCCTTGGTTTTTGTATGTTCGCTTTGAATTGGTATAAGGCTGATCCCAGTGCTGACATTCCGATGGGCCTTTGGCAATCCAGAATGGTATTTCCTCGTTATTCAATGTCGTCCATAAACCTATATCATTATTATCTTTGAAATCACTAGTAGCATGAACAGTTGGTATTTTTGTGTTTGCAATTCTAGGGTTTTCGCTGAGCTTATTTGCTTGTTCATAGACTTTAAGATGGTAATGAGCTTGGACTGCTTCTTTTAATATAACTATCTCATGGGATTTTCCTTCAGCGCCTTGTGTTAATTCTTCTCACTTCATTGTCACTTTCTCAAGAAGTTTCCGTATTTTTAGTGGTAGTTACTGACAACAGTTCTCCTAGAAGTTCTTGAGAGGCTGTGTTCTGTATTGTTATGATTAAAATTCATAACATTTATGTCGATATAATAGGCAGCTCAACAGGGCTCCTTTTTTGTTTATGTTATACGGAGTCACTTATTAATAAAGGGAGTGACGTCATGCCGATATAGTTTACTGGCAGACGTGAACAAATTTGAAGCAGAAGTGAGGTGATCGTCTGCAAGAGAGATGCGGCTTGTGTTCGGAAGTGTGCGGACGTATGTGTTTTGAGCTCCTGCAGTATTCTGTGTTTTTCCTGAATTATTCCATCACCAGGACATCAATATACTTGGTTGAGGTGTCCCTGGCTTATTCTAGTAAGGAAATGTGTGCCTACTCATAAAGATGTCCAAAGGGCGATAATAAATAAAGTTTGACTGATTGCCAATGACCAGCGTTTGATAGGGAACGAACTGGACTTATACGTACTAATGCATTTGCCTTTCAGCCTATATATTTATTACCATGGAGCTTTTTTTGTCAAAACGAATAAACTGCATGATTGTAAAATTGTGAAGGAGGTTTTGGTCCGCTCAGTGCTGTTATGCTGATTTCGTGTTGTATGACTGCCCCCAGAGTCTACTTTGGCCACGGAGAATATCTCCGGAATAATTAACATACGACACGTATCAGTTTTGGTGGCCTCAAGCCGGGATCATGAACATATTATGTGGAACTGTATCCAGTATTTTCAAGTGATTTGTCAAGAAATTTTTCATGTCGGTGGACTAAATTTTTTCAAGTGCAGAAAATTTTTCAAGATGGCGGTGCTGATCGGCTGCAAGTGTGAATTCTGAATCTAACCCTAGTCGCTGAATATCTATTGATTCGTGTTTCCCTGAGGCAGAAGCTGGACCCAGGAGGAGTTGTTTCATAAGACAGATAAGTGAATTTCTTGATTCTTACAGTTTGAGTCTTGAAGAATCTCGTTTGACAGGGTTCTTTTTTATTATATGTTTTATGTATATCTGTATCTACATGTTTGTGCGATAGGCGGGTTGGTTGGCGAGGGAACCATTAATTCACAATATCAATCCTATGGTCGTGAATTATTGGTAGTTCTATAGGGTTTGGTGCATGGTTTTCTCAGATAGTGGGGCCGGCATTACAAAGCTGTGTGTTTACTGCTTCTACTGAGATTAACATTACCATTTCTGTTAGCTGTTTTGCCCTATTTATTTGTAAATTTGTATTTGTTGTCAGGTTCATTGTATTTTATATGGTTTATTCTTCATTATTGTTTGTGAGATGTGTACACCTTATCTTGCTATCACTCATTTATTAGATGTATTTTATGTTGGGAAATTGTGCTTGTAGTATCATAAGTGTGGTAGAGCCAATGGTTTTTTCATTTTTGCTACAGTTCATACATTTCTGCCTTGGTTTATTCATTAGTATTTTCTTGGGTTGGCTCTTTCTACTGTTTTTCTATAATCTTGTTTGTATCTCAAATTTTTGTTTTGCTCCTAATATACCATCTATAGTTTAATGCAGTTGATTGATATTGAGTGGTGAAATAATTGTTGCTGTTATTGATCACATATTTTATATATATATATATATATATATATATATATATATATATATATATATATATATATATATATATATATATATATATATATATATATATATATATATATATATATATATATATATATATATATGCAACGGGCTGATCACCCGTTTGCAAGTCACTTTGATTACGGAAACAGCAGCAGATGGGCTGATTTGTCGTTGCACTAAAGACGCCACTAGGCGTGATGGGAAACAACGGCAGAGAAAACCTGTCTGCTGTTGCCCTAAGACGCCACTAGGCGTAATGGCCACTGACTGCTTTGACGGTTGGTGGCTAAGGACGGAAGAAGAAGAAGAAGAATATATATATATATATATATATATATATATATATAGATATATATATATATATATATATATATATATATATATATATATATATATATATATATATATATAGATTAAATTATTATTGGACAATTTGGAGTCACAATAATAGTGAATTATGGCTACCCTGGAATATTTTACCAAGCTTGGTAACGATTTTGGTAAGGAGGGTGAGGCTTTAAAAACCTTTGCATTTACTGAGCATGCATAGGAAATAAAGAGGTTAGAAGACGTGGCAAGAGATTAGAGACTCTTGGCTAGGGAGAAGAGAGATGAAGAATTACCTGAGAAGAAGAGAGAAGAAGAATTAGCTGAGAAAAGAATACAAGAAGAATTAGCACTTGGGAAGAAAAAATTGGCACATGCACATGCTCAAGCAGAAATAAAGGCACAACAGGAACTTGAGAAAAAAAAATAGGCACATGCTCAGGCAGAATTAGCCTTTGCTCAAAGAATGGCAGAAATTGAGTTAGAAAAATTAAAATTTCAACACCAACAGGTTAAACTAGCAGGGAAAGAGGCTGGAAAGAAAGACCATGCCTCTTCTTTTAAACAAAATTTGCCCAAATTTAATCCAATATTGACGATATTTCATGCTTTTTAAATAGATACGAAACATGTTGCCATGAGTTTAAGATTGATAGAGCTACATGGCTCAGCAGGTTAATGAGTTTATTAGTTGGTGAGGCTCTTACTGCAGTCTGCACCATGGATGATCATACTAGAAATGATTATGATGCAGTGAAGGCTTTATTGCTAAAACAGTATCAACTGGAGGAAAATGATTACAGATTGAAACTGAAATCATTGTTGCCTGATTCAGCCAAGGATGTTGCTGAATTTATCTCATCAATTAAGCTTTACTTTTCCAGATGGGTTGATTTGTCAAAAATTGATACAACTTTTGATGGGCTGGCTGACTTAATTTTAAGAGACAAAGTGCTGTCTTCAGTCAGTGGTGACTTTTTGTCCTTTTTTGCAGGAGAGAAAGCCAGAAAGGTTGGCTGTTGTGGAAAATCTTGAACGACAATACCAAATTGCACATCCTGTAAGAAATCCTGGCAGGACTATCATAAAGGATACATTGCCAGTGGTATCAGCTAGAACCATGATGTCCAATCTACCCAGACAAAGATCAAATAGCATGGACATAAATTTTCCATTAAATCGAAATAATAATACTGGATCTTTCAGAGGGAGGTATAATTTTAACAATAGGTCACAACAACCTCAAAGGAATTTCCATTCATATGATGATGGATATATATCTCAACAATAATCTTTCAGACCAATCAGGGATTGGAACAGAGGTGGATATAATTTCCAATCAAACAGAGGCCAAAGGTCATTCTATGGAAACAATGTAAATAATTACAACAACAGAAGTTCTCAACAGAACAATAACTTTCGACGTTCTAGGAATAGTGAACGTTCCAATGCAGTTGTGCATCAAAATGATAATAATACAGTCCAAAATAACAATGTTGCTGTTCATGCAAATGCATGTAGTGTGGACTTGTTAAATGGTACTAATTATTCTGAATGTAATTCTTTGTTTCAGCTACAGGGAGTTCCTAGACTCCTGTGTGGACATCCTTTGCCAGTCATGTCCTCCTATGATGGAACAGTGTCACTAGTGTTTAATAGGGGTTTTGTAAACAACCAACTTGTTTCAGTGCTCAGGAACACTGGATGCACTACTGTTGGGGTACGAAGGTCATTAGTGGACTAATCTGAGTACACATGCAAAGAAGTCAAGTGCATTACATTCGGGGGTACAGCTGAATATTATCCAACTGCTGAAGTATTCTTAGATACACCTTATTTTACTGGAAGGACTCTTGTGTGCCTGTTGGACAAACCAATTGCTGGAAGAACTCTGGGGAATATCCCTGGTCTTCATGAATGCACTAATGATGATATTTTAAAATGGGAACAGCAACACTTGCTTTTGGCAAATGCTGTCACTACTAGAGCTCAGTCTCGTGCAAAGTTGCATGAACAGGTCCAGATTGAGGAGATGACTGATGAGGAGATGAATGATGAGAGGGTGACTGAGGAGGTGGTGAATGATGAGAAGATGTCTGATAAGGAGGGGACAGATGAGGATGATTTACATGTTGAACTTAACGACAAAGCATCATTCAAACAGATGCAAAATGAAGATGATTCACTGAAAAAGTTTTTTCATGTTGCCAAGTCTGATGATGTGGTATTTAATGATAATTCTTTACACTGGTACACAATCAAGAATGGGATCTTGATTCGGAATTTCCAAGATTCCACATTATTAAAAAAACAAATTATGGTGCCTACTAATTTCCGCCCATTAGTCTTACCGCATGCTCATGATGTTAATTGTGCAGGACATTTAGGGATTACCAGGACAAAACAGAGGGTTGTGTCTCATTTCTTTTGGTCTGGGGTGACAAGAGATGTGAAAATCTTTTGTCGCACTTGCAAAACTTGCCAAGATGTGGCAGCTAAACGCCCCAAGCATAATGCGCCTATCCAGAGGTCAGACATATCTTTGCATCTATTCGCAAAAATGGCAATCGACCTTATAGGTCCACTACCAGTCACGTCAGCTAGAGGTCATCGTTATGTGCTAACATGCATTGATATGTGCATGCGCTGGCCAGAGGCTATTCTTTGAAAACAATATCCACTACAGATGTTGCTGACGCGCTATTTTTAATTTTCAGTCGATTGGGTTTTCCCGAAAACATATTACCAGATCGGGGAAATCAGTTTATTTCTTACGTTATGACTCAGGTTATGAGAAAGTTTGAGATAGATAGATCTCTTAGTAGTGTGTATCACCCAATAGCTAACTGGAAAATTGAGAGGCTAAATCGCTGTCTTAAACAAATGCTAGTCAAAGTAACTGCAAAATACCCGCAGGATTGGGATAGAGTACTCCAAGTGGTATTGTTCGCTTATCGGGAAATACCTAACGAACATACTGGATTTGCGCCGTTTGAATTAGTCTTCGGTGCCACGCCAAGAGGATCTATGTCCATTCTAAAACAGTTATTGGTTGGAGCTGACATGCCTGAGGATGTTCAAACCTCCTACCAATACGTGGTTAACTTGAGAAAGAAAATTATCGACGCATGCCAGATAGCTGTAGAAGCATCAGAAAAAGCTAAACTTAAGGCAAGATTCTTTGTTAATCAAAACAGAAAACTGCGCCAATTATGGCCGAGTGATGAGGCCTATGTACAGTAGAACTCCATTTATCCGAACCCCAATTATCCGAACACCCAATTATCCGAACACTTTTTCCAGGAAAAAAAAATCAGGCGTCACCAGTCACGTTAGACTACATTTCTGAATATTTTGATGCGGCAAGCTTCAAATGTGTGCGAACAATTTGTAGAGGATGGGATGGGATAATGGTCGGTCGCTTACGTACAGGAAGGCAGTTAGATCTTAAAGTCAGTTAATATCTGGTTTACCAATCCAGTGTACGTGTGCGTTCTAGGCAGAACACTGGCTAAACAGACAGTTCAACTTAAAATAATTGTGTCTGCTACTACAGCAGAATAATTTTGGTGTACAAGTATTTCTCTGTGCGATATGGCATCTTCCAGTAGGCCTAAAGCATATAAAAGGAACCGCAATGTTTTGTCAATTGAAACGAAAACAGAAATTATCAAGAGACTAGGAAAAGGTTAAACTGTGTCTTCACTTGCGAGGATTTTCAATGTTGGGAAAGCTACCGTCTCTGACATCAAAAGTAACAAGAATAAAATTATGAGTTTTGCATCGAAATTGGATAGTGAAAATGGGTTGAAGAAACGTAAAACCATGAGAAATGCGAAAGATTTGAAATTGGAAGAGGCTTTGTATACATGGTTTGTGCAAAGAAGAAGCAAAGGGGAACCTATCTCTGGCTCTCTATTGTGTGAAAAGGCACTTCAGTTCAACAATCAACTTGACGGTCCTCCTGACCTCAAGGCTAGCCAGGGATGGTTAAGAAACTTTAAATCTCGTCATGGCATACGAGAATTGGAGATTCAAGGGGAATCTTTATCTAGTGATGCAACTACCGCTGAAAATTTTAAAGAAACATTCTTGGCTTTTTTGGAAGAAGCAGGTTATTCACTCGATGATGTGTATAATGCCGATGAGACTGGCTTATACTGGAAATCATTGCCTCAAAAATCACTTGCATCTTAGCGCGAAGCAGCTGCCCCTTGGTTTAAAAAGTGCAAAGAGAGAGTAACAATTTTGGTAGCAGCGAATTGCAGTGGAAGTCATCGTTTACCGGTGCTAATGATCGGCAAAGCCAAAAAAACCACGTTGTTTAAAGAATGTGACATGTCTCCCATTGTGCTACAAAGCACAGATGAGTGCTTGGATGAATAGTGAACTATTTCTTGATTGGTATACAAATCAGTTCATCCCAAATGTGAAGAGGTTGAGAGAACAAGAAAAGAAAACTGGAAAAGTAATTATTCTACTGGACAATGCACCATCTCATCCAGAGACGGATACATTGAATGCAGTTGATGCAAATTTTAAAGTAATTTTTCTGCCTCCCAATGTAACAGCACTGATTCAACCAATGGATCAGGGTGTTATAGCAAAGCTTAAAAAGATGTACAAGAAGGAAGTCCTGCGTCGTTTATTGTTGGCTAAAGATGAAGAAAGTGTGGTGGCGTTTTCCAAAAAGCTTAATCTCAAAGACTGCTGCTATATGTTAGCTGATGCTTGGACCACCCTGTCACAAAGATAATCTCAACAAGGCTTGGAATAGATTTCTTGGGAAAAAAGGAGGCAATAAAACTACTGCAGCGGACACAAATGATGATTGTATAAATGAAGTTGTGGAACTGTTTCAAGCAATGCCCGGATTTTCGGACTGTGACAAAGATGATGCACACATGTGGCTAGAAGATGATAATGATGCTGGTTTTCAGTTTTTGAATGACGAAGAAATTTTGTCTTTTGTGCAAGAAGAAAACCAAATACATGTAGTGACCGATGATTTCCTCGTACAAGATGTACTGTAAATTATGAAGACCCAAAAAGTCGACCAAGTCCCCTGCCTTTATAGCATAGAAACAAGCGATGGCTTGGTAACGAGCAAGAAGATGACAAACTGTCCTAATGATTCTGGTTTTCAGTTGCAAAAGAGGATTCTCATTATTTTAAATACGTGGGTAACATCTGTGCAAGTACATGTGATGGTTAATTATTTTTAGAAATATGTGTGCGATACATTATGTAATCCAATTATCCGAACATTTGATTATCCGAACGATGCTCGGTCCCATGGGGTTCGGATAAATGGAGTTCTACTGTATTGTTACCCAATAGGGACAATAAATTACTTGTATCTTGGAGAGGACCATACACTGTACTTGAAAAATTGTCAGATGTTGACTACATTATATCTTTTAAAGGAAAGGAAAAAACCTTTCACATCAACGTGCTGCAACAATTTTACTCTCGTCCTCCGCATCTTAAACCAGTTTTTGAGGCTATCGACGAGCCTATTGATCGTCGCTCTTCCTTAGCTGACATACAGGAAGGGTTGTCTGAATTACCTAATATTTCTGAGCCTCTTTTATCTCTACCTACTTTACCACTTTCTTCTACTGAGAATTGGAGGGATATTTCGATTTCGCCAACTCTTGCTCCATAGAAAGATCAGATTTCTTTATTACTACAATCTTTTCCTGACGTGCACACGGATATTCCTGGGCGTACAAATATCATTGAACATGATATTCTCCTTACTGATTTCAGACCAATCAAACTTAAACCTTATCCTATCCCTGTACATTTTCAATCACAAGTACAAAACGAAATAGAGGATATGATAAAATGGAACATAATCTCTCCTTCTCAATCTCCATATAGTTTTCCTATGGTCTTGATTAGAAAAAAAAGACAAATCCATTCGGATTTGCATTGATTTTAGTCGTTTAAATGCTTTGACAATCTCGGATGCGGAGCCTCTACCTTTGTTGGATTCTCTATTGGATAGACTATCTACAGCTACTTTTTTCCAGTAAATTTGATTTATCTAAAGGTTATTGGCACGTCCCCTTGTCGGACACAGCAAAACCTTATACTGCTTTCACTACACCTTTGGGATTGTTCCAATTTAATTTTATGTCTTTTGGTCTCGTTAACGCTCCTGCGACTTTTGTTCGTATGATGCAAAAAATTTTCTCTAGTCGTGATGACATCATTACCTATATTGATAATATTTGCCTTTTCTATCAATCGTGGGAAGAACATGCTCTTGGAATTGAGTCTTTGTTGACTACTCTTCGTCGCCATCATCTTACTGCTAGACCTTCTAAAACTAAAATAGGATTCACTGAAATTTCTTTTCTTGGGCATAAAGTAGGAGGCAGTTTTCTTAAGCTTGAGGATTCCACTATCTCCAGGATCTTGAATCTAGAAATTCCTAAGACAAAAAAAAAAAAAAAACAGTTTCGCTGTCTTTTAGGTCTTGTAGGATTCTATAGTAAATTCTTGCCTAATGTTTCAAAAATTACTTCAGTTCTGTCTTCGTTATTAAGAAAGAACTCTCCAAATAAGATTGTTTGGACACATTCGTGTAATGAGTCATTACATTTGCTTAAGTCATTTTTCTCAAAATCACCAATTTTACAAGGTAAGATTGCCTGATACTCGATTTCCTTTTATCCTTAGAGTCGACGCCTCTGGTCCGGGAATTGGCGGTACAGCTTACATACTCGGTTTATGTGCGAAAACACACTCATTCATTGATGGTCTAAGAATAATGTGTCATTTGGATATTTTGAATGCAAAAACTCGATTTATTCAATTGTTGGAACGGCATCTAAAGATTAAGGAACTTAACTCAAGGATGTTTCGCATGGACAAAGGGACATAACTAGAAAAATCCTATCGTGCCATTATTATTCTCTATCCGGTTGGACATTGAACATTGTTACTTAACGTGAACTTATAAAGGAACTTATACGATACTATAGCAGAGAATTATGGACAGGAACTTTGTGCTCGATTATAAATATTTTCTCTGAACTTTAGCTGGTTTTTATTTCACTAGTACAGATAACCATATAACATTGTGACTTTAAATACAGTGCTTGAATTAGCTGTTGATTAATTTTAATTCGCGGAATGAGATTCTGTCTTTGACACAAGGCATTAATACACTCACATTAATTATTGATTGAACATTTTAATGGTTCTCACAACTATTGGCAATTTGTACCATACATCAGCGTATTCTTACCTGATTGGACACACAACTTCGTCATGTTCAAAATAACATTTGTTTTTAATTGACACCACAAAATACTTTTTATGACAAGTACTTAAGATGTACACGTGACTTTAATCTTTTCGCGTATGATGTTGCATTCATTCACTTTACTAATATGATTGTCTGCCTAATTTCATCTATTTACGCTGTTATAAATTTGAATATTCTATAATGCTTTGCATTATTGCTGTTGCTCAATAAGTTAATTAATTGACAACTGATACTGGACTTGACTGATAGGTGTTATTGGACGGTGTGCGGTATGTGAGTGCATGTATTGCTACCATAATTTTTTAATATGTTGGGTACTATTAGTTATGGCACAGATCAGATAGCCACTTTGAGAATAATAGTTGAACAAAGTCTGGAATGGAATTCACCACTATACATCGGATTTGTGGACTACGAAAAGGCATTTGACAGTGTAGACAGAGAATCACTTTGAAATTGATGAGGCATTATGGAGTTCCCCTGAAGATCATTAATTTAATTAAGAAAACATATGAAGACATGACATGCAGAGTTCTTCACGAAGGACAGCTTACAGAACCGCTTGGGATAAGAACAGGAGTGCGACAGGGATGCCTCTTGTCTCCATTTCTTTTCTTACTAGCAATAGACTGGGTTATGAGAACATCGACAACACACAACAGAAATGGAATCCAGTGGACTCTGACTAAGCAGTTGAATGATCTGGATTTTGCTGATGACTTGGCTCTTCTGTCCCATAACCGTAATCAGATGCAGGACAAATTGAAAACACTCGATGAGAAGTCACAGCAATTGGGTCTGAAAATACACAGGGAAAAGACAAAAATAATGAGAATAAATGCAGGTAATGATAACAGGGTTCAACTTGAAGAAACACCAATACAAGATGTAGAATCGTACACACATATTTTGGCAGTAATATAGACAAAGTTGGAGGGACAGACAGCGATATCAAAATAAGAATACAAAAAGCAAGAGGAGATTTCATTGCATTGGGAAATATATGGAGATCAAGAGACATTGGATCCAACACGAAAATAAGAATCTTCAACTCAAATGTGAAGTCAGTCCTATTGTATGGCTCTGAGACATGGAGAACAACAAAGACAACAACCAAGAAGCTACAGACTTTCATAAATGGGTGCTTGAGTAGAATTAACGGATTAAAATGGTATGACAAAGTTACCAACGTGGAACTTATGACAAGAACTAGACAAGTGCCAGTGGAACAAGAGATGAGAAGAAGACGATGGCGATGGATAGGACACACACTGAGGAAACCTGTTGATAGCATTACAAGGCAGTCCTTGTTCTGGAACCCCCAAGGCAAGAGAGGCAGAGGTAGACCAAGAATCACATGGAGAAGAGAGCTGGAAACAGGGGTGAAAATGATGAGGAGAACGTGGAAAGAACTTGAGATGATGGCACGTGACAGGAGGACTTGGCATGTGTTTGTTGAAGGCCTATGCTCCTTTGGGAGTGGAGGGTTATGAATGAATGAATTAGTTATGGCGACCTCACATTGCAGTTAAAAAGGAATTTGTCCATAGTAGACATTGGCTTTGGTCTTAACAACCATGGACCACACTTTTAGTGTTAAATTGCCTACCCTATGGCAGAAACCTGGGTGCTAAGCTAGTTCTTACTTACAGTGAAATTTGATGTTACCATATTTCGCTCTGGTAATGTTTTGCTCACACCACGGGAATAATGAAAACTTTGTTTCCATTATTTTTGCGGGGGGGGGGGGGGGGGGACGGGGTGATGTTATGATTAAAATTCATAACATTTATGTCGATATAATAGGCAGCTCAACAGGGCTCCTTTTTTGTTTATTTTATACGGAGTCACTTATTAATAAAGGAAGTGACGTCATGCCGATATGGTTTACTGGCAGACGTGAACAAATTTGAAGCAGAAGTGAGGTGATCGTCTGCAAGAGAGATGCGGCTTGTGTTTGGAAGTATGAAGACGTATGTGTTTTGAGCTCCTGCAGTATTCTGTGTTTTTCCTGAATTATTCCATCACCAGGACACCAATATACTTGGTTGAGGTGTCCCTGACTTATTCTAGTAAGGAAATGTGTGCCTACTCATAAATATGTCCAAAAAAAAAAAAAAAAAAAAGTTTGACTGATTGCCACTGACCAGCGTTTGATAGGGAACGAACTGGACTAATACGTACTACTGCATTTGCCTTTCGGCCTTTATATCTATTACCATGCAGCTTTGATGTCAAAACGAATAAACTGCATTTTTGTAAAATTGTGAAGGAGGTGTTGGTCCGTTCAGTGCAGATATGCTGATTTCGTGTGGTATGTCTGCCCCTAGCATCTACTTTGGCCACGGAGAATATCTCCGGAATAATTAACATTACGACACGTATCATGTGTATATAGATATATATATATATATATATATATATATATATATATATATATATATATATATATATATATATATATATATATATATATATATATATATATATATTTTTTTTTTTTTTTACTTAACCAGCGGCACTTGGGCCTTCAGCCCTTCGGCCCAATGACATGTCATTGCAAGGCTGGTGAGCCTGTGCGCTTTCCATCCACAGAGGGTTTATCTCAGGAGCCGTTCAGGTTATTCAGTCAAAATCCCGGTCGTTGACAGTCCCTCAAATGCTGACGCCCGGGCTTGAACCTTGAACACATGATCGCCAGCGCAACGTTGTAACCATTACACCAGCGCGGCTCCCGTGTTCTGTATATAAACTGGTTGTTCATCAGTCTGCCCAGACTGCTCAGTGTAGGTTATTTTATTTTCTTCTGTTTGTAAACATGAATGTTCTGTATCTGAGAGGTTATGCAGGGCGGTTTCTGCCTGCTGTACAAAGCCATATGACGTGATTGGCTTTAAATGCTTCAGTATTTCCTTCTGTTCTTTTTGTCGCTTTCGTTTACTATCACCACTTTCATATCGCTTACACATTATTTTTAACACTAAAAGTCAAAATTAAAATATTATTGTGATTCACAATGGTATAATAGAATCCTCACTTGATTTCAAAATGCACGGGACATTACTCTAGGCTGTACTAATGTTCATAAAATTTTTATTTCGGAATTTAACTTAGGTCTATAATAGATTCGCATTTTTATCGAAGCTGGCAAGAAAAGGCCGCAATTTCTCCTTTGTTGGCTAAATTGAAAAGCAAAGGGTTAAAGCCTCCACAAACTTTACTAAACAGTAAGTGCGTATTTGTGTAACTGTTATCCACTGTCATACGAGTTTAATTTTACTAGCAACTATGCCTATATAGTACAATCAAGAATGTGTGCTTTCGTCACTTCCATCAATGTATTCCTGAAGTTTGGATTTGTGCTTACACATTTTTGGCTTAGGTACGCCCCCTGATTTTTATAATTACAAATGGAATTAAATTAATGGTGAATTTTTTAATTTTTTTTTGGCAGGAGGCAGAGCCCCCCCCCCCCCCCTCCCATATTATGAGGCCCGGGGCTGCAGCCCGCTCAGTCCATATGGAAGTCCGGCACTGCATATGGCAACAACCCACTTCTCTCAACGAAAAACTGTTTGGAGATGTCAGGAACCTTGAGTTTTACTGCTTTTATTACAGTCATTAATGTGGAAGTCTGAGGGTGAACGAAGAAGAAAAAGAAGAAAAACGCGGTGTCCTCTGATACAAAGGTACTTTCACTGCATTCCTTATGAAAACCCACCAGCTAGTTTAATAAAAGTAATTTTATTCATGAACTGTGAAAGATAGAAAGTGATCTTATCTCTGTAGTGAAGTTAATCTTCGGTGAAATATTTAGTTTCAATTTTCCACCGCTCTGTTGATTTGATTTCATGAAGTAGATCGTGCGGCAGAGATTAAAGTTACTCATAGGCTGGAATTATTTCAAATTCGTGATATTCTGGAACTTGAAAACAGACGCGGTTTTTTTCTCCTTCTTCTTCCTCGTTCGTCCTGAAAAGGACGTTGGTTGCGTTGTGTCCGTTTACAGCGCGGCTGCGATATTTGCGCCTTTCGGCCGCCACATCCGACTTCACCACGGCATTTTTTGGGACCGGGTTTGCCTTCCCTCTTCGATCCCTACTCTCACAGCCAGACTGCAGTGATGCAGCCTGTTTCCAGGACCACCACTTGGAGGTGGAGTAGGGTCTTGGTCAGCTCTGGTTCGCTGACCCTGACGCAAGCAGTCAAACTATGGGTCGCTGACTGCATTCATCCAGACACGGTTTTATCAAGCAAATCTTTACAGAGCTCAGTGTTTGTCTGCGGATTTTGCCGTCATGTGACGAGGCACGTTCCTCTCAACCTAGACGTAAGTCCTTTGGTTATATCAAGTTTCCATTTGCCATTAACAAATTATGTGTTAACTGAAGTGATGTATTGATAAACTAAGTCCTGAAAAGGACTTTCATCTATCAGCTAGCGTGAAGTAGCCCTGAAAAGGACTAGTCCTGAAAAAGACTGCTGGCCCGACCATCTTTGATAGATACTAAGTCCTGAAAAGGACTAACATTATCCATCTGCTAGCATAAAGCACTGAAAAGAACTTGCCCTAAAAAAGGACTCATCAGCTACGCCAACACTGCCTTTTCTTCCCCAGTGTTCAGCGAACACCGGTTGTAGTGTAGAGGCTGATTGATATCGAATGGATTACCACAGCTGCTGGGTTGCCTGTGACTGCTCCAACAAAACTTGAGAAGTTTTTGAATAGACAATTCGAATGCGAGACGATAACACTTTTGAGAACACGATTTGAAAATGCCCAGAAGAGTTTGTACCTTGCCAAATCTCGAAGCGACAGCTTTGTTCCAACAATAAACTAACGGTTTTATCTGCGGTTAACTGAATGCTCATTCCCACAATAAATTTTATGAATGCTAATTGAGACAGCAGCTGTGGAGCGCCAATGCTGGAAATTTGTATGTTTGAGTACGTTGTATTGTACTTAGGTAATGTACAAAAAGGCATGAACATGCTTGCTTAGTGTGACCTTTGACACCTAAGACGATTTATGTCGACTATTAACAGCACTTGTTGGTTTATGTTAAGCTAAAAAATAAAAACATCGCTGTTAGTGAATTATGATTATTTTCGTAGCTAATCCCTTGTGTTGCTTCATTCTCTTTTTATTTGTTTCGCGGTTTTTATAGGGCATAGCAAGAGTTTGAGCTAATATAAAAGTAAATTGTATTGCTTTAAGTAATAAATTACAACGAAATAAAATAACACGGTTGTATGTTTTATATCATTGCTCATTCATGTATTCACAGGCGTTGGAGATGGATAGGACACGCACTGAGGAAACTTGTTGATAGCATTACCAGACAAGCAGAGTCGGCTCGGGTAGTGCGAACAGAGCAGCTGCACCGGAGCCTTCTTCATGAGGGCGGTGAAATTAGAAACAAATGCGAATAATCTAGTGCGATCCAACCCAAAAGTATTAAATTGAGCTTCATAAGAGACAAATACAGTATGGCTGTGTGGGAAAGGGGGGGGGGGGAAAGGGCTTCAAAACGGGACCTCGTGCCATCTTGAAAAAAAATCCTTAAGGCCAGCTCTGCGAGGCAGGTCCTTGTTCTGGAATCGTCTGGGTAAGAGAGGCATAGGAAGACTAAAGAAGACATGGAGAAGAAAACTGGAGGCAGACATGAAGGGGATAAAGAACACATGGAAAGACCTTGAGCTGATGGCACGTGACAGGAAGGTATATGTTTGATGATGGCTTATTCTATTTGGGGAGCTAAAAACTGGTGATGATGATAATGATGATAATAATGATAATATTGATAATGATGATGATGATGATAATGATGATGATGATATTGATGATGATAATAATAATGATGGTTTTTTAATAGAGAATTAGATAGATGGTAATAACGATAATCCTGATGATGATGATGGTAGTGATGATAATGATGATGATAATGATGACGATGAGGATGATGATAATAATGATGGTTATAACGATGATAATAATGATGATGATGATGATGACGATAATGATAATGATGATGCTAATGATAATCATAATAATAATGATGATAATAATGATGATTATAATTATGAACATGATAAGGATTAAGATGATAATGATGATGATGATGATGATGATGATGATGATGATGATGATGATGATGATGATGATGATGATGATGATGATGATGATGATGATGATGATGATGATGATGATGATGACGACGACGACGACGACGATGATGATGATGATGATGATGATGATGATGATGATGATGATGATGATGATGATGATAATGATGATTATGATAATTAGGATGATAATAACGATGATGAGGATATGATGATAATTATGATGATTTATTCCTTTAATTTTTTTTTCTCGCTATATAGCATGGAACCACCACGACAGTTGACCTCAACTTGCAGGAAATCTGCATTAAAACACTCATACTCTGTCAGCACCCTTTTCTTGTATGACGAAACCTTTAGAGCTTGCTTTTTTTCGTTCCTTAATTTCTTTGTTTGGCCCAGTGGTTAGAGTGCTCGCTTCTCGAAACAAAGTTACTGGTTTTAAAACTAGGTAACGTCACCCTCCAGCAGGTAAATGTATATCTGGGAACTGCTCTTGAGATAGACAAGCCATTGGCACCTAGTAAGGGATCTGATCGCCCTACCTCATAAAGATGAGACCTAGTATATTGAAGTCTCCAACACATCGCTCCCCTAGTATGCGACTGCATTTACTTCTTTCGGAATTTCGGTTTGACAATCTCTCGGTGTCATTATTCCTCGTTAATAAATATAAGAGATAAACTGTTAGAATGAATATAAATGGAATTTGTATGAAATTAAGAAAAGAGTTTTTTTCTTTACGCAATATATGTGTTCCCTAGACCCTCGCGTAAACAGAAATCGCGTAAAAGGGATATGATTTTCTCATTCAAATACATGCAAAGTAAGTGGGATGCGTTCCACCAATACCGTACATAACAATATAAAACATAAATGCATGTAATTTTTCTTTTTTCTTTTTTTTTTCGTACGCCCGCTAATACTCGAGGCGAAATCTAAGGTTATTATTAATGTCTAACCTGACATTGATTTTACGTGAGTATCCCTTTTTCTTGTACTGAGACAGATGTCCCTCGCCATTCAGGCAAATACTCTCCGATTTCGGAGGTACCCATTAGAGCTGGGTCGGCTCAGGAGCCGCCAATCCCTGGTCGACGACACTCCTTCAAATGTCCTCGCCAGGTCTCGAGTTAATCAAGTCCAAATCCCGGTCGACGAAAAATCCTCAAATGCCGTCGCCCGGGTCTGATCCTGAATCACCCGGTCGCCAGAGCGGTGTGGTAACCACTAATTTGCGCGGCTCATGCATGTAATAATAAACAGTTTAAATTAATACATACCATTCATATTAAGTACACATGTACATGTACAGAATACAACATTGATAACCCCACACACACACACAACTATTTATAACATATAAATGTTTATACAATACCAGAAACCTACCCTCTGTTCTATACTACTGTTCTTAATTCTTCTATCATTTACTAGACACAGTATCAAGGTCTTTGTCTTGTGTGGACTGACATATACTGTATAACAGGGGAACAACAGAAGTGATTGCGTCATTAATAAGGCTAAGCTGCCCATTGTAAACTTCCGATTTTGTCTTGCGTTTCGCACTAATGACCGGTCAGTAAAGCATCTTTATTTTGGGGATGCCTAGCTGGCCGGGAGGATAGTGTGATTCGCTTGTATAACTAGGCGGTGTTGTCGTACGGAAGGTCCGGGGTTCAAATCCTGGGTAAGCCACTCACGTCTGTTGTTTTTCTGTTGTCTAGTGTTCTACTTCTTTATTTCTTACGAGTGCCTGAAAACATACCTTTATGTTTGTCTAATATTTATTTACACACACAACTAACATAATTACCGATGTATGTTACGTCGGTCGGTCTCACCCAAAATAGTAACTCGCATCAGAAAAAAAAGTGCGCAACGCACGGTGTGCAACTTGCGCGGCGTGGATGTTATGTAAAACAAATACTTTGGTTTTTTTTTTATTTTTATTTATTCTTTCACGAAATTAGTAGCGCTCGACAAAGAAAAAGTGCGTAAATATTGGTGTGCATGAGCAAATAACATTCCATAGTGAATTGCATTTTCGGACACGGCCAGCTCTATGTCGCACTCACCCGATGTACAAGTCATGAAAACTTGAAGGTTTTTGTTAAAACCACTTATTATCAGGGAACACTCGTTGAAAACAATCCACGCACTTTCTCACGAAATGTTGTAATCAAAGAACTTTTAAATTGAATCTAAAATAACATAATTCTCGCCGTGTGTACGTTGGTGTGGTGGAGCAATGAATTGTTTCCTGAAGAAGAGTTGTTATGAGTTTGTAACTTTCTCTGCTCACGTGACATTTCTTAGTAGGGAACAGCACAATACATCATTTTCCTGCTAGCCGTAGAGCCACTGTCCATGTGAAGATCATCTTCTGCAAAGATCATAAGGCCGAATTCAAGAAGTTTGAATGTTTTTAATTGTTTCATTGTTTCTTCTTCTTCTTCTTCTTCTTCTTCTTCTTCTTCTTCTTCTTTTCTTCTCCTTTTTCTCCTCCTCTTCTTCGTCTTCTTCTTCTCTTCGTCTTCTTATTTTCCTCTTCTTCATTTTTTTCTTCTTCTTCAGTGGTGATCATCAGCGCCAACAATTTTTCAATGCTCAGGTCTTCTTTCTGAGATTAAAGCAAATTTACAATTTCATTTTCGTCAACTCCATCTAAGCCACTTCTTGAGGTCATTCTGACATCATCATAATAGCTGTGATAATATAGTTATCAACGCCATAGTCTTCAAAGTCATGACAGAATTGAGGCCACAGTTGTTTTGTTTTAAATTTGTGTGCGTACATTCGAATTCGCGTAAATGAAACTTCGCGTAAACAGAGAACTACTTGTACTGTGTAACTATGATCCAACATAGCGCGCGTTACGAGCAGAAAGTTCTTCGTCAAGTACAGAATGCAAGCCAACAGTAAAAGGTAACGGTAACCCCATAGCAGATACTGCCGAAGGAAATTACTGCAAAAAACTCAACAAACTAGGTTCATCGTATTATGCGGTGGGGTGATCAGTTAGCTTCCTCGCCGCCTTTGCCTTTCTTGACTCAAGAACAGGGTCTGGTATCCATTTACAGCTAGGTAGACTAGAGTTTTCGTTACCAGCTTTTAAATCCCGGAGCCTGGTAACTTTGCCGCCGAGAAACCAGCGCTCTAACCGCTACGTCATTCGGACGTTCAAGGATACAGAAAGAAAAAAAAGACAAGGTTACAGTAATCCAAATTTATAAAATAAAATGTTTAACAAGGAAATGGCTACCTTAGAAGTACACCCATCTCTCAATTTCTGTATGAAAATGAAGTGGAACCGAGAATCAAAATAGTTAAATCAGAATGTTATATGAGCACATGACAGACCGGGGGTCTTATGGAGAGGATGTTTTTGTCGTTATTGATCCATCAGCGTTTGGGCTCTCGCCCTTCGGCTCGTTGTCATGTAGTGGTATTTGCATGTGCTGGCAAGTTGTTCTTTTGCTTCATAGAAGGTGTTCTACTTACCTGGCCTAGGAGAAAACAGCATGTTCCAAACATTGTCGTTGCTGAGCATTCGCAGAGGTCGTGGTCAATAGTTACTGTGTGTTTCTTTTGGGCTGCCACTTGTGTTGGTGTTGAATGTTTGTGGTGGGTGTTGTATGGAAGATAGTGCACAGCTGACAATGTTGACGATGTCAGTAATGTCGGGCTTACAGTAGTGGCCGACAGTTGTATAATATGTAAGCGAATGTCATGAGTCCTTTAGGTTTGTTTACATTCTGTAATCACCCACACCACAGTAACGTTGGGTTAGGAAATAGACCAACTAGTTTTAACTTATACACAGTTTATTTGACACAGTAACGATGACATCATGGACGACAGATCACAAGGTATCATAGCAAGTAAATCCATAGATAAATTGACTGCAACACCAGCAACTCATCATAAATCGTAATAATATCCAGACAATCCGAAACTTGAGTGCATCAGCAGCAACTCATGATAAATAGTAATAATATCCAATCACTCAGAAAATAACTCTGGTAATAATATCCAATCAATCAGAAAATAACTCTGGTAATAATATCCAATCAATCCGAAAATAACTCTGGTAATAATATCCAATCAATCAGAAACTTGAGTGCATCAACAGCATCTCATAATAAATAGTAAAAGCACATATCCCATCGGAAAATTGGTTACATTAATAACAATTCCTTATAAATGATGATGGCCGGTATAATGCCATGGCCTTAAGAATAATATATATAAAACTCTTCCCTTCAAAAAACACACTGGTCACACTAACGAGACTCAAAACCGTCTCGAAGCTCTGCCAGATACATACTGCCCGAGATTATAGTTTCTCGGTATAACTCAGTATGATATTCGCTCAAGCGCGAACTAACAGCTAGAGGTGTGAGCTCAGCTCACCCGTATCTCTTCCCCAACTACTCAGAACATTTGAACACTTTCTTTATTTTTTAAAAACTAACACATACTCAAAAATATATAGCGTACAAAGGACCCAAGTAAAAAATCATCTCATAACTTTAAACGTGCTTACTCGCGTGTCTATAAAAAATCAGACCCGTACGTAAGAATCTCAAACACTTAACTCCTACTCACAAACATGACTTAACACATAGGGTATAGAACTGGACATGATGAAGAAGTCACAGAAAGACCTCGAGCTCGTGGCACGCGACAAGAGGACTTGACATACGTTTGTTGAACGCTGTTGGAAGCTGAGAGTAATACACACACTACAGCTTACATTATCATTGTACCAATTTACCTTTTCGCTCTTTTTGGAACACGAAGTCAACCCTGCATACCAGAAGATGGCAGATGCGAAACAGAAATCAAGAAGAGAATAGGAATTGCTAAAGATTTATTCAACAACATGAGATAGATACTGACATTTAAACAATTAACTCATAAATTAAAACTGAGAATCATCAAATATTATATATATTCATTATTGTACAGTGTAGAAACATGGACAATGAAAAAGCAATTGGAGGAAATAATCGATGCTCTCTAGATGCGGATATATAGAAGAATGGGGCGCATCTCATGGAAAGAGAAGAAAACAAATAAAGAGCTCCCAGACAAGCTAGGAATGGAAAGAGAATTAATGAAGGAAATCAAAATTAGGGAGCTTCAATAATCTGGCTGCATGAGAAGACATAACGCCTTGCAGAAGAACATGACAGAAGGAAGAGTTGAAGGCAAACGTGTAAGGGGAAGACAGCGCTATAAGTGGGAAGAAAACATCAAGAGATGAACAGGAAAGAGTCGATCAGAGTGCACCATCAAGACAGGAGACAGGAAAGAGTCTATCAGAGTGCACCATCAAGACAAGAGACAGGAAAGAGTCTATCAGAGTGCATCACCAAGACAAGAGACAGTGAAGAGTCTGTCAGAGTGCACCACCAAGACAAGAGACAGTGAAGAGTCTATCAGAGTGCACCACCAAGAAAAGAGACAGGAAAGAGTCTATCAGAGTGCACCATTAAGACAAGAGACAGGAAAGAGTCTATCAGAGTGCACGACCAAGACAAGAGACAGGAAAGAGTCTATCAGAGTGCACCACCAAGACAAGAGACAGGAAAGAGTCTATCAGAGTGCACCATCAAGACAAGAGACAGGAAAGAGTCTATCAGAGTGCACCACCAAGACAAGAGACAGGAAAGAGTCTATCAGAGTGCACCACCAAGACAAGAGACAGGAAAGAGTCTATCAGAGTGCACCATCAAGACAAGAGACAGGAAAGAGTCTATCAGAGTGCATCACCAAGACAAGAGACAGGAAAGAGTCTGTCAGAGTGCACCACCAAGACAAGAGACAGGAAAAAGTCTATCAGAGTGCACCATCAAGACAAGAGACAAAAAAGAGTCTATCAGAGTGCACAATCACGACAAGAGACAGGAAAGAGTCTATCAGAGTGCACCATCAAGACAAGAGACAGGAAAGAGTCTATCAGAGTGCACCATCAAGACAAGAGACAGGAAAGAGTCTATCAGAGTGCACCATCAAGACAAGAGACAGAAAACGTTGGAGCGCCATAGCAGCCGACCTTCGGTGCGGAGATGGCACCTGATGATGATGAGTCGCCACTGCAGCGGGCTACCTTGAAGGAAGTCTGAAGGAAGTCTGAAAGGAAGCATGCATGTGCTCATATTATGGTGGTTTCTGAAACAATTTGATTTACATTATGAGTTAGCCAGCTCCACACACAACCTCACATTCAATCAATCAATACCCTTTAGCTCCCCGAGGAGCATAGGCCTTCAACAAACACATGCCAAGTCTTACTGTCCTGTGCCATCCGCTCAAGTTCTTTCCATGTTTTCTTCATCATTTTCACCTCTGTTTCCAGTTCTCTTTTCCGTGTGTTTTTTGGTCTACCTCTGCCTCTCTTTCCCTGTGGATTCCAGAACAAGGACTGCCTTGTAATGCTATCAACAGGTTTATTCAATGTGTGTCCTATCCATCGCCAGCGTCTTCTTCTCAACTCTTGTTCCACTGGCACTTGTCTGGTTCTTGTCATCAATTCCACATTTGTGACGTTGTCATACCATTTCAGTCCTTCTATTCTACGCAAGCACCCGTTTATAAAAGTCTGTAGCTTTTTGGTTGTTGTTTTTGTTGTTCTCCATGTCTCAGAGTCATACAATAGGACTGACTTTACACTTTATCATGAGTTACCTGAATAGCAAGTCATTCTTTTGTAGTTTTTGTTGTTGTTGTTGTGTGTGGTGGGATGGGGGATATGTTAATTGAGACCCCTCGGTACTTACACGGTAAGCTACAAATTAAGATGTCGCTTAAACAGTCTCCATTTTTCTTCTTTACTTTCTAACAATAAATTGAGTTGTGAAAATATCGACATAACACAACAGAAAAGGAATCCAGTGGATTTTGACTAAACAGCTTGATGATCTAGATTTTGCAGATGACTTGGCTCTTCTGTCCCTTAACCATACTCAGATGCAAGACAAAATGAAAATACTCGATGTGAGGTCATAACAAGTGGATATGAAAATGTACTGGGGAAACACAAAGATAATGAGAATAAATGCAAGAAATGATAACAATGTTAAACTTGAAGAAACGCCACTACAAGGTATGGAATCATACACATATCTTGGTAGCCATATAGACAAAGTTGGAGGGACTGACAATGATATCAAAATAAGAATACACAAAAAAAAAAAAAAAAAAAGCAAGAGGAGCTTTCATTGACTTGGGATTGGAGATCAAGAGAAATCAAGTCCAACACGAAAATAAGAATCTACAACTCAAATGTCGTCAGTCCTATTGTATAGCTCTGAAACATGGAGAGCAGTAAAAACAACAACCACAGTTTTACAGACTTTCATAAATGAGTGCTTGCGTAGAATAGAAGGATTGAAATGGTAGGACAAAGGTCACTAATATGGAACTGATGACAAGAACCAGACACGTACAAATATGGAACTGATGACAAGAACCAGACACGTACAAATATGGAACTGATGACAAGAACCAGACAAGTACAAATATAGAACTGATGACAAGAACCAGACAAGTACAAATATGGAACTGATGACAAGAACCAGACAAGTACAAATATGAAACTGATGACAAGAACCAGACAAGTACAAATATGGAACTGATGACAAGAACCAGACAAGTACAAATATGAAACTGATGACAAGAACCAGACAAGTACAAATATGGAACTGATAACAAGAACCAGACACGTACAAATATGAAACTGATGACAAGAACCAGACAAGTACAACTATGGAACTGATGACAAGAACCAGACAAGTACACGTGGAGCAAAAGATTAGAAGAAAACGCTGGTGATGGATAGGACACACATCAAAGAAACCTGTGGATAGCAGTCCTTGTTCTGGAACCCCCCAGGTAAGAGAGGCAGAGGTAGATTAAGAAACACACGGAGAAGAGAAATGGATATAGAAATGATAATGATGAGGAAGACGTGGACAGAATTTGCTCTGATGGCACGTGGCAGGAGGACATGACATGTGTTTGTTGAAGGCCTTCGCTCCTTGGGAAGCTAAAGGGTATTGATTGATAGATTAAACAATCATGGTGCGTTGTCTTAAAGAAGGGAGCATACAATTGCATTCATAAGTTCGGGTAACACATAATGAAATTGTTAAAAAATACAAAAATTACAAAAGGCTAGACGGGCATTCATTGTATAGGGAAATGTATGTAAATCAAAAGAAATCGAGCCCAGTAAAAAAATGTAAAATCTTCAACTAAGATGTGTAAGCTTTCCTTTTGTGTGCCCTTTTTTATATTACTAAGCAATTATAAATTCTTGCTTTGATGACGCCATTTTCTTACTCGTGTTTCCCTTTTAGCGTTAATGTACTGTTGTACAGGTCTCTCGTATTTCCTTTGTCTACATATTCCTACGCTTCTCTTGCCAACTTGTATGTAGTTTGTTTCCTGTAATCACTGTTGATGTTTCTTCTAAACCTCTTTGTTCGCTTCTATTTACACTTCTAGAGCTTTGGCTTTGAAACTTCTGGTTTTGCTTATGTTTAAATCTGATTTTTTGTTTCGTCTAACCTTTCTGTTGCTGGTGGTTTTTGTTGTTATCTATTATTTGTGCTGATATTCTCTTTTTGTCCTCATTGCATCTCTACATGTCTCATTCCATATATTTATTTATCTGTTGCCAGCTGTAAGAGCACTTGGTATATTTTGGATATTGTAACCACAAATTTGTCCCTTGTTTCTTGAATTTTAGATATCCTACATTAAACTGTTGTCTTTAGATATATATATTAATGTATATCTCTTGAGTTTCATTTTTATTTAGGCTAACAGGAGATGGTGACTGTGACAAAACGGGGCGGCACCCTATCGATCTTTGTTTCTCTTCAGCAGTATCGATACATTTTGGGTACTGATTGTTATTATTTGCTCTCAAGTATCACACTTTTCTTTCTTTCTTTCGTCGTTATTATTCTGCTAAGAAGCAGATATTTGATTTTATCAAATCATTCGACACTCCTCTCTGTGATGTCACCGGTTTGTTACCCGGTCATAAAAGCTTGCGGTGAGCAACTGAGATAAGATAGTCGCCGGCGAGTTTAGACTGAACCGCGGATAAGACGAGATTACTGTCTGTGTGACACATGTGGGCAGACAAGTGTGACATAATCGCTTCCGGGCCGACTTGTTATGACAACATTACTTTCTAATAAAGTAATAAGTATTACAGCTTACACATGTTGTCGTGTGAGTTCCCCGATCTGTCTGTAAGTTTGTACACAAGGGCATCGGACTTCATATTACCATATATGGGAGACGTGACCTTTGCAAAATTTTTCCATGTCGGAAATATTTTGAAAATACCTTACCCGACCTGTTTGAATATGATGGGAGCGTTTATTTAACTCCATAAAAAACGAAGGCGTAGGAAGATAAGTAGATAGTCTGACCATTTCGCAGTTTTATTTCACTGGGAATTTCACGCTCGCCAAGACAATAACAGACTTCGCCAGAGTGAAGACTAGATTCATAATTCCCTTTTTTAACTGGACCTTTAATGGAGAACCAAATAAGACTTACAAAGCACAGGAAATCTCTTCATTTTAATAAGGAACACCGGGACTAAGAAAGACACGGAGTCAGAGGGAATTGAAGTTAAAATTAACGACCCCCAGTACAGGTAAAAAAAAGACAACTGCCAGTGCCTTTTTTAAGTCCTCTGAGCAAAAACGTCTGAGAGCCAAGATTGGCGCAAGTAGTGCATTTTTCATTCTATGTTTCATTACTAACATGTAAACTTATATATATATATATTCAATACGCTGAGGTTACCAGCCTCAAATGACTTTGAAATCTAATAGCGAGTTTCACACATGAAAATTCACATGGTAATTAATATATATATATATATATATATATATATATATATATATATATATATATATATATATATATATATATATATATATATATATATATATATATATAATAATAATAATAATAATAATAAATTCTTTAAGCGCCAAACACGGCGCATAAGGCAGAAACCAGTGCTCTCCAGGTTGTTCGTTGTGACGCCACTCCTCTTCGCTCTTGCACATTATTTAGGCCCAACGTTCTTCCTTCTCTTATTATTGTTCTTCTGAGTGTTTCTTTTGGTCTTCCTTTTTTCCGCTTACCCTCAGGAACCCAAGTGAGCGCCTGTAGTGGTATTCTGTTGTTTTGCATTCGTAGGACATGACCGATATATGACCATCGTCTTTTCCTTATATAGTCGGAGACATATTTCTGCCTAGAGTCTTCTCTTATTTGTCGATTAGTCTTGAATTCTTTCCAACTGATGTTCATGAGTTTTCTAAGACATTTGTTCTCGAATGTATTTAGCTTGTTCTCCAATGATTTTGTTATTTTCCAACTCTCACAGCCGTATGTTAACACTGAGATAACATTTGAATTAAACAGACGAAGCTTGGTATGTATATTCAATGATCGTAATTTCCAAATGTTAGATAATCTATTAAGGCGCTAGCTGCCAAAGCAATTCTAGTATGGATTTCTCTTGTTGTGTCACCATCCTGAGTCATTTTACTGCCTAAATAATTGAAACTTTCAACTTTCTGTAGTTTTTCCCCGTTCAAGATGATATCAAAGGTCTCGTTAGAAAAGTTCATAGCTTTAGTTTTAGAGGCATTTATTTGGAGACCAATTTTAACCGAGAGATGACACAAATTATTTATTGCTTCTTGGGATTGTCTTGGTGTTGAACTTAAGAATGCTACATCATCTGCGAAATCCAGGTCCCCCAGGAATTTTCCATTTGTCCATTTTATACCCAATTGTTCATTGTGGGTATAGTTTTTCTCATAACCCAATCAATAGCTATTCCAAAAAGTAGTGGTGACATAATACAGCCTTGTTTTCACCCCTGTTTCTACTGTAAACCATTCTGTATTCCCTTTATTTGTTCTAACACAACATCTTGCATTGTCATATAGCGCTTTGATTATATTCACATATTTTGTTGGAAAACCATAGATTGTAAGTATCTTCCACAATGATGGGCGGTGTAGACTATCAAAGGCTTTTTGAAAATCGACGAAGGTGATAATAAGTGGCGATTGCCTTTCCACTGATTCTTCTATAATTGTTCTTAGTGTGAATATTTGATCAATACATGATCGTTTCGGCCTGAAATCCGCTTGTTCTTCTCTGATCTTTTCGTCAGCATGCAATTTAAGTCTTTCTAACATCATGCAACATAATAATTTTCCAGGTACTGATAATAGAGATATACCACGCCAATTATTACAGTCTGATAGATCACCTTTCTTCGGTAACTTTACAATAATACTGTCTTTCCATTGTTGTGGTGGTTGTTCTTCTCTCCATACTTCATTTATAATATCTAAAATTCTCAAGAGGTTGTTGTCATTAACTGCTTTAATCATTTCCCCTGAAATTTCGTCAACTCCAGCAGCTTTAAAATTTTTTAATCTTTTAACGGCTTGTTTGATCTCGTCCAGCGTGAATTCATCGCAAGTTATTGGCAAGGTGGTTGTGGATGTTTCATTATTAAAATCAGGTGTTACTGTTGGTGGTGGTCTGTTTAGCACCTCCATGAAGTGCTCAGCCCATCTCTTCATTTGTTCTTTTTCTGTTGGTATTGAATTCCCTAATTTACCTTTAACAGGTGTTTCCATAGCAGTAGGCTGGTGACATAGTTGTTTTGTAATTTGATAAAGGCACCTACTATTACCAGTTCTTGCAGCATTTTCAGCTTCTACGGCCAGTTCATTGATGAAATGTCTTTTATCTCTTCGAGTTTTTGTCTTCACTTCTTTATTTAACAAGTTATAAGTTAGTTTGCAAGATTCAACTGCATTATGTGTACTTGCCGCTAGTAGTTTAAGTTTTGCTGTTTTCCTTTCTTGTATTTTATCCCAAGTATCTTCTCTCATCCATTTTTTCTTTTTATGTACTAGGTATCCGGTGGTCGCTACAGCTGCTTCTGTCATTGCTGTTCTCAGTTGTTCCCATTTAGTATCGATTGTCTTGGTGGTGATATCGTTGTCAATTTTGCCTAAAGCATCGAAATAGTTGTTCATTTTGACATTATATTCCTTCTTTATATCATTTGATTGCAGTCTGTGTACATCTATTCTTCTATTTTTATTCGGTTGGTATAACTTCTTCAGTTTAATTCTCATTTTAGCTATGCAGAGGTTATGATCGCTTCCGATCTCTGCACCTCTGTATGCTCTGACGTCTTGAACTGATGAGCGAAATTTAGCGCTTATGCAGAAGTGATCTATCTGGTTCTTAGTTCTGCCATCAGGTGAATTCCATGTTATCTTGTGGATATTCTTATGTGGAAAGATGGTGTCTGCCACAACGAGGTTTGATATTTCACAAAGTTCTAGAAGTCTTTCGCCATTTTGATTCATACAGCCTATGCCATGAGTACCGAGATATCTTTGTACTCCATCGTTGTTGTCACCTACTTTGGCGTTAAAATCACCCATGACTGCTATTATGTCATGCTTGGGTATTGTGTTGATGGTACTTAGAAGTGCTTCATAGAAGTCATCTTTTGTGGTATCAAGAGCGTCGTTAGTTGGTGCATAACATTGTACAATTGAGAGCTTGAAAAATCGTGTCTGAAATCTAGCTAATATTAGCCTCTCATTGATAGGTACCCAGCTGATAAGCGATGCTGCTGCTTTCTGTGTCATTAGGATGGCTACTCCCTCTGTGTGACGATTATCATTACTACCAGAGTATATAATTTGCTTTTTTTCTTCTGAAATATATTTTATGCCCTTCCCCGTCCATCTACACTCGCTGACATGTATTACCATGTGAATTTTCATGTGTGAAACTTGCTATTAGATTTCAAAGTCATTTGAGGTTGGTAACCTCAGCGTATTGAATGATGATTCATGAACCACCACTGCACGGGCTGGTGATTGCTTTATTGATAGTTTGGTAAAGAGAACTAAAAGCATAAAGTAGTTTCAGGTTCCCTACGGAGCAGGGAGGCGAAGATGAAAGAAATGATGTACATTCTAAGAATAATACTTACAGTTTAAAAAAAAAAAAACATATTCATGTTAAAATTAATAGAAGTTTCAAACTTTTCAACAAGTGTAAATATAAAGGAGACATAAATGAATTTATATTGTGAACACTTTTCAAACAGTGGAGATGTAAATGTAAAACATATTTAATCTGTACATTTAACCTTTTCATTTAAATGTAATGTAAAGCTAAAGCTATTCAGTTTAAATGTAAAGAAAGTTTTATTCAGAGGGATTAAATTTAATTCTCATCGAGGGTAAATTCTGACATGGGATGGTAGAATAGAAGAGAGGGGCACATAACTATGTGTCGGAAAACGCCATACCCAGAAGAGAGTTTCGTTTCTATTTCTGTTACCAGTTACTGGTGATACCAGCAAAAAGGAGAATTTCTGGGACATGAAGGGACGAGTGGTTACGCTTTAAGACGGAAGACCAGCTTTGAAGACTCTCCTAGACTTTCCTGGGAAACGAGCTTCACCCTACGAACCTTGACCAGAGACGAGTGAACGCAGTGTACAGAAAACCAACTCATAAGGAGGAGGAGGATCAGAATCGTCACTGGCAGCTAAGTTAACTCATATGCTGCCACTTGAACTTCTTATCAAAACCCATCACCCGAGTGATGAAAACTTTATTTTGTAATTAACTATTACTCATTTCTTTTAAACTGTTAAACTTAAAGTGATTATTAAATTTTGTTATTTGTAATTATACCAATTTAACTTCGATTTAATCATTTTAAATATACTACATGTTTGTCTCAGTCAAAGTTACTAAATACACACTCTAAACAGAGCTATATTATAATAATAATATCACTGATTAACTCGGGGGTGGGGGCTTAACGAGCTAGAATAACCCATTGCTTAAATTCTTCACAAAAGGTGTCGGCAGATTTCAGAATTAATGTGCTCAGCAAATGCCAGCATTGTTTCGCTTATCTGAATATCTTGTGAATACTCCTATGTGGTAGAAGTGTAATTAACCTTCTATCTACACATCTGCCAAGAGTAATCTTGTGTAAAGATAGACTCCATTGAAGCCTATAATAGATACTCTTGAGTTTTGGCCACTGTTGGACCACTAATGCAAAGCAGGGGAGGCAATACCGTCACAGTGGTCTGATGTCACATCTGCTCATCTACATACTCTTACCTCACGCAATGATGACTTAAACTTTTCGTTCATGCATATCTGATCAATCTGACTTTCTGTTCCATGGTCTGGTGATAGCAATGTTGCTTTGTACATTATGTTATGTGAAAACATTCTTCCTGCTGTAGTCAGGTGATCTGAAGCACAGAAGTTTGTGAACTGTTCTCCAATTTCGTTCATTGGTCCTAGTTCCGGAGTTGGCTTCCCGAAGGTCGGCATCTGGGAGAATTTTTCAGGTCATAAATCGAAGATTCCTTAGCAAAAGAGAAATTGGCAAGAAGACGAAGATGGCTGTATACTTCTCCGCCATGCTCCAGTCTTGACTTATGGATGCGAGTCATGGGCAATGACTATAACCCACAAAAGCCAGCTCTACCCTCAGAAATGAGGTATCTCAGGAAAGTGGTTGAAGTAGCAAGAAGAGACACCATAACCAGTATTGCGTCATGGCCTCAAACCCCAGCCCCTGCTGATCCAAGTGGAACAGTTCCTATTACAATGGTCTGACCATGTCTGCAGAATAGGAGACGATCGGCTACCACGATAAATATGGGAGACCAAGAGCCAAGAATCCAGACCTCCAGGACAACCCAGAGTTCACAGGAAGGACAATACTAGACACACTCTGAAGGACTAAGACTGGACTGTATCCGACCCGGGAGGAAGACAGCCTAAGGGATAGTGTGGCGCTCTCTCTGGCAAATCTCTACACCCTCGGGTAGAAAAGGAACGACTATATAAGTAAGTAAGTTCCTAGTCTGTGTTTTCCTATGAATTCTTCAAAGCTGCCATTGTCTGTTCCTGTCTTACCATTTCTTCTTCTCATTTTATCCAAGATAGTTTGTAGTCCAGTGTAGAATTCGTTTGTAGCAAATTCTTCTTTGTTGGTTGTTGGTGTATAACATTGGATAATGTTTATCTTTATTTCTATTTGACTGTTTTGAATGCTGCTGTTATTAATCTGGGTCCCGCTACATTTCATTCTATGAGTGCCTTCTGTGCTTTCTTTGGCGGTATTAGTGTCACTTCCCTACTATATTATGAATGTTCTTCTTCACGTGCTAGGACAGCACTATTTCTCCTGTAATCAGTTTCTTCCTTTTTACCCCCGCCCACAATGTTTCACACAGTCCCAGGATATAAATCTTGCCATGTTACATTTCTGCTGCCAGAAGTGCAGTTTTCCATAGTTTGTTTAATACTCCAAGTTTCAGATCTTGATATTTTCATAGACGATAAAATATTAGCCAACAGCGTAGCCTCCTTTTGGTTTCCTTTGGGTCGCATCATGCGCATCCATACCAGAGGGTCTGCTTCTGTCTTGGATGGCGAAGTTTTACTTATTTATTTATTTTTTATAATAATAATATGTTAGTCCTATTGCTGGAGCCGTGGCAGCGCAGTGATTAGTGCACTGGCTTCCTAGCTCGGCGTTCCTGGTTCGATCCACAGTTAAAGATGGATTTTTTAGACCTAGCCTCGTGAATTGTGTACCAGAGCAACTTCTGGGAAGGTTATGGCCGCCGGCGGGATGCTGACCGCATCACTCCTCGTGTGCCGTATGGTCAAGAAAATATGGGCCTAACACTATATTGCCATATGCCTCCATTGGCACGTAACGGGATCCATCCCTATTGCTGGCTCTGAAACGTGGAGAGCGATAAAAAATAAAACAACCAGAAGTATTCAGACATTCATCTGTGGGTTCTTGGGCTGACCAGAAAAATTGATATTGTATGACAAGATCAATAACATGGAACTGATGAAAAGACAGAGACAAATACCACAAATACCAAGATCTTAGACGTAAGATATGACACACGTTGAAACAACCAGCTGATAGCAATACAAGGCATTCCTTGTTCTGGAATCCTCAGGTTGAGAGAAATAGACGGAAACCAGACCCAAAAAAAAAAATTACAAGGGGAAAGGAATCGGATATACATTTGAATAGGATAAAGAAGTCGTGGAAATACCTTTCACAAGGAAGGAAAGCCTGGCGTGTATTTCTTGAAACCCTGTGCGCCACCGAAATCTGACATGACATAAATGAATCAATAAACTGAATGATTGTAGGAGACAAACGGAGTAAGACACTGAATTCCCCCACAAGCAATTCTCTGTGAGCCATATTTTGAGTACCTTTTGTTGTTACAAGAATTGTATTCTTAAAAGTTTTCAGCCAGCACACCTCTAATGACTCCCGTTTGCATAATTCAAGTATTAAAATGTCCCATGGGTTCTACCCACATAAATGTACAAGCTCGTACGTGTTAATCCTTTGCAAAAATATCTTATGTGATCAAGTCACTTTACACCGCTAACAAAACGGAGCTCCCAAAGATTTCGTATGCGTAACGTTCTATTGAAACGTATGTAAGGAAGGGTTTTATCCAATTTGCAACTCTTCATTATTTAAAAAATAAAAATCGCGTGAAGGCCAAAAAATGAATGTCTGGCAAGACAATATTCCCGGATCGGGAATCAGTCTTGTTTATTGTTTCTTTTTAAACTCCGCCAAGGCCGGTCCCAAGCCCGGCTGAAAAAGGAGGAAGGCGGCCTGCATGGAGGTCGTAAGGAGGCAGCCCCTCCACCATGCAAAGGCACAACAGGCCAATCACCTGTTTGCTTTAAATCATAATTACGCGAACTACAAGAGAGAAAACCGGACTGATTCTAAAAGCGACGAACTCGAACGGACTACGGACTACGACTTATGGATCTTGGAACACAAGAAGTATAAATGGGAAAGAAGAGGAGCTGGTGGAAGAGATGAGGAAAGCAAAACTAGAAATCCTAGCTTTAACGGAAAAAAAGGACAAGGAGTCATGGATCTCGATGGCAACACGCTGCTCTACAGTGGTGTACCCACATCTGAAAGAGCTAAAGGGGGCGTGGGTTGCATTGTGGCCAAAAACCAAAAAGATAACATCAAGGGATGGAACTTTGTCTCGGAGCGCATTATGGTTGTAACACTAAAAGAAGGAGAAACCATAGTCAACCTGGACATAGTGTATGGCCAAATGAGGATGAGAGAGCAGAAGTCAAGGAAGAATTCTTCGAGCTGCTTCAAAGGACAGTGGATGACTGCCTAGATGAAATTATCATGCTCGGAGATTTCAATGCAAGAGTTCGAAATGACCATGCTAGATGCAAAGCAGCAGGGCATGATGGTATAACACCAGAAATGGTTAAGTACATGGGAGCATCAGGCGACCTATTACTCTTAAGGGTCCTACAGGCAGCGTGGTGCAACAAGACCATACCAAAGGATTGGGAGATTGCCATCATAATACCAATTTTCAAAAAGGGTGACAATCGACAATGTGGAAACCATAGAAGCATATCCCTTCTCAGTGTCTCTGGTAAAATCTACTCTAGAATCCTAGAGCAGAGACTCCGACGCCTAGCTGGGCCTCAATTGGATGCGGTCCAGCGCGGATTCCGAGCAAACCGAAGTACTCAAGACCTCATCTTCACACTCAGACAGCTGAGTGAAAAGGCCCTTGAGTATAAGAGTGAGATCCATCTTTGTTTTACAGATCTGGAAAAGGCGTTTGACAGGGTCCCCTGGAGCAAACTTTATGACTGTTTGGCAAGGAAGAACATTCCAGCACCTCTGATTCATGCTATACAGAGCTTCTACAAATCTTGCAGAAATTATGTGAGGACAGCAAACCATAAGTCAGAAAAGTTCCGGACCACCACTGGTGTAAGACAAGGTGATATCCTGTCACCTTATCTTTTCAAACTCCTCGTGGACGATCTCATCAAGGCATGCAAGGAGAGAACAAGAAAGTATTCAGTGGGGTACCGGAAGATGAGACAGGTCTGTATTTCAGAGCTGGCGTTTGCTGATGATGTTGCCCTGATTGCTAAATCAGAGGCACATCTCCAATCCAACCTGCAAGTCTGCATCAAAGAAGAGTTGGCCACTCGAAAAGCAGCAGCTGGGAGATTTTTTCAGGCCATAAATCGAGGATTCCTCAGCAAGAGAGAGGTTGGTAAGAAAACGAAGATGGCTGTATACCGCTCCACCTATGTCCCAGTCTTGACATATGGATGCGAGTCATGGGCAATGACTACAACCCACAAAAGCCAGATACAAACCTCAGAAATGAGGTTTCTGAGGAAGGTGGTTGAAGTAACAAGAAGAGACATGGTCCGCAACCAGACGATACGTCAAGGCCTAAAATCCCACCCCCTGCAGACCCAAGTAGAACAGTCCCAACTAAGAAGGTTTGGCCATGTCTGCAGAATGGGAGAAGATCGGCTACCACGACAAGCATGGGAAACAAAAAGCCAGGGATCCAGACCCCCAGGACGACCCAGCGTCCGCTGGGAGGACAACATTAGACAATCTTTGAAGGACCGAGGACTAAAATGGAACCAGGCCAGGAGGAAGAGAGCCGATAGGATGGTCTGGTGCTCTCTCTTCCAAACCTCTACACCTCAGGGTAGAAGGGGAACGACTAAGTAAGTATTGTTTGTTTTATTGATTTTAAACCGCTGAACAATAATGGAATAAACAATAACAAAGGTTAGTGAGTATGTACATATCCAGGAGTAATCTACCACATAGCTATTGTTGTTGTTGTTTAACTAGAACTGCTGAGCTTCTTGCTCTTTTGCAGCCAATACCAAGTTGAAGACTCCTTGGTATTATTTACAATGTAGATCTAGGCTTTTCACTGGGGCTTTTCTGCCATTCCGAAACGTGTTGAGTTGAAGTCATATGAGCTCCAGTTTCTCAATCTTGGCGTGCATTTAAAGGATTGTCACATCTCATCGCAAGCTAGGAGTAAGAAGCGTGTGGCATACTGTGCATTCCCCGCCATCCAAGGGGCTCTCCAACTTTGCAGAGCTAAAATACTGAGCTCTGGTTCTGGACTCTACCAAGGAATTGACACGTCCTGCACAGAGCCAATTCTCAGCTCCCCCTGCCTATCATTTGGTCCATAGTGAGATGCTCCTGCGCATCTCACCAGATCAAAGCTCAAGAACTACGTCTGGGGCTCAAGTGACTTCTCCAAGCTTAATGTGCAATTCTGGATTCTCAACAAGTTTTACCACAGGGGGAATCTCTGGAAGTATGTGGGTAATTTCAAGAGTCAATGAGGTTTTAATTAGCCTCACAAATGTTCACTTCCATATATGTATATTGTAGCATTGTGCATAGATTGTGGTCATATAAGGATGACTCCAGATATGCCTCCGTGCATATTTCATAGCTATATATCATGAACAATTCAGTTACTGCTAAACTGGCTTCTGTAACCACATAGTTGTGTATTATCTACCCTTTGTTACTGTGACGAATGTCAGACGCTTCTCAGATGGGGGTTGGTGGAAAGTTTGATGCAGATGGTCGACGGTGTACTCCATCCATGTTTCTATGTCAGCAGAAAGTTATCTGTGGCAGAGAAGAAATACTCTGACGGAGAAAGAGAACTTCTTGCTCTCGTGTGGACAATATCAAAATGATCTCGCTTCCTTATTGGAAGAAAATTCTATGTCCAGGTTGATCGTCTTCCTTTGACGTCTATGAAACCCAAGGCATTTAAGAACTCTAGGATGTACCGCTGGTTTTGCTGCTCCAGCAGTTTGCATTTGACATTTCACATATCCGAGGTGAGGACAACTGGTTGGCTGATTTGTTGTCGCGCATTGCAGCCCACCATGACTAATGTATAGGACAGTTCCAGATTATTTCGACATACTGTATTGTCTTCCGGACTTGATAATCCGTCTGGAAGTATGGACTCAATCTTATTGCAATTTTGTTGATTTGAATATTCCTGATAATTGCTATTGTTGACAATTTTTTTTCTTCATTTTCCTATGTGTGACTTGCTGACTTATACTTCACTCGTTGAGATGGCTGCATGTATATTGTCTCTGTATGTGGGGTTACTGATAGTTTGTACCCTCCAGGATCTTGAGCGTTTCCTGTGTGAGGGGTAATGTTGAGGCTACTTCATGGTGTGATTTCAATCGCGACAAATTATTATTAACACTGAGTTTTTGTCACACCATGTCGTACTTCAACTAAATGCAAGAGAGACAAGAATGCAGTTACTATGAGATGAGTAGCTAGGGAATGACGTAAACAAGTGAGTTGGATGTGGGACGCCATAGCGTCTGGATGTGTTCGTTCTTATGGCTTGTGTGTCAGCCAATGAAGTATTTATTCAGGGGATAAATCAGAGAATGTGGTAAGCAAAATGTGCTTTAAACTATAGGCAGAATAAGTTGCCAAAAATTCAAATGAAAATTTAATGGACGCTAAATACCCCGATAATGGAATTAATATATGTGAACATTTGCTGTGCCGGGACGCCATTTCCCCGATGATAATGGAAAAGAATAAATGAAAATATATAGCAGTATATTGATAATTCGAATAAAGCAAATTTGGAACAGTGGAAATATATGCACATTATTGACAGGCTGTTATATGAGAAGCCATGAGATAATTGAAGAAAGTAGAACTTATCGAAAGCAAGACTGTAGAATTGATGTGAAGCATACATGCCATTCTTGTATTGTGACGTTTAGAATATGTACATAGTGTTTATTACAAATTTCGCAAATCGCCCAAGCCAAGATGTTTCTTCAGTTGATACTAGTTCATTCTAGCATTTGACAACGTTAGTCAATATTTGAGTGTTTTGAAAGGAGAAATATTTAGACTCGAAGAGTGGTTACCATACTATCTAACAATGTAAACCAAATCAAAAATTAAGGAGAACCAAGTCAAGTGCATAAATTCTCACATCTTTATTGACAACAGCTAACCCTAGACCGAGTTAGAATTCGGGAAAATTCTTTATCCCTTAACAACTACCATGGGAGCGCGCTGGTGTAATGGTTACCACATTGCGCTGGCGATCAGGTGTTCAAGGTTCAAGCCCGGGCGTGGGCATTTGAAGAAGTATCATCGACCGGGATTTTGACTGAATAACCTGAACGGCTCCTGAGATAAACCCTCTGTGGATGGGAAGGAGCGAAGCTTCTGACCGGGTTGGAAGGAAAGTCCACAGGCTCCCCAGCCTCGCAATGACATGGCATTGGGCCGAAGGGCTGAAAGCCCAAGTGCCGCTGGTTAAAAAAAGAAAGAAAGAAAAAACAACTACCATATGCACTTTCTCCGTTCTTCGTATGTTCTTCATAAGAAAAAGGAACATAGTGGTTTGCCACTGGCAAATACTGCAATAGCAATAAATTCAATGCTGAAGCAGAAGCCCAGAAAAAAGCAGCGAAAACTCGTATTGAGTACAAAGCACATGCAGACAAACAGTGATCTCTACAGATACCCTCTCAGTAATAACAGCCCTGAAGAGCGACCATGCTAAAGGATTGAACGATGTGATAATTTCACTTGAACGCCTGGCCAATTGCTTCAACAAGTGCAAAGTCTAGTAGATACCTGCACATTGCAACATTCCAGGCAACGAAGAGGCAGATAAACTTGCTAAAGAAGTGGGAGCCCTGCAACAAAACGATATAGAGACAACTTATGAAACGGCTAAAACAACTATAAAAGTCCAAGATGCCTATTACTAGCTATCTAGGCGAGACCAGTTCATCATTTTCTGCTTACGCACTGGTCACAATAGGTTGTGGTACCATCTATATCACAAGTACAGGATTGGTCCAACAGATGTCTGCTCCTGTGGAACCAGCTTCATGACAGCCGAACATCTGCTCAAGTTCTGCCCAACTTACAGCAGTGAACGGTGTGGTATATGGCAACAACCCACCTTTTCTCCACGAAAAACTGCTAGGAGATGTCAGGAACCTTAAGCTGACTACAGCCTGTCACGGATTGCCTCCCCTTAGCTCTGCAGTAGTGGTCCACCAGTGGCCAACACTCAAGAGTATCTAATATGGGTCTTCAAAGGTGTCTACCTTCGCACAAGATTACTCTTGGCAGAGTTGTAGATAGAAGGATAATGACGCTTCTATCTCAAGGGAGTATTCACAAGATGTTTTCAGAAGTCAAGAACAATGCTGCATAGGGCAGAGCACTATTAACGTATATCTGATCCGTCGTCTTTTGTGAAGAATTAAGCAATGGTTTTAGCCCGTTCAAGCCCCCAGCTGGTGTAAATCCAGCGAAATTCTTTTATAAGTATTTGCTCTATAGATGTAAATATATGTCTAGATTTATATATATTTAAAAGTCTTACTCGTACGTTTGCTTTCATATCCATAATAACTGAATCAACTATGATGGTTTTGTTTTAAAATAACATGTAACAAATTTAAAAATCAATTGGTCTTAACAGGTTAAAATAGCGATGAAATAATGGTGAATTTTAGATGTAAATAGAATTGCCTTCACTGAGACTTGGGCTGATGATTGATAAAAACAATTGTCCTTTTGCTGGTTCCATTTACAAGAACTTAGCTGATATAAGTGAGTCCTGCAGCCGTGGTTTCGTCAATTCTTCTCCTGCTTTTGACTTATAACTAGTGACGTTGAAAATTTCGTCTTGCAGCTTCGTACTGTCACGGATTGCCTCCCCTGCTTTGCAGTAGTAGTCCAACAATGGCCAAAATTCACGAGTATCTAAACTGGGTCGTCAAACATGTTTACCTTCGCACAAGATTACTGTTGGCAGAGTTGTAGATAGAAGTGTAATGATGCTTCTATCCGAAGGGAGCGTTCACAAGATAATTCCGAAGTCAAGAACCATGCGGCATAGAGTTGAGCAATGGTTAACTTATATCTGTCCGTCGCCTTTTGTAAAGGATTTAAGCAATGGTTTTTAGCCCGTTCAAGCCCCCAGCTAAGTTAATTCAGCGAATTCCTCTTATAATGGTATAGTTCTGTTTAGAGGTAAATATATGTCTAGGTATATATATATATATATATATATATATATATATATATATATATATATATATATATATATATATATATATATATATATATATATATATATATATATATATATATATATATATATATATATATATATATATATATATATATATATATATATAATTTTCTGGCTCATACCTTTGCTTTCATACATATAAAAAACTGGAGGGACTATGATTGTTTAGTTTTAAAACAAAACGTAACAATTTTAAAAATGAATTAGTCTTTAACAGTTAAAACAAATATGGAAGATTGGTGAAATGTTGCTGTAAATAGAAGTTTTCGTCACTGAGACGTAGGTGAGGATTTATCAAGGAGTCCGTTTTGCTGGTGCCTTTTTCTAAGCACATAGATTACATAAGGGAGTCCTGCAGCTGTGGTTTTCGTCACTTCTTGGTGATGAGTGTACTTCTCTCACAAGAGTGGCGTAGTAACTTCAGTACTTTGAACCGTCTGATAGCTTGTAACCACGTACCCACTTATAAAGGCGGGCTTACGTTTTAAGGTTTTAAGTTTCCCAAATACTTCGATCTGTCACTTAAAAGTTGTAATGAAGTCTGATTTATATCTCGGCATCATTCAAAAACTATCACCGTACAAACCCATGGATGTAACTGACCAATGAAAAGCCAGCGTGTCGGAAGATCGCTAGACATGGAGGAAACGAAAAGGTAGGTTTTAAGGCTATTTCGGAAGGCAGTGTGCAACTAATCATGGAATACCTAGATAAAGAAGGACCCAATTTGATAATAGGGATCGTTAGCTTTAGGCAGATAGCAATAGATTCACTGAATGTGTTGTAGCGCAGATGTTATTATGAATAGAAGACAGTGGAACATGAATAGAGCTCATTCATAGGAGTAAAATAAGCCTAAGATGGAGGAAACCGGTGCAGAAATAAGTATTCCATAATTGTTTTGGATTTACTATCTTAGCACAACTTGCCTTGCCTACACGATTTTGGATGCATGCAAACGTACCTTGGTCCAGTTGCCATCTCGTACATCCGCAAGGCTATATAAAAGGGGAGAGAACGCATGAAACAGACACACTCGCAGCCTAATTCAAACTACAGACACAGAGCACAAGCAGTTATATCAACTCCGTTGCCATCTGCAGAAGTGTGAGCAGACTGTGTAACCATTAAAAGCCTGTCTGTGATTGAGGGTAAGCGAGATGTTAATAAAATATATATATGTAAATATATTATCAATGTGTGTTAAAGAAATATTAGCATGTGTAGAATCATTGTGCTATTTCTGGAGGAAAACCCGAAGCGTGTAGGTTAGTTGTGGAAAGCGTTTTAAAGATATTGTGCTTGCTGGAAAGGACTTTCCAAACTGGAGGAAGGAATGACTTGAACGGATTGATTTTCTGTATTATTTGATAGATGACACAATGATTGCCATAAGGCCTATATGATTTTATTGAAACAAATCATGGACAAAACTGTAACAAGGGAACTACAGGCCTGAAATCCCACCCCCTGCAGACCCAACTAGAACAGTCCCAACTAAGATGGTTTTGCCATGTCTGCAAAATGAGAGATGATCGGCTACCACGACAAGTATGGGAAACAAAGAGCCAGGGATCCAGACCCCCAGGACGACCCAGAGTCCGCTGGGAGGACAACATTAGACAATCTTTGAAGGACCGAGGACTAGAATGGAACCAGGCCAGGAGGAAGACAGCCGATAGGATAGTCTGGCGCTCTCTCTTCCAAACCTCTACACCTCACGGTAGAAGGGGAACGACTAAGTAAGTAAGTGTAAATAAATATAGTTTCAACATCGAACCAAACGTTCCCAACAACGACATATTTTTGTAAAGATCATAATAATGTCACTGGTCATTCAACACCCTTCTGCTCCCGAAGGAGCATAGGCCTTCAACAAACGTATACAAAATCTTCCTCTCCCGTGCCATCAGCACAAGGTCTTTCCACACCTTCCTTACTCCTTTCATGTCTGTCTCAACTTCTCTTCTCTATAAATTCTTCAGTTTCCTCCTACGCCTCTTAGCCTGGAGACTCCAGGACAAGAACTGCCTTGTAATACTATCAACACTTTTTTTCCCTGTGTGGTTTGTAGTTTTTGGATGTTGTTCTCCATGTTTCAGAGTCACAATATGATTGACTTGACGTTTGAATTTAAGTTTCTGACTTTTCTTTTGGACCTAATTTATTTTGATCTCCATATATTTCCTAATGCAATTTGAAAGCTTATGTAGTCTTTTGTAGTTTTATTTTGATATCATTGTCTGTACTTTCAACTGTGCCTATATTGATGCCGCGATATATGTATGATTCTACATCTTGTAGAATACATTGCTAATATAAAGCTGATGTTGATGGAACTGACTAGCGAAAAAAGACGTGATAATGTAAATTGAGGTGGCAAGTTTTGATGGTGCAAGTTTTGATGGTGCAAGTTTTAGTTGGCGATGACTACTGCCCAAAAAACAGGGCAACCGCTGCTGCGAGATGAACTTTTAATAGCTCAAAAATTTTATGTCTATCAAGTAGTATGCCGACTTAATCCACTGCCGAGGTGCTAAAACTCCGCAGCGGTAAATAAAACGATCGTATTCTTACGTAGAACCATACACGCAAGTTACAGAAATACGAGAAATGATTTAAGCCTACATCGTAAAAAATAGGTATTAAAAAACTACAGGCATAAAAGTTTATTGGTGGAAGCGGATCACCTGACGTGACTCTCCTTAAAAGGACTTCTTAACGTTGATATATGAGGTATCGATCAAGCTAATGAGCATGTCCAGAAACTACTTTATCGAACTAATCAAATAAGGTTTTTCTTCTTCTCTCTCTTCTTTATTAATTAATTATTTTTAAAGTTTCGTGCCAAATGACGAAGACGGTCATTGTTCTCAGCAATTTCTTATTCCTAATGTTATATGCAGATTCTGCTGGTTACCTTGTTACATCATCATCATCAACATTATCGCCATCAACATCAATTCCACTGTCGTTCCCTATGGAGCACGGGACAACCACTGTAACGTGTCCCCTTAAATGAAGCCGGCATCAATGTATTTATATACTTTTAAAGCCTCATACACAACCTCATATTAGTCGCCTTCTACGACATGCATAAGGATGCAGAAGTCTTATTCTTTCTTTGTCTCTTCAGAGACGCCCAGGAACTACACGGGGCAGACCAGATGTAGCAGAGGGTATAATTTTGGCAAATTGTATTTCACAGGATGTTCAGGTAACAGCGTGGATACCTTTCCATGTTTGGTTAGAAGGAAACGAAAAAGCAGACAAAGAGGCAAAAACATGAAAGAGATACCACACTGCCAAAGGATTTACTCCCCTTGCTCTGCAGCGATGGTCCACCAGTGGCCACACTTCAGTGTATCTACTGAGGGTCTTCAAAGATGGCTACCTTTCGCTCAAGATTACTCTTTGCAGAGATGTGAATTGAAGAATGGTGCTTCAATTATAGGGAGCCTCGTAGGATTTTAAGAAATCAAGTACTACTGCTGATAGGATCTAGGCCGTGTAAACTTTCTATCTTCCATGACCTTCTAAGAGGAGTAAGAATTTGGCTCGTTTTGATGAGCCCCTAACTTATTTAAATCCGAAAAAGATTATTTTAATAGCTCTGTGATAAGTATTTAAAATGACTGAGACATACGGGTGCAGTTCACTCAACAAAAACAACACAATAATTTAATCAACTATAAATTTGTATATTTACATATAAGAAAATTAATAAGAAATTATAGTTAACAAGGTTAAAAAAATGGTGGGTGTTCTTTAAAATTTCATCACGGGTGATGATCTGGATATGGTGTTAGAAAAATGTTCTTAAAGAAAATAGTTCACTTGGCAGCTCTGAATATGTACTTAGCTGCCAGTAAGATATCGGTTGGCTTCTGCTCCAGCCGATGCTTGTTCTTTGTAGGTTGACTGGTTCACTCTCGTAACTGGTCAAGTCTGGTGGCCGCAACACTTCCCTCGTAGTATCGTGGGGTAATTACGAAGATGGTCCAGCGTCTATTAAGACCCGTCTGCTGTATGTGTCTAGCTTTGACTGAAGGTCACTTATACCGCACACTTGTTCCACACACTGGTACCACCAATTAGTACCACCGACCCAAAATGTCTCTGGGAATGCAGACTTCTGGCTCAGCGAAATAGTTAAGGCAACTTGATTAAGATGCCTCTTACACGTAGTCTGGGATATTACTTTATAACAGACTCCCACTATGACTTAGTAATCAGATTACTAGGATTCCGAGCTTTCCGTATTAATAAACGTAGAGTTGTCGTTGTGTAAATCCACAAGATGCTCAAAAACGTTGTCCGGTCCTTTAAAGTCTTATTCCTTATTCTGGCTTGTTTAGCTGTCTTCCTGACGAGTTGAATTTCACAGTGCCGTACACTCGAAATGCGCTAGATTATAAGGCAACATTCGGCCCACGCATCCAGATTACTACTATATGACAAGGCTCCAGTCAGAAATGTTGTATTTTAACATCTCAAATGCCAAACCAATAGCATGCAATATGCGTATATGGTAGGGAGTATCTCCCTCTCCTCTCACGGAAAATTCCTGCATGACACACACACAAAATGTCAGGGTTACAATTCACCTCCCATATAAGGAATTTCGTCTTCCGTTTATTATCGATCATGTTTTTAAACTCGCAACTTCATAATCTATAACAGATAATATCTTTCACGATGGATAGTTATCTTCCGACAAGTCTGTCCGGAAATGGTTATGTCATTCACCCGATCCAGCCAACTATGTCAACAACTTGGTGAGACAGAAACTATAATCAATGATAAGTTAATCGACCAGATAGCCACTTTGAGAATAATAGCTGAACAAAGTCTGGAATGGAATTCCCCACTATACATCGGATTTGTGGACTACGAAAAGGCATTTGACAGTGTAGACAGAGAATCACTTTGGAAATTTATGAGGCATTATGGAGTTCCCCTGAAGATCATTAATTTAATAAAGAAAACATATGAAGACATGACATGCAGAGTTCTTCACGAAGGACAGCTTACAGAACCGTTTGGGATAAGAACAGGAGTGCAACAGGGATGCCTCTTGTCTCCATTTCTTTTCTTACTAGCAATAGACTGGGTTACGAGAACATCGACAACACACAACAGAAATGGAATCCAGTGGACTCTGACTAAGTAGTTGGATGATCTGGATTTTGCTGATGACTTGGCTCTTCTGTCCCATAACCGTAATCAGATGCAGGACAAATTGAAAACACTCGATGAGAGGACACAGCAATTGGGTCTGAAAATACACAGGGAAAAAGACAAAGATAATGAGAATAAATGCAGGTAATGATAGAGAATAAATGCAGGTAATGATAACAGGGGGTTGAACTTGGAGAAGCACCAATACAAGATGTAGAATCGTACACATATCTTGGCAGCAATATAGACAAAGTTGGAGGGACAGACAGTGATATCAAAATAATAATACAAAAAGCAAGAGGAGCTTTCATTGCATTGGGAAATATATGGAGATCAAGATAAATCAAATCCAACACGAAAATAAGAATCTTCAACTCAAATGTGAAGTCAGTCCTATTGTATGGCTCTGAGACATGGAGAACAACAAAGACAACTTCCAAAAAGCTACAGACTTTCATAAATGGGTGCTTGCGTAGAATAGAGGGATTAAAATGGTATGACAAGGTTACCAACGTGGAACTGATGACAAGAACTAGACAAGTGCCAGTGGAACAAGAGATGAGAAGAAGACGATGGCGATGAATAGGTCACACACTGAGAAAACCTGTTGATAGCATTACAAGGCAGTCCTTGTTCTGGAACCCCCAGGGCAAGAGAAGCAGAGGTAGACCAAGAAGCACACGGAGAAGAGAGCTGGAAACAGAGGTGAAAATGATAAGGAGAACGTGGAAAGAACTTGAGATGATGGCACGTGACAAGAGTACTTTGCATGTGTTTGTTGAAGGCTTATGCTCCTTTGGGAGTGGAGGGTTATGAATGAAATGAATGAAGATAATCGACTGTGGCCATCCCACTGTTGTTTACTTATTAACCCGGTCGCTCCCACACACTGTCTGCTCGGAAATGTGTTACAGCATTTCACTCCACAGATTCAGGTGTCAGTATGAGCTCAAACGCAAGATTAATTACCATAATCGGCAAAAGATGGTCGCTGAAGTCTCGACATGACAAGAATTGAAGGAAGGGAGTGTAAACAATAAATCGAACATACCAAATATTGTAAGATGTGTGTCGTGAATTATTCTAATCCCCATATATAAATTAAAACGTAAATGCAAAGCCTAACAAATAAATTTAATAAAAGGAAAGAAGAATGGTAAAGAACAGTGCTGTCACAATGACTGTACTCGAAATCCCCCTTGTTTTCTACTTCGTCTGCAAATTGTAACGCTTTCACTTTGATAGTAAAAGCCTACTGTATTATTACCCGCTTTCTTCAATGAAACGTGTACTGTATTTCTTGGAAAAACCTTGAGGTACGCAAGCTGATCAATGACCTAGATTTAATATTTCATTCATTCCATACACGGCGTAACTAAAGACAGATGGACTAAAGGATAGAGAGAAGGGAGAGGCAGAAAGCCGAACACGTGCAACACTAAACACGCGTCGCGCGATACACAATTGCTGCCATCACGCGTGTAAGGCCACATGCACTAACTTTATTTCAAATCGACAGTGATAAAATTCACTACCCTTCCCAGAGTTAGGTTTTAAAATCCTGAAAAACGCTTATTGGGAAAGATGACATTAGATGGGTTTACGTTTGAAAACATGACAGTACCCAGACACCACATGGGGATTGAAGTAAACAGGAGGTGGTAGAAAATGCACATTTTGAACGCAGCCACCTAGCTCCCTTAAATTCGTATATTTGGGTTCCTTAGGGTTTGCTGACAAAGAATATGTAACACGTTACGCAAATAGTCTAGGAATTACCAAGTTATGGCCAAAATAAAATAGTGGGGGTGCCTGACAGCATGAAATCGTTTCTGCTCATAAAATTTTTTTATAACGTGTTTAAAAAAACATTACGTACGGAAATAGCCTACCATGTTAACTCCTATGTGATTGGAGCGCAACAAATGAAAGACTAAACACGATTGGTTGGACTATAAATACTATCGTGTGTTGTCAGGGGAAACGTGAGAAAGGGGTACTTTTTTGAAAAGATGTGTAGACGTGGTGTGATTGGGTAGAGCTGAGAATATACTCCATTCAGAGCGTCTGTTCATTGCCACATCTTGTAATAAACCTACTAAGAAGCAGTGCGTTGAGCACCAGTGTATATTTTTTATAAAATAAAGCCTGGGACATCGGCAGATCGGAGTTGTGCTATATTCATTGCCAGTCAACGAAACTGTTTATTATTATTATTTCCATGAATTGTGGTAAGCTTGAAATATTCAATATCTTTTAATGAAAATTGAATGTAAATTGATAATTTATGTCTGTATATATGTGTGGTTCAGTAGCGAACATGATGTAAAGCCTATCGTGCTCCAGCCTGAACAGAAGGTGTCGGAGGAAAGTAAAACTGCATGGAATGGCCAAACAGTACACTGACACCTAGATTATTAACTAGAAAGAAATAATGCTGGAATTGCAGAGGCGTAGTAACCATTAGGGAGGGAAATACTGGTATAAAGTGTTTCAGATGAAGCTGACAGTTGGCCTAACGCTCTGAACTCAATGTTTGTGATGTATTGTGCTCAGTGTAAAAATAGAGTATAAATTAGTTCTGACGTAGAAGGTACAACCTTCTTGTTTCAGGGACCGTGGTCTTAAAGTTATTGAGCAGCACCTGGTCAGAGCTTTGCTGAAGCCAGAAGTGGACAGCATACTCCTTGGTCAATATAACAACCAGTGGGGTGGCTCCAGAACTCAGTACAGTTATCGAGCAGAGGAGTCTTTTACTGCAGTCATCACGCAAGATAAGAGAGTGTGGCCATGGAGCTCAACATTATGTACCCCCATCTTAAAATAACATTGTAACATAAAATTAAGAGGGGAAGTAAATTGTTTTAATACCAAGAACTGAGAACATCTCCAATACTAGTTCTAATAGAAATAAACTATTGAAGTCATGATGACAAATACCAACAGAGCTTGAACAAAACAAAACCAGTATTACCTCATACTACCACTACACAACTGACACACATAGGATACCATTAATAATATATGTCACTACATGAATCATATTAATAAATTCTGTACATATACCTTGTAATTAAAATTGGTTGTGATTCCTGGTTCCCCTTGTATTTGAATCAGGACATATATACATTCATGACAGCAATGAATACATATTGTTATTTGAAAAGTTATCAGTGACTCCTTTAAGATATCCTCTTAGAGTGTTTTATGTATGTGAGTGTCACAGTGTTGTCAAGTGTGGTGGAATAAATTAAATTGTTTATCTGTCTGTTGTTGTTATGACTTACAATTCATCATACACATACCCTAGACATATAACGTAGTCATCACACTATTCCAGAATAATTCTGACTGAGGTATACATATGTGGTAGTAAGTAAGGTTATCTATAATACACTACTCTTATTAGATATAGATACCTTCACAGCTGATCTCAGTCAGTACACTAAGTCCCCTATAAATATTTATAACATCCCACTTTACCACATATATTGGGGTCTCGCCCTCGGTATTTTGAATCTTTCCGTATTACAAATATTGGGGGTAACTCACTTCAGGGAATAATAAGAATTAAAAGGTATCCTTGGGTGAAAATAAATAAGGTTGAGCTCACAGTGCCTGTGTTGTCCTAAGTTAAGTAGTCATAGATACAATTGTTTAGTTGATTATTTTAGACATTTATCTGTTAGACAATGGCCAACCTGGCAAAATTTCGATCTGCTGCTGTACAGACTGCGAAAGAGTTAGGCATGGACGGGCAAATTATGATTGCTTATGTCACTGCTGAATGTGACAAATATATTGAACGAGAAGAAAGAAGATTAGAAAAAGAGGCCGAAAGAAAGTTAGAAGCTGAAAAAGAGATTAAGAGGTTGCAGATTGAGGCTGAGGCTAAGAGGTTGCAGATTGAGGCTGAGGCTAAGAGGTTGCAGATTGAGGCTGACAAAGAGGCTAAAGCATTGGAAGCCGAGGAAAGAAGACAGGCTGCAGAAAAGGAAGAGAAGAAATTAGCTGCAGAAAGAGAAGAAAATAGATTAGCTGCAGAGAGGGAAGCAGAAAAGGAGGAGAAGAGATTACAAAGGGAACATGAGTTACGACTAAGGGAGTTTGAGTTTCAAGGCCATGCTCCTGAAAATGGTGCCAGTCCCTTTGCCTCTGATGCCACTGCTAGCCAAGGAGCCTCAACCTCAGCTATGAATTTTCATTTAGATCATTTTGTTAAGAAAGACGATGATATAGAGAGCTACCTAAATAGGTATGAACTATTAGCTACCACGTATGGGTTAGAGAGAGAAAGGTGGAGCTTAAAGTTATCTCAAGGACTTCGTGGGGCAGCTTATGAAGTTTTTGCAAAAATGAGCAGAAGTGATCAGGAAAATTATGACATGCTAAAGCAGGCTCTTTTGTTAAGATATGAAAAGAATGCAGAATTTTATAGGAAAAAATTTAGGAATGCTAAACTACTGTCAGGTGAAACCTATCACCAGTTCTCTGCACGAATAGAGACATACTTGGAGAAATGGACTTCTCTGGGGAAAACCCAAGATCTTAAGGAAATGGTCCTTATAGAGCAATTAAGAGAGTCCATGGCTCCAGACCTGAGAAAGTTTCTCATGGAACAAGGTGCAGAGAGGCTGGGTGAGTTGCTAAATGTTGCTGAAAAGTATCAAGCAGCTCAAGCAGAGGTAACAGGTAATAAAAAGAAACAAGTGGATAACTTTAGGGCACCACAGAACTTTAATAAATTTGATCCTAGGGATCAAAACAAAGGTAAGCACCAGTTTGATAGGCCACGGTATGAAAATAAAAATAAAACCCCACAATTCGATGAAAGGAAATATGATGAAAGAAAATCTTTCAACCAAGGAAAAAGGTGGTGTAAAAATTGTAAGATGAACAATCATGACACTGACCATTGTAGAAGGAAACCTCCTCATTGTGCTGCTATGACATCGGGGAAAAAGGAAAAGAAGGTCAAACCTGAAGAACTACAGGAACCATACCACCCCCCAGTGTGTGAAGATGTCATCTGTAATGGTGTCACTATAAGGTGTTTATATGATACCGGTTTAGATTACGATTCCGTTGTGAGTTCTCACCTGGTGCAGGCCGATCAATACACCACAGAAACAGTGGAGATTCAAACTGCAACCAAGGATGTAGCTACCATGACACTTCCCGTCGCCCGAATAAAAGTGAAAACGCGATATGTGGAAGGAATCATAAAAGCAGCAGTGATAAATGAGCCAATCTACCCTCTGATATTGGGGTGTAGATATGTCTTCTTGGGGAATCCCAAGAGACCTGTGATATTGGCAACAGTGCAGACCAGATCACAGTCTAAAAAGGAGGAGGATAATCCAATAAATACTCACCCAGATGAGATGAGGAAGGCACAGGCTGAGGACAAAACACTCAAGCCATGTTTCAAGAAGTTTGCCCAAATCTCATACACCTCCAGGCAAGGGAGAGTTTTATATGAAGAACAAACTGATATATAGGAAGGCTGGATCTGAATCCAATGGTCACGGACAGCTGGTCCTTCCCACTTCATATAGGACTAAAGTGTTGGAACTAGGGCATGCGATTCCCTTCAGTGGTCATATGGGAATCAGCGCAACAGGACAGCGAATAGCTTGTCACTATTTCTGGCCAGGAATAACTGAAGATATCAAACGATATGTAAAATCCTGTCCAGAGTGCCAACGAGTAGCACCTAAACATTGGACTGCACCAGCAACTCTGGGGGAAATGCCCATAGTGGGAACACCCTTTGAGAGAGTTGCCGTGGATCTTGTGGGACCTCTCACCCGAACCAAGAGAAGGAACAGCTACATTCTGACTCTGGTGGACACTTGTTCTATGTGGGGAGAGGCAGTAGCCCTGTCATCGATTGATTCTAAACATGTGGCAGAGGCATTGCTCACAATTTTCACAAGGTTAGGCTTTCCCAATCAAATCTTGACTGATAATGGCTCTCAGTTCAAGGGGAAACTAACTGAAGAAGTTTTCAGGATCTTCCAGGCCAAACACTTCCATTGTAGTGTGTACCATCCCCAAGGGAACGGCCAAGTGGAAAGATTTAACGGCACGTTGATGTCGATCCTGAGAAAGTTGGCACACGAAAAACCAGATACATGGGACCAGTACCTGCACGCCGCCCTCTTTGCTTATCGGGAGGTACCCCATAGTTCAACCGGTATGGCCCCGGCAACATTATTGTTTGGAAGGCCAATAAAAGGTCCACTCGAAGCTTTGTTAAGAACGTGGACTGATGAAAAGGCAGAGGAAAACATTACATCTTCATACCAATATGTGAATGAGCTGACCACTCGTTTAAAAACTGGCTGGAAACTTGCCAATGAAAATTTGAAACAAGCCAGGAAGAAACATGCTGCCTATTATAACAGGAAGGCGAAAGACAGAGATTTGGCTGTGGGAGAGAAGGTACTGCTTCTTCTCCCCGGGAGTCAGAATAAGTTACAGATTGGATGGCAAGGTCCATATACAGTTTTAGAGAAGGTGTCTAGAACAAATTATAAGATAGATAAGAAGGGGAAAGAAAAAATCTATCATGTGAATCTCCTGAAGAAATATTTGGAAAGAAAACATCAGGAAGAGACACACTTGTTGACCTTGTCCATCGCCATGGAGATGAAAAAGGAACCACTTTCATCATTTGAATATCCATTACACCCCTGTGAGACAGCAGCACAGGTGAAAATCAGTACACATTTAACAAAAACTCAGAAAGAGAGAGTGCAACAGGTTCTAAATAATCATGCAGAGGTGTTAACAGACCGACCAGGGCATACAAACCTATTGGAATATGATATGAAACTGATAGACCCCCACACCTGTCTGTATGAAACCATATTCGATTCCGTTTGCTAAGGAGAAAGCTTTGAAGGAAGAGATAGACTATCTGTTGAAGGAAGGAATTATTTCGCACAGTGAATCCTCATATAGTTCCGGTGTTGTACTCTTAAGGAAGCCCTCTGGAGAACATAGACTCTGTATAGATTACAGGAGACTGAATGCTATTACAGAAGGACAGGTGGATCCATTGCCGGATACAAATCAGCTGTTTGCCAGACTAAATAAAGCTAAATATTTCTCAAAAGTGGATCTGAGTAAAGGATACTATCAGATTCCAGTAAAGCCTGAGGTTAGACCATACCTAGCCTTTAGTACCTCAGAAGGACACTATGAGTTTAATAGATTGCCATTTGGATTGAAGAATGCGCCTAGTGTCTTCTCTAGAATGATAAGAAAATTATTGGACCCTCTGAATAATCCATGTATAACAAATTTCATGGATGATATCCTTATAGCAACAGAAACATTTGAGGAACACATTGACTCTCTGAAGATGCTGTTTGATCGACTTAGGGAAGCAAATTTAACAGCCCGACCAACCAAATGTTGCGTTGGATGTAAAGAATTGGAATTTTTGGGACACACAGTTTATCAGGGAAACATGACCCCTGACCCAAAGAATTTAGAGAAACTAAAGAAAGCCCCGAGACCACAAACCAAGAAGGACGTGAGATCCTTTGTCTCATTATGTGGTTTCTACCAGAAGTATATCAAAAACTTTAATTCCATATGTGCACCGTTAACTGATTTGACACGTAAAGGACATCCAGATCGCATTACATGGACACCACAATGTGAAATGACTTACCAAGAATTGAAGGAAAAGCTCACAAGTAAACCCATTTTGAAATTACCTGACTTAAGTCAAGAATTCATAGTAAGGACGGATGCCAGTAATATTGGGCTAGGTGCAACTCTACTACAGAAATCAGATGCATTGGATGGGGAATTAAGCCCAGTGGCATATGCTAGCAGAAAATTGAATAAAGCTGAAATCAATTACTCAACTAGCGAAAAAGAATGTCTTGCAGTAATATGGGCAATAAAGAAATTCAATATTTATCTGTATGGGAAGGCATTTAAGTTGCAAACGGATCACAAACCTTTATCGTTTCTAGCCCAGGCTAGGCATGAGAACTCTAGGTTACTCCGATGGTCCTTGCTTTTGGCTCCCTATAATTTTAGCATTGAGTATATATCTGGAAAAACAAATTTGGGAGCGGATTTTTTAAGCCGCCATCCGTGTGATGAGAATCACCGTAAACCCCAGAAATAATAATAAGTTTCTCTATGTGTATATAGAATAAAGGACTGACATATAATGTCTGTTTTAAGAGGGGAGATGTCGTGAATTATTCTAATCCACATATATAAATTAAAACGTAAATGCAAAGCCTAACAAATAAATTTAATAAAAGGAAAGAAGAATGGTAAAGAACAGTGCTGTCACAATGACTGTACTCGAAATCCCCCTTGTTTTCTACTTCGTCTGCAAATTGTAACGCTTTCACGTTGATAGTAAAAGCCTACTGTATTATTACCCGCTTTCTTCAATGAAACGTGTACTGTATTTCTTGGAAAAACCTTGAGGTACGCAAGCTGATCAATGACCTAGATTTAATATTTCATTCATTCCATACACGGCGTAACTAAAGACAGATGGACTAAAGGATAGAGAGAAGGGAGGGGCAGAAAGCCGAACACGTGCAACACTAAACACGCGTCGCGCGATACACAATTGCTGCCATCACGCGTGTAAGGCCACATGCACTAACTTTATTTCAAATCGACAGTGATAAAATTCACTACCCTTCCCAGAGTTAGGTTTTAAAATCCTGAAAAACGCTTATTGGGAAAGATGACATTAGATGGGTTTACGTTTGAAAACATGACAGTACCCAGACACCACATGGGGATTGAAGTAAACAGGAGGTGGTAGAAAATGCACATTTTGAACGCAGCCACCTAGCTCCCTTAAATTCGTATATTTGGGTTCCTTAGGGTTTGCTGACAAAGAATATGTAAAACGTTACGCAAATAGTCTAGGAATTACCAAGTTATGGCCAAAATAAAATAGTGGGGGTGCCTGACAGCATGAAATCGTTTCTGCTCATAAAATTTTTTTATAACGTGTTTAAAAAAACATTACGTTACGGAAATAGCCTACCATGTTAACTCCTATGTGATTGGAGCGCAACAAATGAAAGACTAAACACGATTGGTTGGACTATAAATACTATCTTGTGTTGTCAGGGGAAACGTGAGAAAGGGGTACTTTTTTGAAAAGATGTGTAGACGTGGTGTGATTGGGTAGAGCTGAGAATATACTCCATTCAGAGCGTCTGTTCATTGCCACATCTTGTAATAAACCTACTAAGAAGCAGTGCGTTGAGCACCAGTGTATATTTTTTTATAAAATAAAGCCTGGGACATCGGCAGATCGGAGTTGTGCTATATTCATTGCCAGTCAACGAAACTGTTTATTATTATTATTTCCATGAATTGTGGTAAGCTTGAAATATTCAATATCTTTTAATGAAAATTGAATGTAAATTGATAATTTATGTCTGTATATATGTGTGGTTCAGTAGCGAACATGATGTAAAGCCTATCGTGCTCCAGCCTGAACAGAAGGTGTCGGAGGAAAGTAAAACTGCATGGAATGGCCAAACAGTACACTGACACCTAGATTATTAACTAGAAAGAAATAATGCTGGAATTGCAGAGGCGTAGTAACCATTAGGGAGGGAAATACTGGTATAAAGTGTTTCAGATGAAGCTGACAGTTGGCCTAACGCTCTGAACTCAATGTTTGTGATGTATTGTGCTCAGTGTAAAAATAGAGTATAAATTAGTTCTGACGTAGAAGGTACAACCTTCTTGTTTCAGGGACCGTGGTCTTAAAGTTATTGAGCAGCACCTGGTCAGAGCTTTGCTGAAGCCAGAAGTGGACAGCATACTCCTTGGTCAATATAACAACCAGTGGGGTGGCTCCAGAACTCAGTACAGTTATCGAGCAGAGGAGTCTTTTACTGCAGTCATCACGCAAGATAAGAGAGTGTGGCCATGGAGCTCAACATTATGTACCCCCATCTTAAAATAACATTGTAACATAAAATTAAGAGGGGAAGTAAATTGTTTTAATACCAAGAACTGAGAACATCTCCAATACTAGTTCTAATAGAAACAAACTATTGAAGTCATGATGACAAATACCAACAGAGCTTGAACAAAACAAAACCAGTATTACCTCATATTACCACTACACAACTGACACACATAGGATACCATTAATAATATATGTCACTACATGAATCATATTAATAAATTCTGTACATATACCTTGTAATTAAAATTGGTTGTGATTCCTGGTTCCCCTTGTATTTGAATCAGGACACATATACATTCATGACAGCAATGAATACATATTGTTATTTGAAAAGTTATCAGTGACTCCTTTAAGATATCCTCTTAGAGTGTTTTATGTATGTGAGTGTCACAGTGTTGTCAAGTGTGGTGGAATAAATTAAATTGTTTATCTGTCTGTTGTTGTTATGACTTACAATTCATCATACACATACCCTAGACATATAACGTAGTCATCACACTATTCCAGAATAATTCTGACTGAGGTATACATATGTGGTAGTAAGTAAGGTTATCTATAATACACTACTCTTATTAGATATAGATACCTTCACAGCTGATCTCAGTCAGTACACTAAGTCCCCTATAAATATTTATAACATCCCACTTTACCACAATGTGGGAAAAAATAAAGTGAAGAGCACTTCTTCTTCTTGCGATCGCATCTTTGATGTTTACAACGTCAGACGTGTTCCTCTTTAGCTCCATACAGCTTTGAGTTTAGGGTTAAGTCATTGGGCCAATATATCTTTCTTAACTGGTCGTACAGTGGACAATCCTGTAGAACATGCTCAGCAGTTTGTTCTTTTAATCCACATGTGCACAGTGGTGAAGCAGACAATCGTAGCTTGTACATGTGTTTATTCAGTTTGTTTGCTCTGTCCTGAGGCGAAAAATGGTGATCTGTCAAGAGTGTGGTAATCGTCGTTGGGTTGATTCTGTTCTCTTCTGATAGTCTGGGTAGCTCTCTTTTTCTCAAAGTATGTGACTTCATTATCTTCTTGTTCACATTCTCCTCCCTTTTTTGCAAGTTTATCTGCCTTTTCATTTCCGGGTACACCACAATGAGATGGTACCCACTGCAGTATGGTTCTCTTTTTGGCAGCTACCTTGTTTAGTTCATTTCTCAGATGCGGGAGTTTGCCACCCGTGAGAGCTTGCAGTACAGACAGTGCATTTGTGAGGAGCTTGCTCTAGAGCTTGAACCTCAGCTGTATAGTTGGAACAGAATTTACCAGTGGGAATGTGCCTCGTTGTAGCGAAATCTGTGAGATAATTGCTAATTTCAGTAAGATTTTAGTCCTATGATAATAAATAAACCCGCCCTCAGGTGTCTGACTATTGGCATCTTCAACGCCAGTAGAGCGCTGCCTTTTGTGCAGTGGAAATGCTTAAAAAATGACCCGCCGTAAAAATCTAACACGCCTTTAAGTTTCGGTTTCGAGACATACAATTAACAATTTAACATCTTGCCCGATCTGCTGCACGAAACTGAGGCAAAACTTATAATTAACGATCTGCCAGAACTGCGACACCCAAGATCCCGTTTAATTAACGAAGTATTTTAACTTTAACGTTAAAATTAGTAGTAACTCGGACATTTTCCAGTAGCAAGAACGAAACGATAGTAATAATTAACGCAAACACTACCCACGTTTTGAAAAAAACCCCTCTTTGCTCTGCACGCGGTTCCTTTACTATATACACACTGTGGGCAAAGCCAGCATATATAAACACACAGACAGCTTAAATTCTCGCCGCGTAGTGTATTTCTGACGAAACACAACTAGTTGGTTTATTTGAATGAAAAGAAAAAAATGAGAGAGGGAGGGGAAAAGATGGCCGACCTTTGTAAAAGTTGTAATTGACGATTGACAGTGACAAAACTGAAAATCTAAACCATAATGAAACTGACCATAAAAATCATATATTAGGATAGCTTAGTGTCTCCTGAGCAAAAATATGTTTTAAAATATATGGTAGTCCAAGTATTAGCCAAGTTATTGAGATAGTACTATATGTCTACGCACGCTAGGACGGACAGACTGTTGTTCTTGCTCGTTACACATAACGTTATTGGGGACGCAAGTTTAAAAAAGAGGCATTGGAGTAATTCAAATCTGATTGGGTGGTATAGGAGTAGAGGAGTATAGGGGGGAGGTAGGAAAATGTTAACCAAAACTAAACATCTTTTTGTATTGGCATAACTAACGCAGACTGACCAATGGACTACGAGACACATAGTTTGTTTGGAATTTTGTTTTTGTTTTTTCAAAACTAAATTTAAAATTTGGTAGTTGCCTGATTTCATTGGCCAGCTCTAATAGATATTGGCAAAAGGCTTAGGGGTCTCGTGGCCATTTGACAAGAAATTTTTATATCAACAAGTACTTTAAGAGCAGATGTGATAAATTGTAAAAATAAATACTAAATTCACAGTCTGGACAGGGCAGAGAAAACTGAGGCCATATTCTTTGCCAGTCAACGTTATTTGTGTCATATTTCTTTGAATCTATGGTAAGAATGCTTTATGTATTAATATGCTTGATTAAAACTGCAAAAGTTAGATACTGCTATTGGGGAAAGTGAAGGACATGCCGGGAGCAAACATTATTGAGTCCTCAAATTGAACTGTATTTGACTGTTGCATATTGTTATGATTATGTATTAATATTATTGTATTAGTAGAAGATGTTAGTAAGCCTCAGTGTTCCATGAACACTCTTCAACATGCCTAGAGCGTTTATAATTAAGAAAAGTAAAGAAAATCATCAAAAAGGAGATGTGGTTACTCCACGTTATTGTATTGAAGAAAAGACACTTCATTCAAATAAAAATTGTTACAGGCAGATTAAATTGTACAAAGAAAAGAATTCAAATTTTAAAGAAAACTTTAACCACAGTCTTATTCATTTCCTTATAGTGAGTTAAAGTGTAGTGTGTTGATGTACCACCATTGTCATTTCACCCCTAGACACTAGTCACATCAGACACCAGCCACTAGAATAAAAATACAGACCGTGTGAGATCTAGGGAGGTAGCGTTATGTGCCCTGATAATACATCATCATCATCATCTTCTCTAGAGTCAGGGGCCTACATTTGCTTGACCTCACACGGTTGGCACAGACACAGCTTTCTTTCCTTTTAGGTACCATCTTAACCTCCCAAGCAAATTACACTTGCTACACTCGTCTCATAGTGGTTGTCAGGATATGAGATAAAGATACCGGCACCTCCATTCCTAACAGCATTTGTTGCTGATCCATCTGTATAGTCATGTATCCATGATTGTTCGGGATAGCTTTCTTGGATCATACTCAATGTAGCAGTTCGTTTTTGCAGATCATTATACTCATATCCACTTGTGAGACAACTGACTGATGTATTAATTTGGAGGGCACTGCTGGCCTGTTCCCATGGTACAGGGTATAGGGTGGGCTTCAGTGGTGTTTTCTTCATGGATAGGTCTTCTTGATGCTGTCTTTTTTAAGTCTTTTTCCCCGATGCACAAAGCTGCTACGCTTTAGACGTCCCAATGCCAGATCATCTAGTCTTGCCTTCATTGGGTGCGTTGGCATACTGTCGTACTTTTCCATCGTGATCATGCTTTTTATGTCTCTTCTATAGGACAATGTCTGTAATCCAGCAGCTTTCTGCATCTCTGATATCGGTGTAGTTTTCATGGCTCCTGTAATGAGCCTGAGAGCTTGGTTTTGCGCCTTGTCCAACGACTGCAGATGTGAGTTAGCAGCTGATGACTATGCTGCTGAGCCGAATTCTAAGTATGGTTTTGTTATTCCATTATAAATCTTCTTTAGAGTTCGTTATTTGCTCCCCAGTTGGTACCTGCTAATTTTCTGAGTATGCCTAGTCGTCTTCGGACCTTTCCCTATGCATTTTCAATATGCTTATTCCATGTAAGCCTTTGGTCAAATGTCACCCCAAGATGGTGGGGTAGCTTTCTTCCTTGATCATGGTTTTCCCTAGGTGTATGTTAGCTGCTTTGTCCTTGGGGGCGAGGGAGAACAGTGTTGTGGAGGTTTTGTCTGTGTTTATTGTAATAAGACTTTTCTCTGCCCATGACATTAGCATGTCTGCTGCCCGCTGCATTCTATAATTTGCTGTGGTGACATTTTCATCGGCGCACCAGAGTACTAGGTCGTCTGCATATAAGGCAGCTTTCACTCCAGCGGGGAGATCTTTCACCAGGTCATTAATGTAAACAAGGAAGAGTGTTGGGGAAATTACTCCTCCTTGAGGTACCTCCTGATAGAGCAACTCTTTTTTGCTCTGCAGACCATCAAGAGTGACTCTAGTTCTTCTGTTGTGCAAGTATGACTGGATCCATCTTATCATGTTGCCTTGGATTCCACTTCTCCTAAGTTTTGCAATAAGGCCATTTTTCCACACCGTGCCAAAGGCTTGCTTGAAGTCGACCCAGATCGTTAGGACCTTTTTCTTCTCCTGGAAGGCATCTTCTACTGCTTGAGACAAGTACGTAATTTGGTCTTCTATACTATAGCATTCTCTAAATCCTGCTTGTTCCGGCACCAGGATCTGCTCAGACTCTAAATACCATTTCAATCTGTGGTTGATTATTCGCTCCATAGTCTTCCCAACACAGCTTGTGAGACTTATTGGACGGTAACTTGCAGCCTTGGTCTTACATTTCCCTTTCTTTAGTATGGGTATTGTGATGGCTTCTCTCCATACTTGGGGTACCGTTCCTTTCACCCAGCTGTGGTTGAATATCTCAAGCAGTTTTGTCTTTGCTGCTGAGCTCAGATTTATTAGCATTTCGTTGCTGATTTTGTCTGGGCCGGGTGACTTTTGGAACTTAAGCTTTGAAATGTAGTTCTCCTAGTGTGATGGGTTCCCTCATTGGGGCAGGAGTATCTGTCTGTCCCATGGTTGCCAGCATTTCTTTTCTTATCTCTCTCTCTGATGGTCTATGTTAATGGATACTTTGCTTTCTGAACTGTATCTTCTAGCAAACAGATCTGCAGCTTGTTTTCTTCTGAGAAATTTGCTACCTTCATCCAATGTGATAGTCTGCCTAGGCGAGGAACTCTCTTCATTTAGAGATTTTACTAATCTCCAAAGTTTCTTGCCGTCTTTCTCAAGGTTCAGCGCTGTCGTTTTATTTCTCCAGCTTTTCCGTTTTTCTTCTAGCTTTGTTCTCTGAAACTCTGCTACGGCCTTTTCCCATTTGTTGTGAGTTTCAAAGAAAGGCTGAGACTCTGCGTGCTTTCTAGCCCTGTCCATAGCTTCCTGACGTTCTTGGAGTGTGCTGGGCCAGTCTGGTGTGTAGTTACACCGGCATCCTTTGGGAATGGTTTCTTTTGCAGCTTGACGTATGCATCTGTTGAAGTCTTTTACCACTTCATTAATGTCTCTGTTCTGCACCTTGAGGTCAGACAGCAGCGTGTTCACCTGATGCCTGAATAAACCCCAGTTGGGTTTTTTTGGAATTCCATCTTGTAATGGCTGGGCCTGTACTGAGAGTTACACTCTGGACAGTAAGAAAGATAGGGCGATAGTCGCTTCCTCCTAGTTGGTCTCCTACTCCTCTACTAATGAGTCCAGCTATATCTGGGGTGGCGAAGGCAAGATCTGGAGTTGAAGTTGTGTGCCATCCTCTAGAGTAGAAAGTAGGAGTATCTGTGGCAGTATTGACTAGGATTAGGGAGTGGTCATCGTGCCATGTTTCAACCTCTTCACCCCTGTGATCTAGATGGTTATAGCCTCAGCTCTTGGAGTGGCTATTAAAGTCTCCAACTGCTATAAAGTAGGTGGCTGGTACAGGTATAGAGCTGAGACTCAGGGGTTTGTTGTTTGGACAGTAATAGTTAAGAAGTTCTATTTCCATCGTGTCTACCTTTAGCAGCAACAGCTGATATTCTGCTCCATCCATGTACGTTTTCCATTCATGTGCATGAATTTTATTCCTTACAAGAGTAAGTACTCCTCCTTTTCGTCTATCTTGTCTGTCGGATCTTAAGCATTGATATCCCCTTATTTTAAAGGTGTGATCTACTATTCGAGATAAGGGCAAGAAGAAGAGAATGCGAATGCTCTCCACTAGAAAGTGTTTTCTAGTAAATTATGGAAATTAATCTATTTTCCCACTACCTTAGCTTCTGCCTCTAGATCTCGAGAAAGAAAGAGCCCCCAATTTCATCTAAATGTAGAATTTCACCTATATGTAACTATTTAACTCCGACAGCACGAGTGATACATTTACGAACTAGATAATAATTAAACGGTTATTGGGTTTATTATGATGTGATATATTGAGTGTTACCACACTGATGTCCAATCTACACTGTCTATGTGCTTCTTAATGCTCTTCCACTGTATGATGATATACAGGTATGTCCAATTTAGGTGTATGGTATGTTGTGTGGATTATCTCCAAGACGAGTACGTACTGATGAAAACTATTGCAGTAATGAGAACTTTCACGATATACAGTCCTTCAATGTTTGGCAATATCTCTGTAACGTTGACAAACCGCTGACAGTTGCCTTAGGAAAATGTCTGCTGTCTAATCTCTGGAAGATACTGGCTAGACTGGGGATCTTCAAAAAATGATCTCGGTATGTAGACTCATCAACTTGAGTATGGACTCTTGAATCATAAAATATGCTTCGGAGTGAGTGACACTTGATACATGTATATGCGACTCAACTTGTGACTATGGAATCTTGATTCATAAAATGCGCTCTTAAGTGAGTTGAACTTGCTAGCTGTATATGCGAATCATCTTGTAAATATGGAATCTTGATTCATAAAATACGCTCTTGTGAATGAGTTGAGCTTGATATAAATATGAAAATCAACTTGTACGTGCTTTAGCTTGACGCAGGCGGTAAGCTGCTGAGTGAGTTGAAATTGATGTAGATATGAGAATCAACTTCTGAGCACTTGATAAGCAGGTGAATAAAATGGCTGCGCATCCACCATTTAAAACGTGAGCGAGAAATCTTCCCTTTAACTTAGGAAGTGAAGGATGACCTATTTTGTGAAGTCTGCTCTCCGGACGCATACTTTAATAGCTTTCTTCCGGCTAGACGCCAAACACGTAGTGTGTAGACTCAAACTTCTGTTGGACACCTTTTCCCCTCGCAAATTCCTTAAAGACACTATAAAATCCACATATTTGAATTAAATATCCACACAGGAATGAACAAGTTTAATCAGGCTAAGCTCTGGGAAAATCTTCTTCCTCACAAATGTTGGTAACTCCGTACTGATTTCATCGCGCCCTCTGATTATATATCTGGGTGCCAATGTGTTCCGACATTGGATGTGTGACGTATATCTCCGCATACAAACCAATCGCTAGGCCTTCATATTGTCTCCTAGGCCTTGGCTCTCTCTTTTCCCCTGTCAGTGCGTGTCACTGGCTAAAAGGGGGGTGGGCTCTAGCAACAAACTTTCAATGCCGTGCTGCATGTCCGTTTTGCAAGACAAACAGATGTTTGATGATTGGCCGGCTAGTGCAGAAACCCACGCCTCCACTGTCACAAAGCTTTTTGTCTTTTGGTTGCTTCCCGTGTCATCCACTGCGCGGAATCTCTTAATCTCTATTCATTATCCCCTTTCTGCGTGTCACGAGTCCTTTGTTGTTCATTGGCCGCACCGGGTGTCATTGTTTCCAATGTGGTACGACTCGGGTTTGTTTAAACAGGGGATTAGCAATGAAAAGAGTTCTCTCTATTGCCCAGCCGGTCGTTTCTAAAAGTTAAACAATAAGCAATGTGGCCTGTCTCGTGATGTTTACATGGGGAATTAGGTATCAAAGAATTTGTTCTATGCCCATGTGTGTTTCACAAGATTTTGATGGAGCTAGGTGTGCTCCGAAAGATAACTCAAGTTTGGGGGACTAAATCAAAGGCGTGTAAAATTACACTTTAGATACAAGTCGTGATTTAAGGAAGATTACTTTAACCACGATGAAAGAGCAAAATAAGGGAGAAAATAAAATAAGAAAGATGTTGGCAAAGATAGAGAGTGATAAAGAGAGACCTACTATACGACAAAACACTGCCAATCAGCTGCGCCAAAAACGGTATAGGAATGGCGAAAATAAATTTAACACGAGAAAGATAGAGTAAGGTCTTCAAACATATACCAGACCATAAGACCTTTTATGTTTGGACATGCGCCTAATGTCCCTTCTTTATTGATCCTTATCCCCTGACTGACAAAGCAGTCAGTGGCCATCATGCCTAGTGGCGAAATGCGTCTAATGTAACGGACAACATTTCTTTCTAGAATGAACGGGGCACATCTCGCCAAAACGCGACAAAATGCATAAACTAAAAGAGAAAAAAATTCAACCAATCAAATTAAAAATGAGTCATAAAAAATGGGCAGGAATTTGCCAAACAGAATCTTCTTTAATAGTTTTCTTGGTACATTTGTAACGAACGACACGCTACTGAGGGAGGCAATCATTTTAAAAAATCCAAATCACAGCGAGGGCAAACAATTACATCCCTTGACAATTAAAACTTAGTGTAAACATTCTTATTTTTTTTTCTTCGAACACGCTCAGGTGTCAACTTGTGTGGGTTTGAAGGAAACAGTGCTCAGCCGAATTATTTATTGATTAGTGTTTAGCTTTGTATTTAAACACATATTTCGATAGCCACTACACAGTGATTCTAAAAATACATTTATTGCGCTCTCTTCTATTAGTCATTGCGGAAGCAAAAATACATTAACATAGTTAAGATATTTTTTTAAAAAAACCACACACGCAATATATATCAAGGCGTGTCGGCAGTTCAGAGGTAGGAATTGGTTGCTTTCCAAATCCTGACAGAGGTACTTTTTAAAAAAATTCAGGGATCAGTCTTCAGTCTTTTTATGAACGTTTATTTTAAAATTCATTATAGTTTACAAGTGCCCGTATGCGTTTGTCACGGTTTGCCTCCCCTTAGCTCTGCAGTAGTGGTCAAACAGTTGCCAAACCTCAAGAGTAACTAATGTGGGTCTTCAAAGGTGTCTATCTTCGCACAAGATTACTCTTGGCAGACTTGTAGATAGAAGGATAATGACGCTCCTTCCTCAAGGTAGTAATCACAAGATATTCAGAAAGCGAGAAGAATGCTGCATGAGGCTGGGCAAATATTAACTCCAGTATCTGCCGTCAACTGTTGTGAAGGATAGCGTTATCTTATAATTCGTTAGCTCGTTCAGGCACCCAGTTGAGTTAAGTCAGCGAAATTCCTTTTATTATTATTGTATAGCCGTGTTTAAGTGCATTTAAGAAATGGTCTGAGACATACGGTAGTAGTTCATTCAAAATGATTAAATCAACTTTACATTTGTCTTTATACAAGTAACACATTTAACACTCAATTATGTTTTAACAGTTATAACAATGAATAATTCGTTATAGAAAAGTTATCATCACTGGGTGATATTATGGCGTTAATAATTGGATAGTTCACTTGACAGCTTTTACGTTTCTACTTAGCTGCCAATGAGTTTGTCTGTTCTGCTCCAGTTGATGTTTGGTTCTTTGTAGATATATGCCTGATTCCCACTCGTCACTGGTCAAGTTTGAAAGTTGTAGCACGTTCCAAGAAGTGTCATGGAGTAACTACCAATCTGGTCCCGCGTCTCTAAGACCCGTCTGATGATGGCGTCTAGCGTCGACTTCATGCCACTTATACCCTCACTTATTCCAGAGATAGTACCCTCAGTTGGTACCACGGACCTAAATTGAATTTGGGATCACAGACAGACTGCTGGCTGAGAGAAACAGCTAAGGCAACTTGTTGAAGATGCCTCCTACACGTGTTCTGGGGTTGTTACTTTATAAAAAGCTCCCACTTTGACTCCGTGTTTCAGATTCCCCAGATTTCGGTTTCCCTTGCTAATAATGGTAGAGTTTTCATGGGCTTTTAAGTCCTCAAGAAGCTCAAACAAGTCCGGTCTGATAAATGAATTCTGATTCTATTATTTACTCTGACTGATCCAGTTGTCTCTTGACGAGTTGAATTTTCACAGTGCTTTCAACCGACTAAAGTGTCAGTTTATATCCATCGATTCGTGGTAATGATTGCACTACATCTCCCTACATCTTCCCAAATAATGTCCTGGAAACACTTCTGTCATGAAGTTATTACAACATTCCGTCTTTCAGGTGCATGTCTGTAATATGTCTATAGACGAGTAATTTATCTCCCCGTCCTTGTGCAAACACCGACCCTCGTGTAACTATCTGGGCTGTGACTCTTCACGACAGTAATTAGGGAATCTCATTCACCATATCAGCGCTGAATAAACTGGCTGGGCGTACGTCGTGCTAATCCGGCGCGGCCAAGGTTTGGTACACGATAATTTTACCAACACGACTATTGGTCAATATTGCATCACCTGTCTACTTTCCAAAGGTTGTTATTGCCGGGAGTTGTAGTGAGGATAAGCTCTCACTGCAGATAAAATACTTCTATGGCACGCGCCTCAAACAGCCGCTGACAACCAAGTCCAGCTCCCGGCCTTCACGTGTGGCTCAATTTGAGCCCGGCGGAACTGTTTCCACTGACGGGAGAAGGGGCAAAGGCGAGCGACTGGCGCCTTAAAACCAGCAGCTTCGGGCAGATAGGGCTCGTGATCCTTGGTTGGTAGCTTATCTAAGAGAAGGAACTCTGAATTCAAACCACCGCTGCCTTGCGGGAATATCCATTTGTGGAATTGGCTTTGGGATTAAACCCTGAGGATAAATCCGGAGTCGGAGTCCCTAAGGCAGTCTAATGTCGATTCGACATTATTCTGGCAACTCCTGCGACATGGCTGGTACCAAACTGTATCGGCTACTGCCGTTCCTTTGGATCTACCGGCTGTGTGGAGAGGGGGAACATGCTGCATGGGCAACAGCTTGATCTCCATATAACTGTGCCCAAGCTCGCGCCCTGGAGAGGACACTCCAGCTTCACCCTATAGGTGTCGGCAAAACAAGGGAAGTAGCAGTTACCGGTTATAAGCATTTTGCCCAATTGGCGTAGGGCATGGCGCCAGGGGCTACTTCCGACAGTGGGAGAGGTTCTAGGATCTCACTGGACAGCTACCGCCCGCTTCAAGCTGGGCAGCCCCCAGTCAATAAGGTGTTGTCCCGCCACTGTCTGCTTTCCCCATTGGGTGCATGGGGATTAGGGTCAAACCCGAACTGTGGACAGAAAATGTTGCATCAAGCAATTATCGAAAAAATAGAAATAAGCAAACTCTCAGATTGGGATGCTGGAACGTCCGGACTATGTTGACTGGACTATCCGAAAACCTACAGGATGTAAACGATGTAAGGAAGACAGCCATAATTAATGATGAGCTTAAACGACTTCAGGTGGATATAGCTGCACTTCAGGAAACGCGCCTGGCGGGCTCTGGAATGGTGAGCGAGAAGGACTACACATTTTATTGGCAAGGGAAAGATCTTGATAAAGCTAGAGAACACGGAGTAGGTTTTGCGGTCAAAAAATCGCTAACTAACATGGTTGAACCAGGCGAGAATGGATCAGAACGCCTGTTAACGCTCCGCCTGCAAACTAGCACAGGTCCCATCACCCTTGTCAGTGTGTATGCTCCTACTCTGTACTCTGCCTCAGAAGCTAAAGATGAGTTCTACGAGAATCTAGCAGCAGTAATCAAAAGCATACCTAGGCAAGAACAGCTTGTTCTCCTTGGTGACTTTAACGCTAGAGTGGGTGCCGATAATGTTTCATGGCCTTCATGTCTGGGCAGGTTTGGTATTGGCAAGATGAATGAAAATGGACAACGGCTCTTAGAGTTGTGCGTCCACCATGACCTCTGCGTGACCAACACCTACCTTCAGACAAAACCCCAGCATAAGGTGTCATGGAGACACCCACGATCCAAGCACTGGCACCAACTTGACCTGATTCTCGTCAGAAGGCCACTCCTCCGGTCTGTGCTCTCCACGCGCTCGTACCATAGTGCAGACTGTGACACAGATCACTCCTTGGTTTGCTGCAAAATCAGAGCACAACCAAGAAAACTCTATCGTGTCAGACATGAAGGGAAACCACGCATTGATACCAGCAAGATGTCAGACCCTTTCATGATCGCTCAATTCACTGCGACCTTCAAGAAAGTGCTCAGTAGCCCTCAGCATGGTGATACTATTACAGAGAACTGGGAGCATCTACGGAACACCATTCAAAGTACTGCACTTGCCACCTTTGGTAAGAAAACAGCAAAGTCAAATGACTGGTTTGACGCTTCATCAGATGTGATGGCACCTGTTATTGAAGCTAAGCGCAGTGCTATGAATGAATACAAACGTTCACCGAGTGCCAGAACCCTACAGATCCTGAGGGCTACGAGAAGCAAAGTTCAACAAACTGCTCGACGCTGTGCAAATGACTATTGGCTCCAGCTCAGTGAGAGCATCCAGATCGCAGCGCAAACAGGCAACATTAGACAAATGTATGACGGTATAAAGAAAGCACTTGGCCCCCATAAAAGTAAGACGGCACCGCTAAAAACCATCAGCGGAGAGAAGCTAACCGATAAGGGTAAGCAGATGGAGAGGTGGGTCGAGCAATACTCTGAGCTTTACGCTAGAGACAATACCGTTACGCCTGCAGCCCTTGATGCTGTCAATAGTCTGCCAACTATGGAGGAGCTGGATGCCGAACCAACATTAGAGGAACTCAGTAAGGCCATTGATAGCTTGGCCTCTGGCAAAGCACCAGGCAGTGATGGGATTCCTCCTGATTTAATCAAATGCTGTAAGAGCACGCTATTACATCCCCTGCATAGGATGCTGTGCCAGTGCTGGGAAGAGACAACTATTCCTCAAGACACGAGATGCCAAGATTGTAACACTGTATAAAAATAAAGGAGACAGAAGTGATTGCAATAACTACAGAGGCATCTCTCTTCTTAGTATTTGTTGGTAAGGTTTTTGCCAAAGTCATCTTAATGCGACTACACAAGTTAGCTGAGCGCATATATCCAGAGGCACAGTGTGGATTCCGAGCTGGCAGATCAACAACAGACATGATCTTCTCTCTCCGCCAGCTCCAGGAAAAATCAAGAGAGCAGAAAAGACCATTATATATCGCCTTGATAGACCTCACAAAAGCATTTTTTTTTTTTCCCTTAACCAGCTGCACTTGGGCTTTCAGCCCTTCGGCCCAATGACATGTCATTGCGAGGCTGGGGAACCTGAGGACTTTCCTTCCAACCCGGTCAGGAGCTTCGCTCCTTCCCATCCACAGAGGGTTTATCACAGGAGCCGTTCAGGCTATTCAGTCAAATTTCCGGCCGTAAACATTTCTTCAAACGCCGACGCCCGGGTTTGAACCATGAACACCTGGTCGCCAGTACAACGCCGAAGCCATTACACCAGCGCTGCTCCAAAAGCATTCGACCTGGTTAGTAGGGATGGACTCTTTAAAATCCTCCTGAAAATAGGCTGCCCTTCTAAAATGCTGGAAATGATAAAGTCATTCCATGACGACATGAAGGGAACAGTCCAATATGCTGGAAGCACGTCACAGCCCTTTGATATACGAAGTGGCGTTAAACAAGGCTGTGTTCTGGCTCCGACCCTCTTCGGAATCTTCTTTGCCTTACTCTTGAAACATGCATTCAGAGATGCAACTGAAGGAATATGCCTTCACACTAGGTCAGATGGCCGTCTGTTTAATCTTTCAAGGCTGAAGGCAAAAACAAAAATCAGAAGGGTCACTATAAGAGACTTGTTGTTCGCTGATGATGCTGCAGTCGTCACTCAAAGCCAACAGGAGCCTCAGAGCTTGATGAATCGCTTCACTAAAGCATGCAAGGACTTTGGCCTCACAATAAGTCTAAAGAAAACGAATGTGCTGAGTCAGGATGTGGGTGCTGCACCAGTTATCACTATCGATAACTATGAATTTGCAGTGGTGCACCACTTCACATACCTAGGGTCTACCATCAATGACAAACTCTCAGTGGATACAGAAATCGACAGCCGCATTGGCAAAGCTGCAGCTACCTTTGCCCACCTCACATCGCGTGTTTGGGGAAACTCTAAACTCACAATGAAGACCAAAGCTGCGGTATATAATGCCTGCGTCACCAGCACACTCCTATATGGCAGCGAGACCTGGACGACCTATGCTAAGCAAGAAAGAAGGCTCAATACCTTCCATTTGCGGTGTTTACGCCGCATCCTCGGCATCTCGTGGAAAGATAAAGTGACAAATGTCGAGGTGTTGTCACGTGCTGGCCTTCAAAGTATGTATACGCTGCTTAGACAGCGCAGACTTCGCTGGCTTGGCCATGTTCGCCGCATGGAAGATGGTCGCATCCCAAAAGATATTTTCTACGGACAATTAGCAGATGGCAAGAGAACAGTTGGGCGACCACAGCTGAGGTTCAAAGATGTGTGCAAGAGAGATATGAGGGCACTGGACATGGATCCAGCAACATGGGAGGATGAAGCTGCCGATCGCATTAAGTGGCGATGCTATTTACGGCACCACCTCAGATTGGGCGAAGAGAGGCTCACACAAGAAGCAGAGGTGAGGAGAAAACGTCGAAAGGAGCACCATGAAAATAAGCAGCTGAGGGCTGCCACCTCAGGGGCGCATTCCCATAGTCAGTTATGACTGAAGGGGCTATTATTATGATTATTATTATTATTATTATTGTCTACTTTCTCAGCAGGGATGGTCAGGTAAACAAAAAAAGACGAATTATTATGGAGAAGAAGTGCAACCAATAACTCTAAAATAACAATCCTGCCGAAAGAGCAGAAAAGAGAGCGAACCCAATTATGTGACGGCGTTGACGAGCTTACTTGCTCAGGGAAATGTGAAAGGTAGAAGGAATTGGAAGCGACGAAATTGGATACAACAGGAATTGTGCCATCCTCAGGATGAGACAAATCGCACACCATAATTGTTAGTGACCATGTCTTGACGGATTACTATTTAGTATACCAAAGTCACTTATTTTCTTTTTTTTTTTAAAGACTGGTGATCCGTTTCAGCCAAAAGTGTAATGCATAGACCGCACTTATTCTGGTCTCACGTCCCAACAGATTGAGAAACATTGCTCACTCTACATTAGCGTGGATGGCAGCCTGTTATATACACGTTTTATTAAGTAAAGCCTTATTCACCTCGGCTGGAATCATAAATCTAGTTTTACCTCCTGCGTCAAATCTTCGGGAGTCAGTTCAGTCTTTGCAATTGAGTAAGAAATTTTCTGTTGTGTATTATGGTAGCGTGTACAGTAAAACACTCGATTTTGCTGTCGTCAAATTAATAAACAGTGAAAATCGTTGTTGACTTGTGTTTTATATACTGTAAAATTCTGTTTTTCTGAAACTAAAAAAAAAACAAAAAAAACTTTAATATCGAAAAAGCTGACTAATACGAAGTTGTGCCTGGGGCAGGCAACCTCCTCGTGTAAAACTAATAGCTAGAGAAAACATAACTGTAGTAGCCATGCTTTGTTTTCCTTTCTGCTTTGGTATAGCGCTTTCTATACCCCGTTCAACCAGACCCAAAATGGGCCATTTTGGTTATAATTGGAGTATATTGAGTTTTTTTTTTTTTCATCTTCAAGCTAAGCCGTTGTTAGCCCTGAAAAGGACTGGTCCTGAGAAGGACCCTTAGCTTACTGTCTGGAGTCGTCTCTTTCTCGTATCCTAATATTGCGCTTTTGCAATCATGTTGTCCTTTTTGTTTCCACCTGTTTTAGCTTTGTTCGCAGTCCTGAAAAGGACTATGAGCTGGGACCTACGTTCATGTTAGCTTCAAGTTTGCTCAGCCCTATCTCCAGCTGTCTTATGGTTCTATTGATTATATATAGCTGGGACAAGGTCCTATTTCTTCCAGGGCTTTTTCCCTAGGTTGGCGCTTGTATCTTTGTGTTGTTTCGTCTCTTATTTCTGCGATGATTTGTCTCTCCACTTCAATTCTTCTAAGGATTACTTCGTTTTCCTTTTTCATTTCAGCCAATTTTGCTATGTCTTTTTGGATTTCTTGCTGTATTGATATCATTTCGCTGATCATTTGTTTTGCACTATCCAAGTCGCCTGTGATTTCTCCGTATACGTCAGTTGGGGTTTTGCTCAGTTTAGTGTTTTCATTTCCTTCTCGTAGTTTTTTCTTTGATGCCTCTCACCTCAGACGTCAGTTGTCTGATGTGAGTTGTAAGGCCTTGTTGCTGTTTTGAAGGATATGGAGCATTTCCTGTTACTCTATTCTTTGCCTCACTGTATGGTAATCCCTTACTGATTGATGCTTTTAGAATCTTTCTCGTTTCCTGGTATACTGGGCAACACGCGGTATCTGTGCTCTGTGCTAGCCCAGGCAATTGACACAGGTTCTAGTAGCCATGTTTTAACGCAGGCTTATTCAAATAGGGTCAGCTACAGTTGTGGCTCCATGCTTTATTAGAGGCTAGACAAGGGATGATAGTGATGACTATGATGACGATCATAATGATGATGATGGCGATGACTAAGGATGGATGAAGATGATAATGATGATAGTGACGATGACTGATGATGATAATGAAGATGATGATGATAATGAAGATGATGATGATAATGAAGATGATGATGATAATGATGATGACGGTGATGATGATGATGACGGTGATGATGAATACTTTGACACGTTTGTGGTTATCACACAAAAAAACCCATAGTGATTCAATCCCTAAATATTGTAAAACAAAAAAAGAATTTATATGTTTATTTTTTAATTTTTTATTGTAAACCCATTTATTAAAGTGGCAAAGACAGAAAGGAATCTATATTTCTGCTAGCTACATACACCTCCCTCAGAGAACAAGATTCAGAAACAACACAGATTAAAAACATATTAAAATACCAACAGTGATAAGATATAATGCAATAAAAGATTAGCAATTTTAATTTTTTTTTTCCCCAAATAATTATAGAAATTATAAAGGAAATATAGAAATAAGTAAAGACATTAACAAATAAAACAAAGGATTGATTGACAGTAAAGCTTCACTACTTTATTTACCGGTATGTTTTAAACGTCCGATTGACAGTAAAGCTTCACTACTTTATTTACCGGTATGTTTTAAACGTCCGATTGACAGTAAAGCTTCACTACTTTATTTACCTGTATGTTTTAAACTTCAGATTGACAGGGTGGATAGAGCGCTGGTATCTCACGGCAAAGGTATCAGGTTCGTTTCAAGGTATCATCACGCTCCAGTCTACCCAGCTGTTAATGGGTACGTGACTTCGCTGTTAGGGAAGGAAAAAGGCAGCGAAGACGGGAACTTGTCACCTCCATCTCTGGATGCTGGACCTAGTATAGTGAAGTCTCTAACACTTCACTCCTCTACGGTAGTATAATTTTGTAAACCTTGACTTAAGGGTGTCGCCTAACATAATAAAGTTGCGGTCGTTGATGAAGAAGATAGAGATATAGATAGTACGATGGTAGATCCTAGCGTAGGGGTGTGAAATGTTAGAGGCTTCACTATATGAGGCAGGGTGATAGTTCTCTTCTTCTCTGCCTTTGCCTTCCCGAACTCACAAGTAGAGTCTTATTTATCATTTTCATGTCTGTATTGGGAGCCGCGCTGGTGTAATGGTTACCACACTGTGCTGGCGATCGGGTGATCCAGGTTCAAGCCCGGGCGAGAACATTTGAAAAGTGTCGTCCACCAGGACTTGGACTGGATTAATTCAAGCCCTGGCGAAGACATTTGAAGCATTGTCGTCGACCAGGGACTGGCGGATCTTGAGCCGACCCAGCTCTAAAGGGTACCCTCCGAAGACGGCGAGTATCTACCTGAATGGCGAGTGGACACCTGTCAGTGTACAGGGAAAAAAGGATACTCACGTAAAAATCAGTCTCAGGTTAGATATACTAACCGGAGATTCTCGCCTCGAGTAATAGCGGGCGGTACGTTAAAAAAAAGTCAGGAAAAGACATTGACTGATGATTTAGACCAGAAATTCAACACCATTTCAACAATATATAAGGAAAGTAGCAAATCATGCTTGGGATTCCAGGAAAGGAAGAAGCAAGACTGGATAACACTAGAAACATTAAACACTATAACGATGAGAAAGGAAATGAAAAAAAAAGAAAACAGAAGCGAAGTTCCCCAGGTTAAAGCAACTATATAGCGAACAGTACAGTCAGCTGGACAAGGAAGTTAAACGCCAAACCCGAGCCAAATAAAGGAATTTCCTAGACGATCTTGCAAGACAGGCAGAAGAGGCAGCACTGAGAAATGAACTAAGCACTGTATTCAAAATAACTAAAATCATCAGCGGAAAACGAGGTGCAAACAATATTACATTAGTAAGAGATAAGCAAGGAAATCTCATCACGACAGCAGCGGGACAGGAAACAAGATGGGCAGAGCACTTCAGAGAAACTCTGAACAAGGAACCACCAGAGACACAATTGAATGTTCCTGAGACTGAAAATGATCTAGATGTTAATACAGACATCCACGAAAAGAAGAAATCATCACAGCAATCAAAGGGTTAAAGAATGGAAAAGCTCCTGGTCATGATAACTTAAATGCAGAGGTATTTAAGACAGACCCTGAGCTAGCAGCAGAACTATTAGAACCACTATTTGCACAAGTGCGGAAAACAGGGACAACACCAACGGAGTGGAACAAAGGAATAATTGTCCAATTGCCCAAAAAGGGAGATCTTGCAGACTACAATAATTGGAGAGGAATAACTCTTCTCTCAGTTCCCAGCAAAATACTAGGCAGGATAATTATACAGAGAATTTCATAAGCAGTAGACCACAAACTGAGGAAAGAACAAGCAGGATTTAGAAAGAACAGAAGATGTCTAGATCATATATTTACCCTCAGGAACATTATAGAGCAGTGCTCAGAATGGCAAAGACAGCTGTACATTAATTTCGTTGATTTTGAAAAGGCTTTTGACAGTATACATAGGGACAGTTTATGGAAAATACAGAGGGCTTATGGAATTCCAAGCTGCATAGTGGCAATCATAAAAAAGCCTCTATGCCAACTTTAGGTGTAGCGTTGAGCAGAGCAACCTAACCTTTGAGGTGAAGACAGGAGTACGACAGGGATGCCACTTGTCAGTCGTTCTATTTTTAACAGTCATAGACTGGGTGATGCGCCAGACAACAGAGGGCAGTCCAAGAGGAATAAGATGGACTACATTTTCTACATTGGAAGATCAGTAATATGCAGATGACATTGCACTACTAGCACATTCACATCAACACATCCCGGAAAAAAAACGGATAGACTTAATAAGTATAGCTAGCAGGTGGGCTTGAACACCAATCTAAAGAAGACAGAGGTCATGACGCTCAATGTGAGCAACCCTGAGCCCATATCAGTAAGGAATCAGCAACTGGAACAGACAGATGCCTTCACATACCTAGGATGCATAGTAACACCAGACGGCGGAGCAAGCAAAGACATCAACAACAGAATGAACAAAGCAAGAACAGCCTTTTTTAGTCTAAACAAACATCTGGAAGTCCTCTCAGTACAGCACAAGCACAAAATTAAGATTGTATCAGAGCTGGGTGCTTTCTGTGCTTCTGTATGGTGCGGAATGCTGGAGAGTTACAGAGAAGGAAATGTCGAAATTGTCCTCTTTTCACACAACATGCCTAAGAAAAATTTACCGAATCTTTTGGCCGAATACCATCACCAACCAAGATCTGCTTACTCGGAGCAAGCAAGAGGACATGCACACCATCATACCTGGCAGACGCTGGAGTTGGGTTGGCCATGTCCTCAGAAGAGACCCCGATTCCATCACAAGAACAGCTATGCTATGGACCCCTGAAGGAAAACGAAAGAGAGGCCGACCAAAAACAACTTGGCGGAGGACTGTGAGGCTCAGATGCAAAGAATGAACCAGAGTTGGGGCACTGACCGAAGGATGGCCACCGACCGAGCAAAGTGGAATCAATTTGTTGTTGCCCTACAAGACGCCATCACGCGTGATGGCTACTGACTTTGACGGTCGGCGGCTAAGGGTCAAAGAAGAAGACTTTTAAAAAATGTCTGTATTCACTTCTCTTTTCCTTGAGTTTTGCTGTCTACCTTTTCTTCTCTCATGCTTCTAGAACAAGCACTGCCTTGTGATGCTATAGAAAGGTTTTCTCAATGAGTGGCCTATCTAGCGCTAGCGTCTGCTTCTTTAAAGGATCTCTCACATATTAAATACAGACGTCTTCACCATAACAAACAAATAAATCATACATTGTATGCGTTTGGGAAATATTCTTTATCATATTACTGTCCACCACGACAACATGTAGAATCATATATGTACCATGGCAGCAGGGCCGTAGATACGGTGGGGGGGGGGGGGTTAAAACACCCACGCCCAACCCCCTTAGGGGGGAAACTATACTGTACCGGTACCAAAATAGTGCATTTACAAAAATTTGTATTAAACCCCCCCCCCCCCCCCCCACCCCAAATAAAGTCCTGTCTACGGCCCTGCATGGCAGCAATACAGAGAGTGGTGGAGGGACAGACAGTGATATCAAAATAAAAATACAAAAGGCTAGAAAAGCATTCGCTGCATTGGGAAGTATATGGAGATCAAAAGAGTTCAAGTCCAACATTATATGCTATTATTCTTCTTCCTCGTTCGTCCTGAAAAGGACGTTAGTTTCGTTGTGTCTGTTTACAGCGTAGCTGCGATATTTGCGCCTGTCGGCCGACACATCCGACTTCAGCACGGTATTTTTTTAGGACCGGGTTTGCCTTCCCTCTTCGATCCCTACTCTCTCAGCCAGACTGCACTGCTGCAGACTTTTTCCAGGACTACCACTTGGAGGTGGAGTAGGGTCTTGGTCAGCTCTGGTTCGCTGACCCTGACGCAAGCAGTCTAGCTGTGGGTCGCTAACTGCATTCCTCACTGTTGACGCGTCTTAGCTCCCATACGCTATTCAAATGTCAAGTCAGTCCTATCGAATGCCTCTGAAACACGGAGAACAAAAAAAAAAAAAAAAAACGAAAAAACAACAATAACAACCAAAAAGCTACAGACTTTTATAATTGAGTGCTTGCCTTAGAATAGGAGGATTGGGGTTGTATGAAAAGTGTACACACGTGAAACTGGTGAGAAGAACTGGCCAAGGAACAAGGGAGATGAGAAGAAGACGCCGGAGATGGATAGGACACACAACGAGGAAACCTGTGAATGGCATTACAAGGCAGTCTTTGTTCTGGAATCGCCGTGGTAAGAGAGACAACAAAGGAAGACCAAAGAACATACGGAGAAGAGAACTGGAGTGAAGAAAGCATGGACAGCTGATGGCACAGGACAGGAAGACTTGACATACGTTTGTTGAAGGCCTATGCTCCTTGGGGTGTTGAAAGGTGAAAGAAGAAGACGAAGATTCTCGTGTCTGCTTCTCAAAGCAAAACATTTTCAAATAATAATGATCATCTAATCACTAACAGCTTTCAGATCTCGCGACACCAAGGCACTTGCTCAAGACTTCGCAGCCAGCACACAAAAACATGTGTTACATTGTTCCGGCTTTATGCTGTTATTCAATTCAAAGAAGCGTACTGATATAACCGACATTTCCATGCGCCAATTTTAAGCCAGCTGAGTTGGGGAAAGCCTCTGGGTTTGTAAGAAAGCCCTGGAACTCACTCCTAATAAAAACAAGTAAGGAGTGAAAACACAAATTCCTGATACAAACAAACAACATATATATATATATATATATATATATATATATATATATATATATATATATATATATATATATATATATATATATATATATATATATATAGATATATATATATATATATATATATATATATATATATATATATATATATATATATAAGACTGGAACTTTTGCTTATGATGTATATGAGGGGTTCCAGGATAAGCGAGAAACGGTTGCAGTAGCAAATGACCTAGAGGATGCTTATAACAGTGTCAATATTGCAACATTAATAAACTGTGTAATGGCTTGCGGTGTTAACCCTTGGCTTACAAGGTGGATAGCAGCTGCCATAACTGAGAGGTTGTCGTAAATTTATTTTGAGAGAAAAGAGTCGTAGAAATAGTGGTCCGGTTTAGAGTGGAAAATGATGATGGAAAGCTCAGTGATAGAAAATGTAGAGATTTAATAGTTACTTCACAGCGTGCTGGAGGAGAGTAAAGACAGACTTATTTACGACAAATCGTGTCTCTCAATCTTCTCTTTCACTCTCCTGGTCAAACAATTATTTGCCAGTTTTCCAGACTCGCATCTGCGCGCTCACCGATTTGGTGTTTTCAAACACACACACGACGTTGATACAAACTATATTAAACGAATAGGGGAAAAGTTGGGCTTTGGGTATATCCAACACACAGAACTAAATGAGTTTAGGTGATTTTATTCACTTTAACATCAATCACTAAAAATATCAGATATTACATAAATTATCATAAGTACACAAATGCAAATAACAAGTTTGGGAAGGGGTGAAGAAGATTGGTATCGACTAAGCCCTTCCCGCTTATTAGACAAAGACAAACCCAGTCCAGAGATAGATAATATCAGGAACACGGGTACGTTAACCTAACAGTAAAGTTAATTACTCTGAAAGAGGTGTTACCAAGTTAGGTATAAGTGATAGAAAAAAAAAACCTGTTCTTCCCAGCTGTTCTTCCCTTTACTAAGCAAATGGAAAGGAGGTGGTTTTAAACAGAGTTAACAAATTATCAACTATCCCACTTAAAGGAACAATGTAGGGTATACAGAAAAGATATATGTTACCAGGTAAGCAAGTTAACAAAATGGTCACACAAAAGAATTAATTTCCTGTCATTCATACACGCGCTAGCAAAGGCCTTCACTCATCTTGCTCTCACTTACCGATTGTGAAAAAATCTTGCACTCCATAGAATAACACAACATCAGTTACACCTCAAACTAAATGTATGAGTGTTTGTTCAAGTTCTAGCCCCAGATTATCGGGTAGGCGGTCAGCACATAAAAGGATCCCGTAATCGCTGGAAAATGAATCTGTAGTTGTGTCTCTTTTCTTAATAACAGTTTCTATGGGAGGGCACGGTCTCTGATACCGGGGTGAGGATGGTGTGGTCTATTTGACTATGCCGCTGATAACAAAATTCTTACGCGTGCTGGTACACTTTATCCGTGAGGTATGGTTTAAGTCCAGTGAGAAAACTAGTCACATCACTGTTCAGGAAATTATGAATTATCTCTCTGTGTCAGTAAACTAACAAAGCTCGGGCCAGTGTTCTTCTTCCCGTTACGACTTAAGTTGTTTGATGGTGCGTTAAATTTGTCTTTGGGTGTGCTTTCTTTGCTATAAGTTAGATAGCGGAATTCCAAACATAGAATCGCCTCAAAGATTAAAAATTTACACAGTCTCAACAAGTTCTGCGTCAGGGGAACTCTACACACTGTTTATGCTTTGCTTTGCTTAGATTGATTTCTTTATTGCTTTCTTAATGCTGGGATCGCACAGGTTACGATCACTCTGTATGAAAGAAAAAAAAAGACATGTAATATACCGAAAACAAATAACCTTCTAAAGCGCGATGAATTTCCCGTTAAGCCTATTATATATACTCGCGTATTTAATTATGTATTTAATAAACACTGCGCGAGTTCTAGTGGTTAAAAACACACATCTATAAAACTAAGACTTAACTGAATTTATTAATTATAAATTCCTTCGCGACTTTAAAAGTTAATTTAAGCATCTATTATCTTTTGAAATAATATAATAGATAGATCATTATATTTAAAACTGGAACTCTTGAGATGGTTTAATTAAATAGATTTAAATTAACACAAAATCCCTTGAAATAGAATGACTGATCACTTTACACAATATATATTTTACCGCTTTGCACAGAATTAGAAATCACTGCAAATATATATAAAATCCAGGGGAAAATCTATAACAAGATTTCAATAAAGCTAGTGCTTCTGTAAAGGTCTGGCCAGCGAGTGATAACGTGTCTAGTTCTACATGGTCTATTTAGCTAAAATGAAATGTAAGTTGAGTGGGACATGATAAACTTGACAACTTATTTGATCTCACGAACTTTTGGGGATCTGACCGCCAAATCAAGAGAAGAAGCCGCCCCCTGGTCTTCGTATCTCCGTTCGCTGCTGCCCGTTTCGCTTTCCCCCGTTCGCTCGGTTCCTCGATTGACACCGAGACGCGAAATTAGCGGCAAGCAACTGCGTCTCGTATCAGGGAAAACTACTGTCTTTGATAACGCCGATAGTCTCCCCTAAGATCCCTCGGTCTGTCTCTTTGATCTCGTCGCTGTATCCTACATGAGTCCCGGTGGAATGCGTTCTGGCAAACGAAAAGTTACAACAAATGTTCAGGGGTTCTAATGTTTTGAAAAGCTAAGGGTCCCTTAAATCATCCATCATATCAGGGAAAATTCACTAGTCAAACTAGACGTACGTCACAATCGTCCCCACTTTTAGACATGAAACCATTTTTCATGTTTTCATTTTTGACAATGGAGGTGACCTGATTGGTGATTTTAGGATGAGTGGTATCTTCAGTTTGCTCTTCTTCCTCTGTAGACCAGTTTCTACTCAGAAAATCAGCCCCGACATTCTGTCTTCCCGGAATATATTCCACTTTGAAAGAATAGACGCTTAGAAGGAGGGCCCAACGCATGATCCTTGCGTTAAATTCTTTATTGGCACCAAGAAATGCTAAAGGAGCGTGGTCTGTTTGCACCGTGAAAGATGTACCATAAAGAAACTCATGATGGCGTCTGATACCGTCAATCAGAGCAAGACATTCCCTTTCAACTACGCTGTAGTTCCGTTCCGCTTTATTTAATTTCCGACTGCCATAGGCAACTGGAAATAGCATGTTCAGGTCGCTGTCATCGGCTTGAAGCAGTGTTGACCCGATGCCCTGACCTGACGCGTCGACTCTCAGTACAAAAGGTTTCTTGAGGTCAGGCAACCTCAAGATGGGGTATGCAGACAACTGTCCTTTCAAAGTGCTATACGCGTGTTCGCACTTTTGATCCCATATGACCTTATCAGGACAACCTTTCTTTGTGAGGTCAGTCAGAGGTGCCATCAGTCCGTTGAAGTTCTGGATGTACTTCTGATAGTATGCACATAGCGATATGAAGGAACGTACGTCTTTCTTCGTTCGGGGTCTTTTTGCTGCCACTATTTTCTCCACGTTCTTCTTAATAGGCCAACTGCATCCGTGAGAAATAGTGTGCCCCAGGAAGTCTAACTGTTCAAACCCGATGAGACATTTGCTAGGTCTGGCTGTGAGACCCGTTTCCTGTAGTCTCCTGAGGAGCATAGCAACCGTAGCAATATGTTCTTCATAGGTTTCCGATGCAATTAAGATGTCATCCATGAAATTATGGATATGGGGACTTTGCAAAGGTTGTAGAAGCTTCCTCATCATCCTGGTGAACACTCCTGGTGCGTTATGCAAACCGAACGGCATCACTTTAAATGTGTAATGTCCTTCACTAGTGCTGAAAGCTAACAAAGGTTTAATTTCCTCCTTGACTGGTATTTGATAATAACCTTTGCTGAGGTCAATCTTGGAGAAGATCTTAGCTTTGCTGAGCTTGGTGAACAACTCAGAAACAGTTTGGAGAGGTTCGGGCTGGAATTCCGTTACAGCGTTTAGCAACCTGTAATCAATGCACAGCCGAACTTCCTTATTGGGCTTCTGCAACAGCACTACACTCGAGCTGTAAGGAGATGTAGACTCACTGATAATTCCTGCCTGACGCAGCTTGTCTATTTCTCCGCGAAGTGCATCAGCTTTAGCGTACGGGATGGGGTAAACTCTGGTTTGAACAGGGGTCTCGTTTGTTAATTTCATATCAAATTCAATGAGATTTGTTCGACCAGGTACATCCGTTAAAACTGCACTGTACTGTTTTAGTAGAGCCCTAGTTTCTGTTTGTTGTTCTGGTGAGAGATTGTCGCCGAACTTGACATCTTTAAAGGATTCTGTGGGTTGCAGTGGATACTCCATGCAACCATCATCATCTTCCTCGTCTTCCGTTGCTATGGCGACAGCCAGGAGATGCTCGGAGGATGGCACCGGTCTTTCCAAATATTTCTTTAGCAGATTTATGTGGAAGACCTTCTCCTTTCCTTTGATGGAGATCTTGTAGTTGGTACGTGAGATCTTTTTAAGGACGGTAAACGGTCCTTGCCATCCGATGCGAAGTTTATTGCTTCCGGTTGGAAGTAGCAATAGGACTTTCTCCCCTGGTTGTAGTTCTCTCTCTTTTGCAGCTTTGTTGTATCTTTTAGTAATTTTAGCGCGGGCTTTCTTAAGGTTGGTAGTAGCTAGATCCCATCCTAGCTTTAGCCTTTCCTTAAGCTCAGATACATACTTGCTTGCAGAGACGACTGTCTCGTCAGCCTTCTGGTCTGTCAGGGACCGAAGTAAGGCTTCTAGTGGCCCCTTAATAGGTCTGCCAAATAAAAGTGTAGCTGGCGCAAAACCCGTAGACGCTTGGGGTACCTCTCGGTAGGCGAATAAGGCAGCCGATATATATTGGTCCCAGTTTTCCGGTTTCTCCTGACCCAGCTTACGTAACATCATGGTGAGGGTACCGTTAAAACGTTCCACGAGCCCATTTCCGGCCGGATGGTAGGGACTTGTGTGGATATGTTTGGCCCTCAAGATCTTAAAGATCTCCTCCATTAACAGGCTACGGAATTGGGATCCATTGTCCGTCAAAACTTGTTGAGGGAATCCCAACCGTGTAAAAATTTGCACAAGGGCTTCTGCGACATGCTTGGAATTAGTGCATGGTAGCGGTACGGCTTCGGCCCACATAGTGCAAGTGTCAACTAAGGTCAGGATGAACCTGTTCCTTCTTTTGGTCTTTTCCAGAGGACCAATAATGTCGACAGCAACCCGTTCAAATGGAGTCCCTACTATTGGCATTTGCCCCATAGGTACTGGGGGTGTCAAGTGCTTGGGTGCTACCCGTTGGCACTGGGCGCAGGATTTCACGTACCTGACAATGTCAGAGTTCATTCCTGGCCACCAATAGTGGTTTTTTTATTCGCTGAATAGTGGCGTTTTGTCCCATGTGTCCGCTAAAGGGAAGAGAGTGCCCCATTTCTAAGATCTGGTTTCTGTACTGCGTCGGTACTAGGAGCTGGTTATTCCCCGTGTCCGGGTTGCCCGTTCTACGATACAATACACCATCCTTAGAAAAGATGTCTCCGTTGTGTCTGGGGTCCTTAGCCATGGGCAGTTTTTTAAAGCAGGGCGCCAGAGTAGGGTCCTTTTGTTGCGCCTCCTTCAGTTCATTCGGCAACAAGTTTGGCGCAGGCTCCCTCTCCTTCTTGGCTTGCCCTCTTGTGGTTACCGCTGCCACAATCGGCTCCTTAGGTCTCCCAATGAACACATATCTACATCCCAGGATAACTGGGTAGATCGGATCATCCATTATGGCCGCTTTAATAACTCCTCTGACAAAGTCAGAGTGTATTTCTACCAGTGCGATAGGAAGCGTCCTGGGTGCATCACTCCTGAAAACTCCACTAAGTTTGACGGTTTCCTCTGTCTCCTGACCGGGTTTGACTAGGTGCCTAGCGACAATACAATCAAAACTTAATCCAGTGTCAAAAAGACAAGTAGTGGAGGTACCGTTCAAAATTACAGTTCCTCGAGTTGAGGGTCGGTCCCCCTCAGGTTGAGAATCACTGACATTGACTCTACCTTTCGAGGCTGTATGCAAACATCCAATGCGGTTTGCACCGGTTTGTTTGCCCTGATCAGACGTTCCTGGTGTAGGGGTCTTCCCTTTTCCTTGACCTTGGTGGCCGCGCTGCCACGTAGGCTTGTTGGGTTGATCAGAATTGTTGTTGGGGGGGTATCGGGTTTTGTAGAATTTCGATTTTTCCTGGGGAGGTTTCTGGGTATTGTTATCTCGTTGGTTATAATGTTGAGAGGAAGTGGAAGAATAGGATGCCTGCTCTAGATTCTGTTTTCGAGATGGCTCATCGGTGGGTTTACGTTTAGTGCTGGGAAGTTCGGCCATTGCATTGCTATAGCGTTCGGCTTTATTGAGTATGTCTTCAAGCCTGACTGCCCCCTGTTCAGCGAAAAATCTACGTGTTTCATTCGACAAAGTGGATTTTATCTGCTCCACAAGAACAAGTTCGAGGAGTCCCTCATATGAAAGAGGTAGGTCAGATAATTCAATGCACTTTGTCAGATAACCCGTGAGACGTGAAGAGAACTGGGGAAATGTTTCCGTGCTCTCTTTTCGGCTGTTTCTGAACAACTGCAGAAACTTTCGGGCAGTCATCTCAAACTGCTGTAGTAAGGCCTTTTTCAACATGTCGTAATCATGTTGATTCGGTCCCAGCTTTGTGTACACGTCATAAGCATTGCCTTTCAGTGACGTTGAAAGTTTGAGCGCCCAGCGGGTACTCTCTAACCCATAAAGATTCGCGAGTCTCTCGAATTTTTCTAGGTAGCTGTCAATTTTTTCGTTAGGGCTAGGAAAAGATTCTAAAGAAAACGACATAGCAGTTAATTGGGCAGATTGAGTACTGGAGAGGTCCATTGATTGAGACTGGGGCGAAGACGGCTCTCCGTTAGTCGAAGTAGAGGCGCCCCGACTCTCTAGAGCCTTAAGCGCCAGTTGATGCTGTCTTTCCTTGTCTCTCTCTCTCTCTCTCTCTCTGCGAGTTTCCATCTCTGCTTCAATTTTCTTCTGTTCCAAAAGACGTTCTTCCGCTTCTTTCTTATCTGCCCTCTCCTGGGCTTCTCTTCTCTCTGTTCTTTCTTTCTCTTCCTTCCTCTCAGCTTCTGCTCTCTGTTGCTCCGCCTTCCTCTCAGCTTCGGCTCTCTGTTGCTCCGCGTCATATATTTCCAATTCCTGGTTAATAAACGCGTTTGCAGCTTCTGCATCTAATCCTGCCTCTTTCGCTTCCAGCCTCAAGATGGACCTCATCTTTATCCTCTCTGCCATTGTTAAAGAATAAGATGAAGTATGCTTAGAGAACTAGTAAGAAGAAACGCGAAAGGGAGGAACTCTGAACCGCTACGAGAAAAAAACACAAGTACAAATTTACCTGTGTTACCTCCTACCTGTACTGTGCAAACTTATCGCTGCTATTATCTGGCAATTAAGGCTCTAAACGCAAGCGACTATGCCACTAAATGGTAAGTTACACTGGAAAAGAATCTACTTTTACTAACAGTAGAGAAAAATTTATATTAAAACAATTTAAAAGGAAAAAAAAAATTTCCCCTAAATTTTTAAATCTCTGACAACAAACTCCGTCCCTAAAGTCAATTATTGAGATGAGACGTTGTTAACTTAATTTTTAAAAATCAGAACAATCCGTCTTTAGCTAAGCTCAACTCTTTTTGACTTCAAAAACCTTAGTGACTGTAAAACAATCACGCAATCCCAGCAACTTTTATAAAGAAAGAAATATAATTATCTCCGCCAGAGGATAATTAAAATAGCAAATATATTTGTTTGTCTGTACTTTCTACTGCTGTGGAGAGAAAACAACCTGTAAATATGCTGTGTGGACAACCCAAATACTTAAAGAACGTTTGTCTAGGGGTGTAATTATTTATTTATTTCCCTAATTCACAAAGACAAATCATTCACACTCTACCTAGTTAGACCCAAACTAAATCAGACTCAAAATATCTTTAACCCGGCTATGCGATTGCCTCAAATGTAGCTCAAGATCCCAGAACCAGCCCACAAATATGTGTGCATCAAATGTATCTCAAAATTATCCCAGACGAGCCGGCCAAATATTGTCGTAAATTTATTTTGAGAGAAAAGAGTCGTAGAAATAGTGGTCCGGTTTAGAGTGGAAAATGATGATGGAAAGCTCAGTGATAGAAAATGTAGAGATTTAATAGTTACTTCACAGCGTGCTGGAGGAGAGTAAAGACAGACTTATTTACGACAAATCGTGTCTCTCAATCTTCTCTTTCACTCTCCTGGTCAAACAATTATTTGCCAGTTTTCCAGACTCGCATCTGCGCGCTCACCGATTTGGTGTTTTCAAACACACACACGACGTTGATACAAACTATATTAAACGAATAGGGGAAAAGTTGGGCTTTGGGTATATCCAACACACAGAACTAAATGAGTTTAGGTGATTTTATTCACTTTAACATCAATCACTAAAAATATCAGATATTACATAAATTATCATAAGTACACAAATGCAAATAACAAGTTTGGGAGGGGTGAAGAAGATTGGTATCGACTAAGCCCTTCCCGCTTATTAGACAAAGACAAACCCAGTCCAGAGATAGATAATATCAGGAACACGGGTACGTTAACCTAACAGTAAAGTTAATTACTCTGAAAGAGGTGTTACCAAGTTAGGTATAAGTGATAGAAAAAAAAAACCTGTTCTTCCCAGCTGTTCTTCCCTTTACTAAGCAAATGGAAAGGAGGTGGTTTTAAACAGAGTTAACAAATTATCAACTATCCCACTTAAAGGAACAATGTAGGGTATACAGAAAAGATATATGTTACCAGGTAAGCAAGTTAACAAAATGGTCACACAAAAGAATTAATTTCCTGTCATTCATACACGCGCTAGCAAAGGCCTTCACTCATCTTGCTCTCACTTACCGATTGTGAAAAAATCTTGCACTCCATAGAATAACACAACATCAGTTACACCTCAACTAAATGTATGAGTGTTTGTTCAAGTTCTAGCCCCAGATTATCGGGTAGGCGGTCAGCACATAAAAGGATCCCGTAATCGCTGGAAAATGAATCTGTAGTTGTGTCTCTTTTCTTAATAACAGTTTCTATGGGAGGGCACGGTCTCTGATACCGGGGTGAGGATGGTGTGGTCTATTTGACTATGCCGCTGATAACAAAATTCTTACGCGTGCTGGTACACTTTATCCGTGAGGTATGGTTTAAGTCCAGTGAGAAAACTAGTCACATCACTGTTCAGGAAATTATGAATTATCTCTCTGTGTCAGTAAACTAACAAAGCTCGGGCCAGTGTTCTTCTTCCCGTTACGACTTAAGTTGTTTGATGGTGCGTTAAATTTGTCTTTGGGTGTGCTTTCTTTGCTATAAGTTAGATAGCGGAATTCCAAACATAGAATCGCCTCAAAGATTAAAAATTTACACAGTCTCAACAAGTTCTGCGTCAGGGGAACTCTACACACTGTTTATGCTTTGCTTTGCTTAGATTGATTTCTTTATTGCTTTCTTAATGCTGGGATCGCACAGGTTACGATCACTCTGTATGAAAGAAAAAAAAGACATGTAATATACCGAAAACAAATAACCTTCTAAAGCGCGATGAATTTCCCGTTAAGCCTATATATATATGCTCGCGTATTTAATTATGTATTTAATAAACACTGCGCGAGTTCTAGTGGTTAAAAACACACATCTATAAAACTAAGACTTAACTGAATTTATTAATTATAAATTCCTTCGCGACTTTAAAAGTTAATTTAAGCATCTATTATCTTTTGAAATAATATAATAGATAGATCATTATATTTAAAACTGGAACTCTTGAGATGGTTTAATTAAATAGATTTAAATTAACACAAAATCCCTTGAAATAGAATGACTAGACCACTGATCACTTTACACAATATATATATTTTACCGCTTTGCACAGAATTAGAAATCACTGCAAATATATATAAAATCCAGGGGAAAATCTATAACAAGATTTCAATAAAGCTAGTGCTTCTGTAAAGGTCTGGCCAGCGAGTGATAACGTGTCTAGTTCTACATGGTCTATTTAGCTAAAATGAAATGTAAGTTGAGTGGGACATGATAAACTTGACAACTTATTTGATCTCACGAACTTTTGGGGATCTGACCGCCAAATCAAGAGAAGAAGCCGCCCCCTGGTCTTCGTATCTCCGTTCGCTGCTGCCCGTTTCGCTTTCCCCCGTTCGCTCGGTTCCTCGATTGACACCGAGACGCGAAATTAGCGGCAAGCAACTGCGTCTCGTATCAGGGAAAACTACTGTCTTTGATAACGCCGATAGTCTCCCCTAAGATCCCTCGGTCTGTCTCTTTGATCTTGTCGCTGTATCCTACATGATTCCCGGTGGAATGCGTTCTGGCAAACGAAAAGTTACAACAAATGTTCAGGGGTTCTAATGTTTTGAAAAGCTAAGGGTCCCTTAAATCATCCATCATATCAGGGAAAATTCACTAGTCAAACTAGACGTACGTCACAGAGGTCAATGGCATTTCGCTTGGAAACATGGACGTCAGATCCACTGCTCATTTGCCCTGGACTACCCCAGGGTTCTCCACTATCACCGGTGCTGTTTAATATCTGTACAGCAAAAGTAGCCTCCATTCAACCAACTGGGTTTGGACGAACACTGACATTTGCTGATGATATACTCATTTACAGAACTGGCTCTTACCGACAAGAAATGGTTAATAGCATACATGGGACACTACAGGAAGTGTCTAAATGGTGCGAGAAAAGTGGCTCCAAAGTCAATCCCAACAAGGCCTGCGTGATGTGGTGCTCCTTGAACAACTCCATTGTGAAAGCAGACCTCCCAGATGTCACTCTCAATGGACAGAAAATTGAAAGGCAAGAAAAGCTGAAATACCTTGTAGTTACATTTGATTGCGGGCTCTCGTATAAGCACCATGTTGAGCACATCACACAGAAATGCAGGCGAGGTCTAGCATCCCTGAAAATAATGGCCGCGGAACGTCTGGAGCAGAGATTACTATTTCTTCTTTATCAACAGCTAGCCATATCGGTCATTGAGTATGGACTGGGAATACTCACGCTGTCAGTAACACAATGTGAACGACTAGAACGCATTCAGAATGAAGGGATGCGCATAGTCTTGGGCTGTACGCGAGATACCCCCATGGTGACTATGAGATACATGCTTGGAGTGCTGTCGATTAAATCCAGATATGCGATGGCCCAAGCAAAATCCTATATGCGAATATCCACAGACAAACGGCACCCTCTGCATGGTAACATAGCTGACATTAAGGGAGCAAGAATAAAGAGAGGGATGCCATGGATGGCACAGGCAGAGACAACTATCAAGCAGGTGGCCACAGTTGACAATATATTCAAGGGGGAAGAATGGTGTATGTCAGATGAGAACTGGGATAACTACCAGCGGGTCATCATCAGCCTTGGGAGAGAGTGTAGAAATTGGGGGAATTGAATAGCAGAACTGGAAATTATTCAACTGATACATGATCATTCCGGGGATGGTGATGCCATCGTGTATACAGATGGGTCGGTGATCCGGGGTGAGACATCCGGTTGGAGCTTCTCTGCTCGGGTACAGGGCAGAATCGTCGCCGAACACAGCGGGGTTTACAAGATAACAACTTCCAGCATGAGAATGGAGGTCGAGGCTGTTACTGCAGCCTTAAGGTGGATAACAGAAACTTCATTAACAAAGGCTATCATTGCGTCCGACTCTCTGTCCATGCTTTGGAAGGTTCAAAGTGGTTGGTTGCGGCATGAATGGGAAACATTCATAGAAGCTTCCAGTCTACAAGAGATGGTGTGGATATACTGTCCTGGTCATGCTGGGGTATGTGGTAATGAAAGAGCTGACAGACTAGCATCAAGAGCACTGTCGTACATTTTTAAAGATAGGTCAGAAGATATTTATGGTCCCGTCTGAGTAGAGGTGATAGTGGTAAATATGTGAGAATAAAGGTGTAAGAAATAGATTTTCACGAGGGAATAGTGTAAAAGGAAGATCAGTCTCTGGAGTGAGTAGTTTCTCTAGTCCAGCCTATCTATACGACTATATTTTAATATTAGACGACCTTTCTCTCCCTAAATGAAATATACGTTACACTACACACGCCCACGCACACACAATGATGTGACAACAATACGCACAAACGTGAAAAAACTATGGATAATTAGGTATGGGTCTGACCAACACACTAAGTTAAGTTTTGTTTAGTTTATTATCACTAAAACTTCTTACAACATCAAACATATAGAAATCAATATAAATCAAGTTTACAGATATATGAAAATAACCGAATAAGTGCCCTCCTCTTGTTGAGAAAAGATCCCAAAAGAAGTTAATAACCCAAAGGTCAAAGATAAGCACTAGATTACAGAATAGACTATGAAGAACAAGTTCCTCCTAAATTACTACTCAGTAAAATACTCAGTTTGGCGAAATAAAAAAAAACAAAATTAATGCAATTATTATAGAAAGGAAAATATTAACTCTCTGTCTCTATCTCTCACTCTGTCATCTGTGGCCACACACAATCTCGCTTACCTACTTGTGATGTTGGTATCCATTGAAAACATACAATAGTCCCTGAGCATATACTTTCAGGTGGGGTGCCAAAGATAGCCCCAGTCCAGCCTATATATTGAATAATAATCACAAGGTGGACGCCAAATTTGGTGTTTTAATGTTCCCTGGGTGTAATCGCTGTCACCACAAATAGTTACTGAAGCAAGACGTGCTCTGGACGTTCACAGTTGAAAAAGAGGAGAAAGTAATTCCCGAATTGCTAAGCATCTGGTTGCGAAGCTAAATATTATTATATGTATAGAAACTGATGATGATGGTAAATATTATCCGTTGACTCTTATGGTGAGTACCGATTTTGAAACAGCGTAGTTTTATGGATCACTCCGTTGCCACGACTGTCAAACGTCAGAAATATATGTTCTTTGGTAAGCCCAGTGGGCTGGAAAATTTTGGTAAATAATTATGGGTATTGTACTGTCCAGTTATGATTACTCTTATTGTTTATATTTGGTCTCTCTCTGAATGCAGAAAGAGGACCGAACAGGTCCAAAAATCGAAGACCCAATAATAATAAGAATGTTACTGGTGATATTAGACCGCTGGCCGCTGGTTTTGATCGAGTGCTAGATAAGGAAGAAAAGAACATTTTAAAAAACTGCTACTAATCTGTCCGTATGTTTTCCGCTATGGCATGTCGGGAAAAAATGGTATGTGCCCTCCCCCGTTATTGCCTGCGAGAAAGAGAACAGCGCACAAAATCCTTTATTCAATTTATCTATACGCGCACTTTAACAAAATCTGCCTGTCACTACTAGCTATTTGTCGGCGGCTGTTGTTTAGTCACATAACATTACACTCTAGTCACTTATTTAATTTCACACAATGAAATATAATGCGAATTCCATTCGGTCACTGATCCGTCACACTTAATAATCTCAGTCAGCTAATCCGTATCTTCTTGTGTAAGAAAAATGAGGTGTTTGAAATTACATTACTCTGAACGACTGGCAAGAAATATCTACGCGATAGGTTATTTCTTACTTATTTAGTCGTTCCCCTTCTACCGTGAAGTGTAGAGGTTTGGAAGAGAGAGCGCCAGACTATCCTATCGGTTGTCTTCCTCCTGGCCTGGTTCCATTCTAGTCCTCAGTGTTAGGTTATTTCACTAGTTTTAAACGCTGGGGAATTATATTGAATAAAATGGTAAACCTAACACATTTTAACTCTTAAGCACAATTTCTATTACCACAAAGCAGAAAATTAAATCCCCACGGGACAATTTAACATATTTACCGAAGAAATGGTTCTAGTCTGGCGTGATTAGATTATCCAAAAAAATTCTGAGCAGTGACTGATATTTGGTATAGAGGGACGCAGTATATATACAGATTTGAGTGTTATTATTTCTAATTTTCACACTTCTTGTGTATAGCTGAAATTCAGGAAACTAATTCCCCCCTGATCAAAGATTCCTCGGTGACTCTGTTGGTCGTTGCAAATCGACAACAAAAACTTACTCGTGTAACAGTTTTCCTCCCGAGATTTTCTGTTTGCTTCTGATATCAAACGATTATCTCCCTGTATGTATGAACATCAAACAGGTACACGGCAAAATTCCTGCCCGCGTTTCCCCTTCAAAGAAACCGCCTGTATCTCCCCCGTGCGTCTGTCTGTCAACAATGATGATAGCAAATCAGCTCGCGTGAGAACTCAGGTAAACGAATCATGACTCGCTGACTGTTATCTGGCATGTTGGGAACATAGGTAAACAACTCGTTAGCGCAAGAAAGACAGGAAAAATAGGCGTGGCTTCAAAAGTGAGTCCACAGACAGCGAGTTGCGTGGTTTTGCCTTCACAAAAACATAAACACTACCTGAGGGAGCAAAGGTGGTCGGATTTCTGAGGCTATATTTACATTTCCACGTCACAAGCACCCATAGTGGGGACACTGGATATGGATAAGGGAGATATACTGAGAATAATTAATGATCGCCTGTTAGAGAATGAGACTGCAATAGATGAATCATCAAGGTTAAGACTGTTGGAATTTGGCATCAAACGTAAAGCTAGTAGAGATGGATGTATGAGAGGATGCATCCGTCGTGTTTACAACCAGCGAGCTACAGGAACAATTAGCATTCACAATCTTCGTCATATACTGATGGAGACTGAGCACCTGTGGGTTTGCCCGGACTGCAATGATGTCAATTCTGCATAACAATAACAATATATATATATATATATATATATATATATATATATATATATATATATATATATATATATCAATACCCTTTAGCTCCCCGAGGAGCATAGGCCTTCAACAAACACATGCAAAGATTCCTGTCCTGTGCCATCCGCTCAAGTTCTTTCCATGATTCCTCATCATTGTCGCCTCTGTATCCAGTTCTCTTCTCCATGTGTTTTTTTGGTCTACCTCTGTCTCTCTTTCCCTGTGGATTCCAGAACAAGGACTGCCTTGTAATGCTATCAACAGGTTTCCTCAGTATGTGTCCTATCCATCGCCAGCGTCTTCTTCTCATCTCTTGTTCCACTGGCACTTGTCTGGTTCTTGTCATCAATTCCACATTTGTGACTTTGTCATACCATTTCAGTCCTTCTATTCTACGCAAGCACCCGTTTATAAAAGTCTGTAGCTTTTTGGTTGTTGTTTTTGTTGTTCTCCGTGTCTCAGAGCCATACAATAGGACTGACTTGACATTTGAGTTGAAGATTCTTATTTTCGTGTTGGGCTTGATTTCTCTTGTTGTCCATATGCTTCCCAACGCAATGAAAGCTCCTCTTGCTTTTTGTATTCTTATTTTGATATCACTGTCTGTCCCCCCAACTTTGTCTATATTACTGCCAAGATATGTGTACGATTCTACATCTTTTAGTGGTGTTTCTTCAAGTTCAACCTTGTTATAATTTCTTGCATTTATTCTCATAATCTTAGTCTTTTCCCTGTGTATTTTCAGGCCCACTTGTTGCAAGTGGGTTTATATATATATATATATATATATATATATATATATTTATATATATATATATATATATATATATATATATATATATATATATATATATATATATATATATATATACTTGAATTCTTTCTTCATCTACGAGAATCTACATCACGAATTTTATCTCCCCTAAATATATACGATTACATCTAACCAGTTACATCTCTTCAATAAAAAAGAAATCCTTCTACATCATAAGCAGTAGGGATAAAAGGAGGTATCGCAACTAGAGCTTGTGGATAATGTTTATGCAGAAATAAGTCCTGATGATAGGCGCCTGGGGAGTCAAGCTGGTATTTGGTTTCTGGTCCGTGAAGGTTTGGGTGGTAAACCTAAACCAGCCGATTCATTCTCTAGTCTCCTGGTAAAGAGACAGTTTACACTTATGTGTGAAATAGACGAGCTTTCAAAGATTAGCGAGGTTTTGTCGTGGGTTTTTATGAGTGGTCGTGGCTACAGCACAGAGCTTCTTAACATATGTTTTTAAATGCATCTCCCCGCCCTTTTTTTTTGGTTTGTTTTTACAGTACAAATTTTCCTCGCCCTTTCTCCCGAAGTTGTTTATGGTTTAAAATGTCTGTAGGATGAAGTAACCGGGCCTATGCCGAAATGTCAAGTCAATCCTATCGTATGGCTCTGAAACATGTAGAACAACAAAAAACAACCAAACAGCTACAGACTTTCACACGTGGGTGCTTGCGTAGAATAGAAGGGTTGAAATGACGCGACAAAGTCACCAATGTGGAATTATGACAAGAACCAGGCAAGTGCCAGTGGAACAAGAAATGAATTGAACACACCTTGAGGAAACCTGTTGATAACTTCACCAGGCCGTCCTTTTTGGAATACCCATGGCAAGAGAAGTGGAGACAGAGTGGAAAACAGGTGGAGACAGAGTGGAAAACAGGTGGAGACAGAATGGAAAACAGGTGGAGACAGAGTGGAAAACAGGTGGAGACAGAGTGGAAAACAGGTGGAGACAGAGTGGAAAACAGGTGGAGACAGAGTGGAAAACAGGTGGAGACAGAGTGGAAAACAGGTGGAGAAGAGAGCAAGAGACAGAAATTTAAAAAAAAAAACAATTACGAGGATGATAGGGAAAGGCCGCGGTAGCATAGTGGTTAGTGCACTGTCTTCCTAGCTCAGTGGTCTATGGTTCGATCCCCAGATGAGGTGGGATATTTTTAGGCCGCAAACGGCTCCTGGGTCGAAACAGCCCCAACTGGGTACCAGAGCAGCTTCTGGGAAGGTTAAGGCGACCTGCGTGATGCTAACCACATCACCCCTAGTGTGCCGACGGTCAAGAAAATATGGGTCAAACACCGTATTCCCAATATGCCTCAATGGGCGTGTAACGGTATCCTTTACGGAAAGGCCTTGAGCTGATGGCACGTGACAGGAAGACCTGGCATGTGTTTCTTGAAGGCCTGTGCTCCTTGGGGAGCTATAGGGTATTGATTGATTGATTGATTGATTGATTGATTGACAGTGGTTAGAACGGTCCGGTCTCGCGGCAAAGGTGCCGGGTTTGATTCAGGGTATCGACACGCTTTAGTCTACCCAGCTGTAAAGGGGTACCTGACTTTGCACTTGAGTTAGGGACGAAATGGCAGCGAAGAAGGGAGCTGGTCACCACCCACCCTCGATCTTGGACCTAGTATAGTGTAGTCTCTAACACTTCACTCACCTACGGCAGGATCTACTACGGAAGTACCTTTACCTGTTACGAGATGCTGCATTTTACGACATATGGCAATGAAAGAATACTGAAATGTGGACAAGAATCCACTTGTTTAATTTCATTACTGGTAATTGTTTCGTCCTGCTGGTACTGACATTTCCTACTTGCAACAATCGATGATTGAAAATAAAAAGGAAGTAAAATAATGGAAATATCGATAAAAGTGACTCGAACTCTGATCCTCTCGCTCTCAGGAGATCAACAGGATGATTGAAAAGTTACTCGCTATTTTTACATTTCTATATCCCCACTCGTATCTACTGGATAACAACCAAGCATTCAATACCCTTTAGCTCCAGACGGAGTATAAGTCTTCAACAAACACATGCCAAGTCCTTATGTCACGTGCCATCAGCTCAAGTTCTTACCATTCACGTCTGTCTCATCATGATCTCTTCTGTTTCCAGCTCTCTTCTCTGTGTTTTTGTTGTTGTTGTTCGTTGTTGTTGTTGTTATTTGTTGTTGTTGTTTGATGTTGTTATTGTTGTTGTTGTTATTTGTTGTTGTTGTTTGATGTTGTTATTGTTGTTATTTGTTGTTATTTGTTGTTGTTATTGTTGTTGTTTGTTGTTGTTGTTGTTTGTTGTTGTTATTGTTGTTGTTGTTTGTTGTTGTTGTTGTTGTTGTTATTTGTTGTTGTTTGTTGTTGTTGTTATTTGTAGTTGTTGTTTGTTGTTGTTGTTGTTGTTGTTTGTTGTTGTTGTTAGTTGTTGTTGTTGTTGTTTGTTGTTGTTATTTGTTGTTGTTTGATGTTGTTGTTGTTGTTGTTATTGTTGTTATTTGTTGTTGTTTGTTGTTGTTGTTGTTATTGTTGTGTCTACCTCTACATCTCTTACCCTGGGGATTCCAGAACAAGGACTCTCTGGTAATGCTATAAATAGGTTTTCTCAACCTCCAAGTGGTGGTCCTGGAAACAGGCTGCATCACTGCAGTCTGGCTGATAGAGTAGGGATCGAAGTGGGATGGGAAATTCGATCCTAAAAAATGCCGTGCCGAAGTCGGATGTGTCGGGCCGAAAGGCGCAGATATCGCAGCTTTGCTGTAAACGGCGACACAACGTAATCAGCGTCCTTTTCAGGACGAACACAGAAGAAGAAGTAAACCATAAATAAATAAAGAGGAAACTCAAAGTTTGTAAACCATTAATAAATGAAGAGGGACAACCAAAGTTTGTTAAACCATAAATAAATAAAGAGGGAAACCCAAAGTCTGTAAACAATAATTAAATAATACACATCACGGCTGTTTGCGAGCGATCTTTTAGTTATTTCCCCTTTTTCCCCGACCGCGCTATTTATAGCCCACTTGACAGAGGTCACGCGGTCAGCTTCCTAATGGGAAAAACATGTGGCGATGTTTACTTTTGATAGGGCTTAATTAATGCTTTTAGGCTACTTTTTTATTATAAATACCGGCTTTAATTTTACGTAAAGCTAGACTAGAAATGTTAGAGTAAATTTTAGAACAAGAACAAACATTTTATTACAATTAGAACAGAAGATATAATAGTCTGAAATAGTGTAAAATTTACGTTTTTTTTATATTTTGTTATGGTTTGTTTATAATGCAATTTTCACTAAATCGGTCACAATCAACATGCATAACAAATTACAGAAATCAAAAGTAGAAAACCTGCAGAAAATGGATATCAAAGATTTGTTTTGGTTTCATGCGTCAAACATTAATTATTGAAAGTTTAAATTGCAAGTCTACATTTATTACCTTAAAATAACACACCCAATTGTCCCCAAAACATGTTTGAATTGCTTTTATGCTACTTTATTATTATAAATACCGGCTTTAATTTTGCGTAAAGCTAGACTAGAAATGTTAGAGTAAATTTTAGAACAAGAACAAACATTTTATCACAATTAGAACAGAAGATATAATAGTCTGAAATAGTGTAAAATTTACGTTTTTTTTTTTACATTTTGTTATGGTTTGTTTCTAATTCAATTTACACTAAAACGGTCACAATCAACATGCATAACAAATTACAGAAATCAAAAGTAGAAAACCTGCAGAAAATGGATATCAAAGTTTTGTTTTGGTTTCATGCGTCAAACATTAATTATTGAAAGTTTAAATTGCAAGTTCACATTTATTACCTTAAAATAACACACCCAATTGTCCCCAAAACATGTTTGAATTGCTTTTATGCTACTTTATTATTATAAATACCGGCTTTAATTTTGCGTAAAGCTAGACTAGAAATGTTAGAGTAAATTTTAGAACAAGAACAAACATTTTATCACAATTAGAACAGAAGATATAATAGTCTGAAATAGTGTAAAATTTACGTTTTTTTTTTTTACATTTTGTTATGGTTTGTTTCTAATTCAATTTACACTAAAACGGTCACAATCAACATGCATAACCACCTGTTTGTCTTAAACTATGATTACAAGCAATATAAGAGAGAAAACCGGACTGATTCTAAAGGCGACGAACTGGAACGGACTACGACTTATGGAACATGGAACACAAGAAGTATAAATGGGAAAGAAGAGGAGCTGATGGAAGAGATGAGGAAAGCAAAACTAGAAATCCTGGCTATTACCGAAACAAAGAAAAAGGGACAAGGAGTCATGGATCTCGATGGCAACACTCTGCTATACAGTGGTGTACCCACATCTGAAAGAGCTAAAGGGGGTGTGGGTTGCATTGTGGCCAAAAACCAGAAAGATAGTATCAAGGGATGGAACTTTGTCTCGGAGCGCATTATGGTTGTAAAACTAAAAGAAGGAGAAACCATAGTCAACCTGGTCATAGTGTATGGGCCAAATGAGGATGAGAGAGCAGAGGTCAAGGAAGAATTCTTCGAGCTGCTTCAAAGGACAGTGGATGACTGCCTAGATGAAATTATCATGCTCGGAGATTTCAATGCCAGAGTTGGAAATGACCATGCTAGATGGGGTGGAGTTATCGGAAGATATGGAGAAGATACTCTCAATGACAATGGAAAGCGACTCCTCAGATTCTGCAGTGAGCAGAATCTGATCATTACCAACACAAAGTTCCCCCATAAGCGCATACATGCATACACTAGGTGTGAACCAACAAAGAATGAGAAGTCAGTGATCGACTATGCCATTGTTAGGAGGAGCTCATTCAAATATGTCCGGGATGCTAGAGTCTGGAGGGGGCCAGAGATTGGAAGTGATCACTACCTGCTTACAATCAAAAGAACAACTGAAAGAGTTGCTCAGCCTAGGAACTGTCCAGCACCACGCAAGAAACCAAGTAAACGAACGGAAGAAATGAGCATTAAGACCTACAAGCTGAAAGAGCCAGAAATTAAGACCAGATATCAGGGGCTTATTGCTACAGCGGTGAGAAACACAGAAGAACAACCTGATGACTTGGAAACCCTGTGGCTTAAATTCAAGGACATCATAAAGACAGCTGCTGCAGAAGCATGTGGTGAAGTCCGACTTGGGAACAAGAGAAAGAGGACACCTTGGTGGACAGAGGAAGTCAAAGAGAAAATAAGATTAAAGAAAATGGCATGGAAACAATATTTAGGAGCTAAAAACACAGCAGGACAAATAGAGAAATATAGAGAATATGTGATACTCAGAACAGAAGCAAAGAACAAGGTGCTAGCAGCAAAACAGAAGTCCTGGGAAGAATTTGGAGAAAAGCTAGAAAAGGATGCGCAAGAAAACCAGAAATTGTTCTATAAGACCCTAAAGAACATGAGGAAGGAAAAACAATGCCCTCTTAAATTTATAAAGGACAAGCAAGGCAAATTGCTTACTGCCCCGAAGGAAGTAATGGAAAGATGGAAAGAATATTTCTCAGAACTCCTTGATGGTGAGCAAGGTAGAGCATCAGAAATGATAACCACTAGCACAGAAGAGGATACAAATGGTGATGAAGATGACATAAAGATGGAAGAACTGAAGGCAGCACTGGAGAAAATCAAGATGGGCAAAGCAGCAGGGCATGATGGTATAACACCAGAAATGGTTAAGTACATGGGAGCATCAGGCGACCTATTACTCCTAAGGGTCCTACAGGCAGCATGGTGCAACAAGGCCATACCAAAGGATTGGGAGATTGCCATTATAACACCGATTTTCAAAAAGGATGACAATCGACAATGTGGAAACCACAGAGGCATATCCCTTCTCAGTGTCCCTGGTAAAATCTACTCTAGAATCCTAGAGCAGAGACTCCGATGCCTAGCTGAGCCACAATTGGATGAAGCCCAGTGCGGATTCCGAGCAAACCGAAGTACTCAAGACCTAATCTTCACACTCAGGCAGCTGAGTGAAAAGGCCCTTGAGTACAAGAGTGAGATCCATCTTTGTTTCATAGATCTGGAAAAGGCGTTTGACAGGGTCCCCTGGAGCGAACTTTGGGACTGTTTGGCAAGGAAGAACATTCCAGCACCTCTGATTCATGCTATACAGAGCTTCTACAAGTCTTGCAGAAATTATGTGAGGACAGCAAACTATAAGTCAGAAGAGTTCAGGACCACCACTGGTGTAAGACAAGGCGATATCCTGTCACCTTATCTTTTCATACTCCTCATGGACGATGTCATCAAGGCATGTAAGGAGAGAACAAGAAAGTATTCAGTGGGGTACTGGAAGATGAGACAGGTCTGTATTTCAGAGCTAGCATTTGCTGATGATGTTGTCCTGATTGCTAAATCAGAGACACATCTCCAATCCAACCTGCAAGTCTGGAAGGAAGAGCTGGAGAAGAGAGGGATGGTCATAAGCAGCTCTAAAACAAAATCCATGTGATATCACGAGAAGAAAGAAAACATCAGATTAAGTTGGGAGAACAGGTCCTGGAGCAGGTCGACCACTTTAAATATCTCGGAGCTATTATAGACCGAAAGGGGGGCATCAAAGAAGAGTTGGCCACTCGAAAAGCAGCGGCTGGGAGACTTTATCAGGCCATAAATCGAGGATTCCTCAGCAAGAAAGAGGTTGGTAAGAAAACGAAGATGGCTGTATACCGCTCCACCTATGTCCCAGTCTTGACATATGGATGCGAGTCATGGGCAATGACTACAACCCACAAAAGCCAGATTCAAACCTCAGAAATGAGGTATCTGAGGAAGGTGGTTGAAGTAACAAGAAGAGACATGGTCCGCAACCAGACGATACGTCAAGGCCTAAAATCCCACCCGCTGCAGACCCAAATAGAACAGTCCCAACTAAGATGGTTTGGCCATGTCTGCAGAATGGGAGAAGATCGGCTACCACGACAAGCATGGGAAACAAAGAGCCAGGGATCCAGACCTCCAGGACGACCCAGAGTCCGCTGGGAGGACAATATTAGACAATCTTTGAAGGACCGAGGACTAGAATGGAACCAGGCCAGGAAAAAGACAGCCGATAGGATAGTCTGGCGCTCTCTCTTCCAAACCTCTACACCTCACGGTAGAAGAGGAACGACTAAGTAAGTAAGTTCATGCGTCAAACATTAATTATTGAAAGTTTAAATTGCATGTCCACATTTATAACCTTAAAATAACACACCCAATTGTCCCCAGAACATGAGAGCTAACAATTATCTCAATCATACATCATGAGTTCTGATCCAGTCTGCGCAATGTTTTTCTAATATGTGCTGTTTATGAATTGTCTTACTAGGGAATAGCTTTCTGAACAAAGACATATAAGTCTCTATCGATGCGGTTATTGATTCTTTACTAATTGGTTTACTGTGTGATATTTTGTTGTGTACTTTCTCAAATGCTTCTTTCAGTGAGTTGAATTGTTCTTGGGCAATAAAAGCTATGTTAGTTATATCTTGTTTGTCTGTAATTTTCAGTGTTTGTGTAATGATTGCTCTTGTAAGATCTTTATAAACTTTTTGTGTGAGATATCTGTGGCAGTGATTAATATGAAGGTAAGGAGGAGCTACATTTTTTCAATTTCAATCTCTAACATTGGTTTGTGTAAACAATTATGGTAATGTGCCACTTGCCTTTTATTTCCTTTCCCATATTTCATATATCTATTGTAATCTCTTATCAACATGGCCAAACTTCTTGGTTTGCAAGTTGTATGCTCTCTGGATGTCTTTGATGAAAATGTTTGGTTTGTCTGGAGCTCAAGGAATATACCCATGTCTGTGGTGTCTCCAGCAAAACAAGGAAATAATCCCCGAATAAGAAAACAACAACTTGTTTACCATCCCACTCTAAATATTTTAGTGACTCTATCTGAGCTTTCATGCCATTCATAAATATTTCTAAATTATCATATGTATCTCTGACTCTTCTTCTTCTTCCGTCCTTAGCCACCGACCGTCAAAGCAGTCAGTGGCCATTACGCCTAGTGGCGTCTTAGGGCAACAGCAGACAGGTTTTCTTTGCCATTGTTTACTATCACGCCTATTGGCGTCTTTAGGGCAACGGCAAATCAATCCATTTGCTGTTGTTTCCGTAATCGAAGTGACTGGCAAACGGGTGATCAGCCCGTTGGTATCTCTAGCCATTGATAAAAGGATGGTATTAGATTTAGAATTTGGTTTCTCTAAATTTACTACCTGCATTGTAACTTTGACTGAAAGAAGATATACAAACAGTTACTTAGAATTCGCTGGCAGCCGTCGTGTGCAGAGGATTGTCTACCAAAGAACACCAATGGAACAGTCCTTATCTCACACACAATTAAAAAAAAAATTCATATTATAAATAGAAGATTAACAAGACTTGAAAGATAGATCAAATTATGTGGAAGTAATCTATCTATAGCCTTACATGTTTTCTGACGCTTATATACGTAGCTAAATATCATTATAAATGAATGAAAATGCAAAAACAGATAGTGCTTTACAAAAAGTTATTTTTTTACTACCTTATTTAAGATTTGTGGGTATCAGGAATGCGTTTAAAGGGATTTAAATGCTATAAAATCTGGTGACAATATGCTTGTTCTTGTAATGCCACACTCACAAAACTGACTACCACACATTCTCAAGATATGAAACCAAAAAAAAAAGTATGTGGAAATAATCTTTAGCTTCCCTTCGAGAAGTCTTTATAATTATAAACTCAAACGAATGGGCCGATTTTTAGATATTAAATTAATAAAAAGATTACTTATTTTATGAATTTCCTTAAATGATGACGCTGTTTTCAAAAGTCTGTAACTCCGTCAAAACTAATTTCAAACAAATAAAAATGCAATCAAAAATAGAACACAGAACAAAGTTATAGTACACAAAAGAATTTTAGCGCTGTGTTTATCCAGAACGAGTGTGTAATGATTTATATTTTACTGATTTTACTCACACATCAGCTGATTTTCCCCGCCAAAAACGTAAATAGTCTTTTACGGTGCACACAAAATTTTATACCCGGTGTCAGAATTCCGGTCACCGAAACTAAAAGAGCGCTCTGGTATAGGGCACAAACAGCCGTGTTAAAGATGTATGTAGTAGCCACTCGTAAGGGATAAAGAAGTCGAAAACTAGGCAAAGGAAAAACAACAAAAGTGATAGGCTTACCGGGGACTCGGGCACATGACATGGCAACAACCTACTTCACTCCACGAAAGACTGTTGGAGATGCCAGGAACCGTAAGTTGACTACTGCCTTTTATTAGAGTCATTAATGTGGAAGTCTGAAGGCGAACGATACAGAGGATGTAGAAGAACCCAGTGTAATGAAGTCTGATTCATATCTCGGCATAATATTTAATAACTCAGACCTAAGGGTCGTTTATATTTGGACATGCGCCCTAATATAACCGACTAGGTTGAACGGGACGCGCCTCGCCAAAACGAGCCAAAACGTTATTTAAAAAAAAAAAAAATCTCGGCATCATTCAAAAATTATCACCGTACAAACCCCATGGATGCAACTAACCAATGAAAAGCCAGCTTGGTATAAATAGTGTCGGAAAAACGCTAGACATGGAGGAAACAAAAGTGTAGATGTTAAGGATATTTCGGAAGGCAGTGTGCAACTAATCATGGAATACCTAGATAAAGAAGGACCCAATTCCAATAATAGGGATCATTAGCTTTAGGAAGATAGCAATAGATTCACTGGATGTATTGTAGAGCCGAAGTTATTATGAATAGAAGACAGTAGAACATGAACCATGTTGTGTTTTCCCCTGTTTCGGCTGCTGCAGTGAATAGTCGGATAAACTGTAGGATAAAATGGATATCCATAGTGATAGAGCTCATTCATATGAGTAAAATAAGTCTAAGTTGGAGGAAATCGGCGCAGAAATAAGGATTCCAAAATTATTTTAGATTTACTAACTTAGCACATCTTGCCCTGCCTACACGATTTTGGATGCATGCAAACGTACCTTGGGCCAGTTGCCACCTCGTACATCCGCAAGGCCATTATAAAAGGGGAGAGAACGCATGACACAGACACACTCGCCGCCTATTTCAAAATACAGACACAGAGCATGTGGTTTTAAACAACAAGGAGTTGTCTATGTTTGGGGTTAATGTTGTTAAACGTAAGGTTGATGATCAACACCTTACCAAAGCAATGAGTCAGCTCAAAACACTCAATGCTAATAGTCAGTATGGTTTAATAAAAAAAATCATTCCGGGGGAGATATATCTTCCCTCGGCAGAATAATAAGGCCAAATTAGAAGACAATTCTTGGTGACATGATCAGATTACACCTGATCTTAATAAAACTATTGAAGTGGTTAACGGTAAATATGACTTTACTAAAAAGAGAAATAATGGTGTTAATTCTGGGTTAAACTCAAATATTAAAATTAAAACTAATAAGTCTGTCGGCAAAGTTATCACTTTGCCCAGCAAGCAGGTGTCTACGACATGCGGTACACCTACATCTTTGCCTAGCGTAAGTGATCATACTCGAGTACAACAGTATGATACATTTAATAACAATACTTCTACAGGCAAGAATAGTAAATATTACAATGTACCCAAACAGACTAAGGTTACTCACCAACCTTATTCACATGCTTGTGACAACGGTACCACATATATTGGTAAAAGTGCATTTTCTCGCACTGTCTTAGTAAGAAATCTGCCACAACGAACTACCTGGCAGGAACTTGGCGATTTCCTTAACAACACGGCAGACGTTAGGTTTGTGCGTCTATTACCACATACCAAAAATAGGTATGGTGACGCCGTGATTACATTTAGGACCAATAGAGATGCTCGCATGGTTATCGAGCGGGACAATGGTGTGTATTTTCACCACCATTCTCTGCATTTACAATTGGTACCTGATTCTGCGTCACGCAGATATTAGCCTAAGGGATATTGGATTTTGTCTTTGATGACTCAGCAAATGCAGTCATCGCTTCTTTCCTTTACTAGTCAGCATTTCTTTTCTTCCGAGTCATATATTTCTTCATGACTCTGTAATTTTAGGCTATTCCTATAGGAAATATTTTTCTAACATTTATATTTGGTCCTACTGATACATCATACTAGGAAAAACATAATAATATGGGCATTCTTTCTTCGTCAAGTTTTGTACATACGACACATAATAATTTGAATGATACTCGTGCTCAGTTGCGATCTGACCGAGATCATATGTCACTGAATCGCACTGTTCTGGTGCGCAACATTCCGTCTCATACCACTTGGTATGCACTGAAACATTTTCCACATTTCGTACTTCCTCAACCCTCTTTCTTAATTCATTACCTTCAGAAGACAGGCATGCGATCTTCTGCATCTGCTTCTTATTTAATTTATTTAAGTTAGTTGTTATTTTCCTCTCACTAGCAAGTAAATAATCGACTGTGATCAATGCCGTTGAGAGTTCATAGATCAGCTGCTGTGTTTTATTTTCTAATTCAGCATATCTATGTTTCTCATTCAGGAGTAACTCTTCTAATGAAGTCACCCTGTCATCAGTGAAACAATTATTCCTCGAGGTAGATACAGTAACAGTATTACCAGATTCTATTTTCCCTTCATTTTCTGATTTCATTTCATCAGATAATTTCTTATATATCTCGTTTTCTCTATGGGAATCACTTATTAATTTCTCATTATCTTCACGCAATAATGCCAAGTCGCGCGTGGAAGAGTTCGCCTTATTTATCTGATCATCCATCATCTGTTTTAATGAAGTTACCTTCTCATCCAACTTTTCTTCCTGTCCCAGAAAAAATTCAAAAAATTCATCCCGGTAATTACTTCTCTGGAACTACCATCTCTTTAAAATATAGATATATCTAGACTGGCTTTCAAGTCTTTAATCCATTCCGATACAGTCTAATTGACTGTCTCGACGAGAAGCCAACGTAACTTGCGACAAACAAATGTTATTAATATAAGAATGGCCTTACTTTATTTCATCGCCAAAGAAAAACACACTTACGTAGGTGACAACTGGCAATGACTTCGAATCCGAAGGCCAGGTCACAATAAAATCCATTTTTCTGCCCAACACAGGGGCCTAAAACATAAACAGACCATAGGTCTGGCTTGGAATGTTAGCTTGCTTCCCATCAGCCGCTCCGACGTCATCTCATCTTTTTCCACACGTGCGCACGGGATAACCCATACTCCCAATAGTGCACAAACGTGCGCGAAGAAAATAAAACTCACTCGGCCTTTTGGCTAAGATCAAAGTGTCTAGGCACAGGGACCAATACAGTGACATTCATGTGTCATTAGGTCCTTTGTGTGAGAACACAGAAGATCACTACAGTGACACATGATGTCATTGGGTCTTCTTGTGTTGGGACATGGGTCTTGACCAGGGCCGGATTGAGCGTGTGCCATGCAACCTCATGCGAGGAAAAAAATATGCGACCTCATGCGAGGAAAAAAAAAAAAAAAAATTAAAAAAAAAAAAACCAAGCAGTTATATCAACTCCGTTGCCATCTGCAGAAGTGTGAGCAGACTGTGTAACCATTAAAAGCCTGCCTGTGATTGAGGGTAAGCGAGATGTTAATTAAATATAAATGTGTAAATATATTATCAATGTGTGTTAAAGAAATATTGGTATGTGTAGAATCATTGTGCTATTTCTGGAGGAAAACCCGAAGTGTGTAGGTTTAGTTCAATTGTGAAATAATTAAGTAGAACGAATGGATTGAGCAGGTTGGTTGTGGAAAGCGTTTTAAAGATATTATGCTTGCTGGAAAAGACTATCCAAACTGAAGGAAGGAATGACTATAACAGATTGAGTTTCTGTATTATTTGATATATGACACAATGATTACCATTGTAGTGAAATGGACAGAGATACAACGGTAAAATATCTCCAAAGATAACATTTACGGATAAAAACATAATGCGTAGGCTGCGAATAGTACATGATCGCCTAGACCGCGGGTCATCACCCTCCATAATAATTGACTTGCTAGACAGGAGGGGAACGGAGGATCAAAAAGGAAAAATATGACTGGAAAGATTGCGTGAGACTAGAAAGGCTAAGGAGACGCAATTGGGCGGGAAACGGAGAAAAGTCACGTTTCCCAAGTTGACATAAAAAGTAAGCAACTCGACAGAAGGGACCATAGATATGTTACGCCACAGTCATTTATTGGACGCTTTTGCGCGATACCAAGCCCTTGATTTGAATTCAGCGGCTAAACGCAGATGTTTGGAATATTACAAAAATTAAAAAGTAACTTTTTTCTTAATATTAATGTTAGGAATATAAAAAATTAGCTGGCCGGATGGCCCATTCTGAGCAGTGAACTAATATGTTCTTAATTTTACAAACGGATAGATAATATTGAAGATAATGACAAAAGACAGTGTTGTTCACATCATCGACAGACTGTATTGAATCTAAAAGTGTCGCTAATTGCACAAAAAAACACGACCTCGAGACGCAGGTGTTCAAATCTACTTGGGATGGAGGAGAGGGGATATTGTGGTGGCTGTGTCTAAAAATAACTTTTAACGACAAAATTTTGGAGGGGAGAGAAAGGTTGGTTCAAAAATCAAGTACATTTTGTAGAAACACAAGTAGAGACGGACAGACTAACAGATAACCATCCATACTTGACTGAAGCATGACTGAAATGACTTTAGTGTAGGAATTTGAAATTAAAATAAACCTAGGCAGTGATTGGCCACAGACAATCATATCATTAGCGCTCAGACGCGAAAGTGGGGCCATTCTTCAATAGTTGTTCAGTGATAGACACAGATTTTAAAGTGTGGTGATTTCCATATGAAAGAAAGTGTAATAAATTTAGGGACGCCATACTATAGCCAGCAGCTCAGCTGAGTTTTGCTAGCAATTCTGTGTTATTTATTCATAATCTGGTAAGATTGAAATTATTCCTTATATATTTTGAATATTGTTTCATGTTCGAGTGATTTGATACTGCCATATCGAAATCTAGCCTTACAAACAAGTAGGGATTTGCTCTAGACCCCCCGCCCTAGTCAGGGTCTAGGGACCAACAATGTACATAAACTCCAGCAAGGATTATGCAAGACAGATCAAGTGTTGAGAATAATGAAACATATTACCTATCCTCTTTTAGGGCAGACAACTAATAAATATTTTTCAGAACCTATAGTCTGGGAGGATCTATCTGATGTAAAACCACCATGGTAAATGTGCTGTTTGGTCAGAGAGATCTGACCTGTCTGTATGATGTGGTTGTTGTGTCAGTGTTGTGTCCAGACGTGGGTAGAGAATAGATTTTGACACATGGCCCATACTTTGATTGCAGAGCTGCGAGTTTCTGTTGTCAACCAAGCAGTGTCTATTCAGTTGGTGACTTTACTCGAGTGTATCTGTGCAGTACTTGTGACAGAGACCACCATTATTGCCCGCCAGCACGGAGAGGTGGGACCACCTGATTTCAGCACCAGAGCTACAACTACAAGATGAGTGAGCCTCTGGTCTGCTGGACATTCACCAACGCAGTTTAGTTACTAATACCCCCATAAAAATTCCCACCATTTTCTGGACACTGTGTAGTCAATATAGACAGGTGTGATGAGGCCACCCCAACAGCACAAACATTAACTATCCTCCCAAGTAGATGACTACTAGAACATTTTAATAAAACTAACTAGTATAGTACATATATATGTACACTATTGCATTTATGATATAATATTCCATGCATTTCTTTCATAATCTCTAAATCCTTTTAAGTTCTGGTCAACCTAAAAAATTGATCCAGAACAAAATAAATGTAATATAATTCTATCAAAAAATTTTACACACGTGAGTTAGTTCAGTGTATTTTAACATTTATTAATATTATTAGTCTTGTTAAATATCTGTGGGTATATCTATAACCTATTACACCACACTACATATCATAACCCTAGACACTTTACGTAGCCACATTCATTAAAAAAAAAAATTAAGTGTGAGGTCGTAGTGGTAGCAAGAAAGGCCTTCTGACAATTCTCAACTACATTTTATCTCAGGAGCCTTCACAGCTGGCCTCATACAATTACATTTAGTAATATCACCATCATACAATACCATCAACACCACTACATAAATTGGGGTCTTGTCCAGGGATAATTAGCCCAACAGTAATATTAGGATCTCCTGGTGGGAGAAATAAAAGTAGGGAAATAATTTGTAAAATTCCCTTTAAAATTAAAAGTGTCCCTGCAGATAAAAGTTGGTGAATCTTCACAGCCAGTAATAATTAATTAGTTAACTGGTTAGTTAGAATTGGTTAGACTATAGTCATAAGAAGTACTTAGTGTATTTACTGGTTAGAGATTTAGCTTGTATATTATTATATTGTCTAAAAAGTATGGCGGAGCTGGCAAAATTTAGATCAGCTGCTGTGCTCACCGCGAAGGAGATGGGAATGGATGGTCAAATTTTAATTCAATACGTAACGGCTGAATGTGATAAATATATTGAACGGGAAGAAAGGAGATTAGAAAAAGAGGCTGAAAGAAAATTAGAGGCTGAAAGGTTAGCTGAAGAAAAGAGGTTACAAATTGAGGCTGATAGAGAAATTAAGAGGCTGCAGATTGAGGCAGAAGAAAAACGACAGCAAAGGGAGGCAGAAGAAAAAAGGATGACTGCCGAAAGGGAGGCAGAAGGAGGCAGAAGAAAAAAGGTTGACTGCCGAAAGGGAGGCAGAAGATAGAAGGTTGCAAAGGGAGCACGAATTACGACTAAGGGAGCTGGAATTACAAGGCCAGGCTCCTGAAAATGGTGCCAGCCCTTTTGCCTCAGATGCTACGCCCAGTCTGGGAGCCTCAAACTCAGCTATGGGGTTTCATTTAGACCATTTTGTTGAAAAAGACGATGACATAGAGGGGTACCTAGGACGTTTTGAGTTATTAGCTACTACATATGGGTTAGAGAGAGAGAGAGGTGGAGCTTAAAGCTATCACAAGGATTGAGAGGTACTTCTTATGAAGTATTTGCTAAAATGAACAGGGAAGACCAAGACAATTATGACATGTTAAAGCAGGCTTTGTTATTAAGATACGAGAAGAATGGTGAATTTTATCGTAAGAAATTTAGAAATGCCAAACTGTTGTCTGGGGAGACATACCACCAATTCTCTGCTAGACTAGAAACCTATTTGGAGAAATGGACGGCTCTGGGGAAGACCCAAGATCTTAAAGAAATGATCATGATTGAGCAATTGAGAGAGTCCATGGCTCCAGACATGAGAAAATTTCTCATGGAACAAGGTGCAGAGAAGTTGGGGGAAATTTTAAATGTTGCTGAGAGGTATCAGGCAGCCCAGGCAGAGGTAAGTGGTGCTAAAAAGAAGCACATAGACAATTTTAAAGCTCCACAGCAATTTAATAAATTTGATAATAGAGAGCAGGGAAATAAAGGTAGGACAAACTTTGAGCGGCCAAGAAATGACTATCGCGACAGAAACTCACAGTTCAATGACCAAAAGTTCAATGAAAGAAAACCGTTGAACCAAGGAAAAAGATGGTGTAAATGGTGCAAGAAGGATAACCATAACACCGAATTTTGTAGAAGGAAACCTTCAAACATTGCTGCAATGAAGTCGGGGACGCAAAGATTAAAGGTTAATCCTAAGGGACAACAGGAACCTTATCACCCCCCCCAGTTTGTGAGGATGTTATTTGTAATGGGGTCACCATAAGGTGCCTTTATGATACAGGTTTGGATTATGATTCAGTTGTGAAGTCTAGCCTAGTGGACCCAAGTCAGTATACCACAGAAACAGTGGAAATACAAGGGGCGACTAAGGACATACCACTCATGACACTTCCCATCGCAAGGATAACGGTGAAAACTCGCTATGTGGAAGGAGAAATCAGAGCAGCAGTGATAGATGAACCAATCTACCCTCTGATATTGGGGTGTAGATACGTCTTCTTGGGGAATCCCGAGAAACCTGTGATCATGGCGACAGTGCAGACCAGGTCACAGAAGAAGGAGGAAGAAGGTGAACCTATAAATGCTCATCCAGAGGAGATGAGGAAGGCGCAGGCTGAGGATAGGACACTCAAGCCCTGTTTTAAAAAATTGCCCAAATGCCACACACCTCCGAGCAAGGGGGAATATTTCATGAAGAACAAACTCTTATACAGGAAGGCCGGAACTGGAACAAATGGTCACAACCAGCTGGTTCTTCCCACTTCATATAGAGATAAAGTGATGGAACTCGGGCATGCGATTCCCTTCAGTGGTCACATGGGGATCAGCGCCACAGGACAGCGTATAGCTTGTCATTACTTCTGGCCAGGGATAACGGAGGATATAAAAAGATATGTCAAATCCTGCCCAGAATGTCAAAGGGTAGCTCCAAAGCACTGGACTGCTCCTGCAACTCTAGGGGAAATGCCCATAGTGGGAACACCTTTTGAGAGGGTTGCAGTGGATATTGTAGGACCTCTCACTCGGACCAAGAGGAGGAACAGTTACATCCTTACTCTGGTGGACACTTGTTCTATGTGGGGAGAGGCGGTAGCCCTGCCATCAATTGATTCAAAACATGTAGCAGAGGCACTACTTACAATATTTACCCGATTAGGATTCCCGCATCAAATCTTGACGGATAATGGTTCTCAGTTCAAGGGGAAACTAACGGAAGAAGTTTTTAAGCTATTTCAAGCCAGGCACTTTCATTGTAGTCCGTACCATCCACAAGGGAACGGCCAGGTAGAGAGGTTCAACGGGACTCTCATTTCTATCCTGAGAAAGCTGGCACACGAAAAAACCGGATCTGTGGGATCAATTCCTGCCCGCCGCATTGTTTGCGTACCGGGAGGTACCACATAGTTCAACCGGGATGGCTCCCGCAACTCTGCTATTTGGGAGGCCAATAAAAGGTCCTTTAGAAGCTCTATTAAGGACCTGGACAGATGAGAAGGCGGAAGAGACTGTTCCCTCATCGTATCAATATGTGAACGAACTGACCACTCGTTTGAAAGCTGGATGGAAACTGGCAAATGATAATTTGAAACAAGCCAGGAAGAAACATGCAGCATATTTTAATAGGAAGGCAAAGGACAGGGACCTGGCAGTCGGAGAGAAGGTGCTGCTTCTACTACCCGGAAGCCAGAATAAATTACAAATTGGTTGGCAAGGTCCATATACGGTTCTAGAGAAGGTGTCTAGAACAAACTATAAAATTGACAAAAAGGGGAAGGAAAAAGTTTATCATGTAAACCTGTTAAAGAAGTATCTGGACAGACCACTCCAGGAAAGCACCCCCTTATTGACCTTGGCTATTGCAACCCAGATGCAAAAAGAACCACTCACCTCACATGAATACCCATTACATCCTTGTGAAACAGCAGCACAGGTAAAAGTCAGTAAGCACCTGACTAAAAACCAGAGGGAGAGAGTTCAACAGGTTCTGGAGGAACATACAGATGTATTAACAGATAAACCAGGCCATACAAATTTGCTACAGTATGACATGAAACTGGTAGACTCAAACCCAATCTGTATGAGAGCCTATTCTATTCCGTTCGCGAAGGAGAAGGCATTGAAGGAAGAAATAGAGTATTTGTTGAAGGAGGGGATTATTTCGCACAGTGAATCATCTTTTAGTTCTAGTGTCGTTTTGTTGAGAAAACCGTCTGGGGAACACAGACTGTGCATAGATTACAGGAAACTGAATGCTGTCACAGAAGGACAAGTGGATCCATTACCAGACACAAAACAGTTATTTGCCAGACTGAACAAGGCAAAATACTTTTCAAAGGTGGATCTTAGTAAAGGCTATACCAGATCCCAGTGAAGCCAGAGATGAAGG
>JAMPIV010017339.1:0-170000 GCA_024509875.1 Oreohelix idahoensis
AGGAGAACAGCGACAAGTTTCAACTATGTTGCAAACATTTCAGGATGTACTCACTGACATCCCTGGACAAACTCATGTCATTGAACATGACATTGTTCTAACTGACCATACTCCTATTAGGGTTAGACCTTATCCTATACCTATACATTTTCAAGCACAGGTCGAGAAAGAGTTGGATGAGATGATAGATTTGAAAATAATCGAACCATCCACCTCTGCATATTCTTCGCCGATGGTTATTGTTCGAAAAAAGACAATAACATACGTCTTTGCGTTGACTATCGAAAATTGAATCAAGTAACGAAGTTCGATGCCGAACCTATGCCTTTACTGGAAGAGCTACTTACTCGACTCTCCAAATCTCATTTTTTCACTAAACTTGATTTGTCTAAAGGATATTGGCAAGTTCCTTTATCTGAACGCGCCAAACCTCTTGGCTTTTTCAACACCTAGAGGTTTGTTCCAATGGAATTTTATGCCTTTCGGTCTTATGAACGCACCAGCTACATTTGTACGCATGATGCGCCGAATCCTATCTTATCGGTCAGATGTCATTGCATATCTAGACGACATCTGTCTTTTCAGCGATACTTGGGAAGATCACTATTCAGGGTTAGATGAATTGCTGTCTACTTTGCGCGAGCACAACCTGACAGCGAAACCCTCTAAAGCCTATATTGGTTTTAGCGAAATTTCTTTCCTAGGCCACCGAGTTGGTCATGGTTTCCTAAAGACAGAGGACCATAATACTAGTAAGATACTTAACATCTCAATCCCTAAGACTAAAAAACAGGTGAGAAGTCTGTTAGGTCTTATTCAATTTTATGGCAGATTCATTCAGAATCTATCCTCTATCATGGCACCTCTTCAACACTTCTAAAGAAAGGTTCGCCTAATATGGTCCACTGGTCTCAGGAATGCCAATGCTCTTGGATAAGATTAAAACATTGTTTTCAACACCACCTATTTTAGTGTTACCTACTAAAGATAAGACATTTGTTCTTCGTAGTGATGCTTCATCCACTGGGATTGGAGCGGCACTAATGCAAGAGTACTCTGGAACTCTGCATCCTGTAATGTATATTTCCAGAAAACTTAATGCGGCAGAAAGGAATTATTCGGTTTTAGACCGTGAGCTATTAGCTATGGTTTGGTCGATCCTCAAACTACAGAGATTCCTTCTAGGCGCACATTTCATAGTAGAAACCGACCAAAAAGCTCTTACTGCTATACAGAGTAAGAATTTGAAGAGCTCGAGGTCTACTCGATATGCAATTGCTCTTCAACCTTTTCATTTCTCTGTGCGAGCTATTCGTGGATCAGATAATGTGATGGCAGACATTCTGTCAAGATGCCCACATGATTCCACATAACTATTAGGTCTTAGACTTCTTGATATGTCTAGTTCTATAATAGTTCCTTTTCTATATCAAGATAGATACACATTTGTAATTTAATAATATAATGATTGTATCACTACTTAGCGGTTCATTGATGTTTATTCACCGCTGTGCTTTGATGATTTTTTCTTCATAAATCATAAATTTAAGATATCTAATACGAAATTATGGTATGAATTTTTGTATGCATTATGTAATGGCCAGAATTGTATTATACGGTGACACCTTCCTGGAAAAATTTACTTGTAGAGAAATAATTTCTCTCAGATTATGAGATACATTCTCACCAGTCGCTCCATAAGTCGACTTAGCCTCATATTAGGCGTTATATTTATTCCTGATATTTTCATCTGCGCATTATTCATGCGTTGTGAGCCTATTGTACGTTGCTCCTAGATGTATTTAAAAAAAAAAAAAGTTTCATTTTTTCCTTCCCGGGAGGTGTGGTAAGACTGTTACGTGCAGTCTTTGATATCTTGCAATATAATACATTTGTATGCTTGTTATGTTCGCAAATATTTTGTAAACAAAATAGATACTTTTTTGTGCTTAAGGAAAAGTCATTATTGAGTTACTTCCCTTGAAAGGAGTCTCAGATCGAACTCCGCGGACGAATCTAGTTTTACTACGATTTATTCTTTGTTTGGGTAGGAATAGATTGTTCTTGCTTCAGAATATCTATGGCCTGAATTTATGTGTATTGTTTGTCTAGGTAGGACGAGTCTGTCTTATATCTGTATATCTTTACATATCTAAGTCGAACTATATGTTTGTCGCCGGAAAAAGTGATCGATATATGTGTAGGGGAAAGTGATAGTCGTCTAGACCTATCGTGTATGCTTTACCCCAGTGTTTATTCTTATTGCCAAGGAATGGCAGAATCATATTTCTGATACCAAGGTAACAAAAGCACTTCTTATGAACTCTCTTACGAAGCCATCGTTTTCGATAAGCAGACGCACGATTTGTACGTCTGAGAGAATATTTAACTAGATGAAGAGGTCATTCATTTCTAGCAGCACCATATTGTATGTTGAAGTCCATTGCATCATGATAGAATCTACAGAGCAATGAGAACATTTAATGTAGGATTAACTTTGATACAGATTCCAGTTTGTATCCTAAAGTGAGTGACAGCTCACGACAGCAGCCATCTTGTATACACATATTTAAGGACTATCAGGAAGAGAAAGGGATGCCCCGTATTATCGCTTGATGAGTCCAGAGATCACTGCTACAGATGAGAACCCATTACTAGCGGTTCAATATGATTACATGAAAAATATGTGCTGAACATATTTAAAGGAATCTTCGCTAGACGAGGTTAGGTCTAGAAGCCATCTTGAATATTGTTTATAAACTGACGTGCTTTGTCAGTAAACTCAGATGATATATATATGGGCAATACTGAGTGCTTGTCTACTGACATTCCATTGTGCTATTATGCAACGAGTGCCCATGTATCATTGCAAGACCATTTATCAATTGTACCATGATGTATTATGCCAACCTGTGATTTGACTGTCTTATTGATGCTACTGTTAGTTTTCGTCATTAAATGTGTTTAATGTGCCAGCAGTCTTCCTTGCGTCACTGATGACTGCACATGAGTGAAAGAGGGTATTATTCATCTATCAAGAGCTCTTAGCATTCGCGTCTTTACCCTCACTCAACACATTACTATACAGACGTTATATGAACACTGTTTTTGAGGGGCCATATCATCCCTGGTGTAACCCCGCGCTGGTGACCTACATTCCACAGTACAGATGACAGATAACACGGTCACTCTACCATTTTTCACCACGCATTTACAGTGTACCAGCCCTTCTACATATCTGACACTAACACTGCCCCAACTCTCTCAGAAACTACACGGAACTTTAAAAAACGTTACCTGGTATCTTGTCCGTCTTCCAATGCCTAAGCTACCTGCTTTCGAGCGATACTTTTTGCGCTCACCTTTTCGTTCATTTTTTAAAAATTTTTTTTGTTTCTAAAAATACCGCTTACTTTTCTACGCACTTTTATTGCTGTTCATCTTTTTATATTAGATCTTATCTGTAGTTGTTCCCCCCGCCCTCCCCTCTCTTGGCAGATAGAAGAAATATGATCTTGTTTTAAATATTTATTTTGAGGATAAAATTCTAGAACTGGCACGGCTGCAGAGCTAAACGCAGGGGTTTTATTCTAGCAAATATTTTTGTTCTGTATGTTTGAGTTACATTGATCAATAAATTTGTTCTTCGGGCATAAATTTTGACCTATCTTCTTCTTAACTTCTTCTTCTTTCTTGTTCTGCTTTCACTCTCAAACGTCGACTTGAATATGTCAAAAGAAAGTTGTCAACCTGAGGCTTTTGGTATCTCCGTATAGTTTTTCTAGGAATGGTAGTGGTGATAGCCATGTGCGGTTTCTCTGTTTCTCATATGTTGGGCATCTTTGAAGTAGATGTTCAGTAGTCATTTTGTCGGTAGTTGCTATTTTGAGCTTGTTGAATAGATGATATCTGAGCTTGTTGAATAGATGATATCTGAGCTTGTTGAATAGATGATATCTGAGCTTGTTGAATAGATGATATCTGAGCTTGTTGAATAGATGATATCTGAGCTTGTTGAATAGATTATATCTGAGCTTGTTGAATAGATGATATCTGAGCTTGTTGAATAGATGATATCTGAGCTTGATGAATAGATGATATCTGAGCTTGTTGAATAGATGATATCTGAGCTTGTTGAATAGATGATATATGAGCTTGTTGAATAGATGATATCTGAGCTTGTTGAATAGATGATATCTGAGCTTGTTGAATAGATGATATCTGAGCTTGTTGAATAGATGATATCTGAGCTTGTTGAATAGATGATATCTGAGCTTGTTGAATAGATGATATGTGAGCTTGTTGAATAGATGATATCTGAGCCTGTTGAATAGATGATATCTGAGCTTGTTGAATAGATGATATCTGAGCTTGTTGAATAGATGATATCTGAATCTGTTGTGACTTGTGCGATGTCTGAAGATTACCAATTGTTCACTTCTGCTGAGATGGCAAATATGCATCATTTGTTTGATGGCCTAGATGCTGTAATTCTCACCTGCTCCCGTATCTGCTCGTGATAAAACTCTTGCCCTCATCATTAGTTATTATTGTATCAAGATGACGTAGCTATCCACCTTCCTTTGCCAATCTGTCAGCCTCATCATTTCAGGGGATGTTGCAATGAGATGGGATCCACTGTGTCACAACTATTTTAAACTGCTGATACTGTTTGTGTATTGTTATTCTTGGGTCATCCAGGTCGACATTTTTCTGACTTTTGAAATTACTGACTAAACATCTGTGAAGACGGCTTCTTGTATCTCAGAGCTTTCGTCTGTCCAATAATTTTGTTGATTAATGGAGTGATGGACAAAGGTTAAAAGTTAACCAGTTACATAGTTACTTAAGTCGCGTGATAGCGTAGACTTAGGTATTGTGTGATTTAATACCATAATAACGCATACTCTTATGTCACCCTAGTGACACACTCATGTGGCTAAAACTCTCATGTCGCCATAGTAACGCCTACTCTCGTGTCTCCACAGTAACGCGTTGTCTCGTGTCACCACATAGTAGCGCGTACTGTAATGTCACCATAGTAACGCGTTCTCTCACATCAGTAACAGAACCGTTGTACTAAGTAATTCATCTATTAACATTTCAGCCCCCCGTCTGGCATCGGCCTTCAACAAATTCGCGATAAGCTTTCCTGACTTGGGCACCCATTCAAGGTCTTTTTGAGTTTCCTTTTTGGGTCGTCCCGTGTTTCTCTAACTCGATGAGTCCAGAAAAATGACTGCCTTGCTTTGTTATCATCTGGTTTCCTTAACGTACACCTTATTCAATGCTGGCAAGCACTCACTTGTTGTTCCACTGGTATTTGTCTTGGTCTTTCCAGCAGTTGAACATTTGTTGATCTTTGTGATGGACGAACTCGGCTGACCCTGAACTTTGTTGTAATTCTTGTAAAACGGGACTTCTTTCACGTGGATTCATTAGCTACGCAACTGTTACACAGAGGGCAAACTCGTTTGCTGATTGATATGCGGAAAGTTTACCTATCGTTCAGTCTGGTCATCGCATTGATTTAAGGAGAGATTAAATCACGCCCACTAACATCTCTTGAACAATCATAGGCAGTTATTTTAATTAACTTGGCCAGTGGGGGGCGTCGCCAGAATCAAACAGATACAGCGACAACGATCAAAGAGACAGACTGAGAGATTTCAGGGGAGACTATCGGAGCCATCAAAGACAGTAGTGGTCCCTGCTACGAGACGCAGTTGCTTGCCGCTATTTTTCGCGTCTCGGTGTCAATCGCAGAACCGAGCGAACGGGGAAAGCCGAAACGGGCAGCAGCGAGCGGATACGAAGACCAGGGGGCGGCTTCTTCCCTTGATTTGGCGGTCAGATCCCCAAAAGTTCATGAGATCAAATAAGCTGTCAAGTTTATCATGTCCCACTCAACTTACATTCCATTTTAGATAAATAGACCATGAAGAATAGACATTTTATCACTCGCTGGCCAGACCTTTACAGAAGCACTAGCTTTATTGAAATCTCGTTATAGATTTTCCCCGGGATTATATGTATATATTTGCAGTGATTTCTATTCTGTGCAAAGCGGTAATATATATTGTGTAAAGTGATCAGTGGTCTAGTTCAGTCATTCTATTTCAATGGATTTTGTGTTAATTTAAATCTATTAAATTAAACCATCTCAATAGTTCCAGTTGTAAATATAATGATCTATCTATTATATTATTTCAAAAGATAATAGATGCTTAAATTAACTTTAAAAGTCGCGAAGGAATTTATAATTAATAAATTCAGTTAAGTCCTAGTTTTATAGATGTGTGTTTTTAACCACTAGAATTCGCGCAGTGTTTATTAAATACATAATTAAATACTCGAGTGTATTATAGGCTTAACGGGAAATTTATCGCGCTTGATTTTTCGGTATGTTACATGTCTTTTTTCTTTCACACAGAGTGATCGTAACCTGCGGTCCCAGCTAAATAAAGAAAGAAATAAAGAAATCATCCTATAAACTTCCAGTCATATTGAAGAAACATTTCTTTTAAATATAATCTTGTGGCGGTCCTTGCGACCTAGCTGTCAGAATTAAATGAAATAAAGCCCACCCAAGAACATTTTAAAGAACAATCATCAAATTACCCTTACAAACCTGTAAGATAAACTGGAAGGTAATCATCGCCAGTAGCGATATTATATTTACTGTTTACTGTGAGAGAGTACATATTTTCCTGACTGTGACTGAGCCTAGTTTTTCCTCAATTGGATTTAATAAAACTATCATCACGCATTGAAGGAATTTTACCATAGCGGAGGATTAAAAGAGACCACTTCATTTTCACCCCTGTGCCGAACTGTGTTAGTGCCATCCCATAGACTCCTTTTTTTATATAATAAAAAAACCAAGAACTCTTAGTCTTCAAGTCTTGCGATAAGTGAGAATATTTGTTACCAGCAAAAAACCTCGCAAACATCTGGGGCGGGACACCGAAGGACTAGACAGTTCATATGTCAGTGAGAATACTTGCTGTTTTTATATACTTTTATGGATCGTCTGAGGCTGCATTCGGTAAGTGTGTGAGTATATGAGTGTGGATCCTCACGCGTGTGTATGAATGACAGAAAATTTAATCTTTTTCTTTTGTAACCCTGTCGTTAACTTTCTTGCCTAGTAATATAATTTTTCTGTATTCCCCGCATTGTTCCTTTAAGGGGGAGTTGATAATTGGTTAACTCTGTTTAAACCCCCCTCCTTTCCATTTGCTTAGTAAAGGGAAGAACAGCTGGGAAGAACAGGGTTTTTTCTATCACCTATACCTAACTTTGTAACACCTCTTTCAGAGCAATTAACTTCACTGTTAGGTTAACGTACCTATGTTCCTGATATTAGCTATCTCTGGACTGGGTTTATCTTTGTCTAATAAGCGGGAAGGGCTTAGTCGATACCAATCTTCTTCACCCCTCCCAAACTTGTTATTTGCATTTGTGTACTTATGATAATTTATGTAATACCTGATATTTGTTAGTGATTGATGTTTAAAGTGAATAAAATCACATAAACTCATTTAGGTCTGTGTGTTGGATATACCCAAAGCCCAAAACTTTTCCCCTATTCGTTTAATATAGTTTGTATCTACGTCGCCTGTGTGTTTGAAAAACACCAAATCGGTGTGCGCGCAGATGCGGGTCTGGAAAACTGGCAAATAATTGTTTGACCAGGAGAGTGAAAGAGAAGATTGAGAGAAACGATTTGTCGTAAATAAGTCTGTCTTTACTCTCCTCCAGCACGCTGTGAAGCAACTATTAAATCTCTACATTTTCTATCACTGAGCTTTCCATCATCATTTTCCACTCTAAACCGGACCACTATTTCTAAGACTCTTTTTCTCTCAAAATAAATTTACGACAATATTTGGCTGGCTCGCCGGGATAATTTTTAGATACATTTGATGCACACATATTTGTGGGCTGGTTCTGGGATCTTGAGCTACATTTGAGGCAATCGTATAGCCGGGATAAAGATATTTTGAGTCTGATTTAGTCTGGGTCTAACTAGGTAGAGTGTGAATGATCTGTCTTTGTGAATTAGGGAAATAAATAAATAATTACACCCCTAGACAAACGTTCTTTAAGTATTTGGGTTGTCCACACAGCATATTTACAGGTTGTTTTCTCTCCACAGCAGTAGAAAGTACAGATAAACAAAAATATTTGCTATTTTAATTATCCTCTGGCGGAGATAATTCAATTTCTTTCTTTATAAGAGTTGCTGGGATTGCGTGATTGTTTTACAGTCACTAATGTTTTTGAAGTTAAAAAGAGTTGAGCTTAGCTAAAGACGGATTGTTCTGATTTTTAAAAATTAAGTTAACAACGTCTCATCTCAATAATTGACTTTAGGGACGGAGTTTGTTGTCAGAGATTTAAAATTTAGGGAGAAAACTTTTTTTTTCCTTTTAAATTGTTTTAATATAAATTTTTCTCTACTGTTAGTAATAGTAGATTCTTTTCCAGTATAACTTACCATTTAGTGGCATAGTCGCTTGCGTTTAGAGCCTTAATTGCCAGATAATAGCAGCGATAAGTTTGCACAGTACAGGTAGGAGGTAACACAGGTAAATTTGTACTTGTGTTTTTTTTTCTCGTAGCGGTTCAGAGTTCCTCCCTTTCTCGTTGCTTCTTACTAGTTCTCTAGGCATACTTCATCTTATTCTTTAACAATGGCAGAGAGGATAAAGATGAGGTCCATCTTGAGGCTGGAAGCGAAAGAGGCAGGATTAGATGCAGAAGCTGCAAACGCGTTTATTAACCAGGAATTGGAAATATATGACGCGGAGCAACAGAGAGCCGAAGCTGAGAGGAAGGCGGAGCAACAGAGAGCAGAAGCTGAGAGGAAGGAAGAGAAAGAAAGAACAGAGAGGAGAGAAGCCCAGGAGAGGGCAGATAAGAAAGAAGCGGAAGAACGTCTTTTGGAACAGAAGAAAATTGAAGCAGAGATGGAAACTCGCAGAGAGAGAGAGAGAGAGACAAGGAAAGACAGCATCAACTGGCGCTTAAGGCTCTAGAGAGTCGGGGCGCCTCTACTTCGACTAACGGAGAGCCGTCTTCGCCCCAGTCTCAATCAATGGACCTCTCCAGTACTCAATCTGCCCAATTAACTGCTATGTCGTTTTCTTTAGAATCTTTTCCTAGCCCTAACGAAAAAATTGACAGCTACCTAGAAAAATTCGAGAGACTAGCGAATCTTTATGGATTAGAGAGTACCCGCTGGGCGCTTAAACTCTCAATGTCACTGAAAGGAAATGCTTATGACGTGTACACAAAGCTGGGACCGAATCAACATGATTATGACCTGTTGAAGAAGGCCTTACTACAGCAGTTTGAGATGACTGCCCGAAAGTTTCTGCAGTTGTTCAGAAACAGCCGAAAAGAGAGCACGGAAACATTTCCCCAGTTCTCTTCACGTCTCACGGGTTATCTGACAAAGTGCATTGAATTATCTGACCTACCTCTTACATATGAGGGACTCCTCGAACTTGTTCTTGTGGAGCAGATAAAATCCACTTTGTCGAATGAAACTCGTAGATTTTTGGCTGAACAGGGGGCAGTCAGGCTTGAAGACATACTCAATAAAGCCGAACGCTATAGCAATGCAATGGCCGAACTTCCCAGCACTAAACGTAAACCCACCGATGAGCCATCTCGAAAACAGAATCTAGGGCAGGCATCCTGTTCTTCCACTTCCTCTCAACATTATAACCAACGAGATAACAATACCCAGAAACCCCCCCTCCCCCCAGGAAAAATCGAAATTCTACAAAACCCGATACCCCCCCAACAACAATTCTGATCAACCCAACAAGCCTACGTGGCAGCGCAGCCACCAAGGTCAAGGAAAAGGGAAGACCCCTACACCAGGAACGTCTGATCAGGGCAAACAAACCGGTGCAAACCGCATTGGATGTTTGCACACAGCCTCGAAAGGTAGAGTCAATGTCAGTGATTCTCAACCTGAGGGGGACCGACCCTCAACTCGAGGAACTGTAATTTTGAACGGTACCTCTACTACTTGTCTTTTTGACACTGGATTAAGTTTTGATTGTATTGTCGCTAGGCACCTAGTCAAACCCGGTCAGGAGACAGAGGAAACCGTCAAACTTAGTGGAGTTTTCAGGAGTGATGCACCCAGGACGCTTCCTATCGCACTGGTAGAAATACACTCTGACTTTGTCAGAGGAGTTATTAAAGCGGCCATAATGGATGATCCGATCTACCCAGTTATCCTGGGATGTAGATATGTGTTCATTGGGAGACCTAAGGAGCCGATTGTGGCAGCAGTAACCACAAGAGGGCAAGCCAAGAAGGAGAGGGAGCCTGCGCCAAACTTGTTGCCGAATGAACTGAAGGAGGCGCAACAAAAGGACCATACTCTGGCGCCCTGCTTTAAAAAACTGCCCATGGCTAAGGACCCCAGACACAACGGAGACATCTTTTCTAAGGATGGTGTATTGTATCGTAGAACGGGCAACCCGGACACGGGGAATAACCAGCTCCTAGTACCGACGCAGTACAGAAACCAGATCTTAGAAATGGGGCACTCTCTTCCCTTTAGCGGACATATGGGACAAAACGCCACTATTCAGCGAATAAAAAACCACTATTGGTGGCCAGGAATGAACTCTGACATTGTCAGGTATGTGAAATCCTGCGCCCAGTGCCAACGGGTAGCACCCAAGCACTTGACACCCCCAGTACCTATGGGGCAAATGCCAATAGTAGGGACTCCATTTGAACGGGTTGCTGTCGACATTATTGGTCCTCTGGAAAAGACCAAAAGAAGGAACAGGTTCATCCTGACCTTAGTTGACACTTGCACTATGTGGGCCGAAGCCGTACCGCTACCATGCACTAATTCCAAGCATGTCGCAGAAGCCCTTGTGCAAATTTTTACACGGTTGGGATTCCCTCAACAAGTTTTGACGGACAATGGATCCCAATTCCGTAGCCTGTTAATGGAGGAGATCTTTAAGATCTTGAGGGCCAAACATATCCACACAAGTCCCTACCATCCGGCCGGAAATGGGCTCGTGGAACGTTTTAACGGTACCCTCACCATGATGTTACGTAAGCTGGGCCAGGAGAAACCGGAAGACTGGGACCTATATATATCGGCTGCCTTATTCGCCTACCGAGAGGTACCCCAAGCGTCTACGGGTTTTGCGCCAGCTACACTTTTATTTGGCAGACCTATTAAGGGGCCACTAGAAGCCTTACTTCGGTCCCTGACAGACCAGAAGGCTGACGAGACAGTCGTCTCTGCAAGCAAGTATGTATCTGAGCTTAAGGAAAGGCTAAAGCTAGGATGGGATCTAGCTACTACCAACCTTAAGAAAGCCCGCGCTAAAATTACTAAAAGATACAACAAAGCTGCAAAAGAGAGAGAACTACAACCAGGGGAGAAAGTCCTATTGCTACTTCCAACCGGAAGCAATAAACTTCGCATCGGATGGCAAGGACCGTTTACCGTCCTTAAAAAGATCTCACGTACCAATTACAAGATCTTCATCAAAGGAAAGGAGAAGGTCTTCCACATAAATCTGCTAAAGAAATATTTGGAAAGACCGGTGCCATCCTCCGAGCATCTCCTGGCTGTCGCCATAGCAACGGAAGACGAGGAAGATGATGATGGTTGCATGGAGTATCCACTGCAACCCACATAATCCTTTAAAGATGTCAAGTTCGGCGACAATCTCTCACCAGAACAACAAACAGAAACCAGGGCTCTACTAAAACAGTACAGTGCAGTCTTAACGGATGTACCTGGTCGAACTAATCTCATTGAATTTGATATGAAATTAACAAACGAGACCCCTGTTCAAAGCAGAGTTTACCCCATCCCGTACGCTAAAGCGGACGCACTTCGCGGAGAAATAGACAAGCTGCGTCAGGCAGGAATTATCAGTGAGTCTACATCTCCTTACAGCTCGAGTGTAGTGCTGTTGCAGATACCCAATAAGGAAGTTCGGCTGTGCATTGATTACAGGTTGTTAAACGCTGTAACGGAATTCCAGCCCGAACTTCTCCAAACTGTTTCTGAGTTGTTCACCAAGCTCAGCAAAGCAAAGATCTTCTCCAAGATTGACCTCAGCAAAGGTTATTATCAAATACCAGTCAAGGAGGAAATTAAACCTTTGTTAGCTTTCAGCACTAGTGAAGGACATTATACATTTAACGTGATGCCGTTCGGTTTGCATAACGCACCAGGAGTATTCACCAGGATGATGAGGAAGCTTCTAGAACCTTTGCAAAGTCCCCATATCCATAATTTCATGGATGACATCTTAATTGCATCGGAAACCTATGAAGAACATATTGCTACGGTTGCTATGCTCCTCAGGAGACTACAGGAAACGGGTCTCACAGCCAGACCTAGCAAATGTCTCATCGGGTTTGAACAGTTAGACTTCCTGGGGCACACTATTTCTCACGGATGCAGTTGGCCTATTAAGAAGAACGTGGAGAAAATAGTGGCAGCAAAAAGACCCCGAACGAAGAAAGACGTACGTTCCTTCATATCGCTATGTGCATACTATCAGAAGTACATCCAGAACTTCAACGGACTGACGACACCTCTGACTGACCTCACAAAGAAAGGTTGTCCTGATAAGGTCATATGGGATCAAAAGTGCGAACACGCGTATAGCACTTTGAAAGGACAGTTGTCTGCATACCCCATTTTGAGGTTGCCTGACCTCAAGAAACCTTTTGTACTGAGAGTCGACGCGTCAGGTCAGGGCATCAGGTCAACACTGCTTCAAGCCGATGACAGTGACCTGAACATGCTATTTCCAGTTGCCTATGGCAGTCGGAAATTAAATAAAGCGGAACGGAACTACAGCGTAGTTGAAAGGGAATGTCTTGCTCTGATTGACGGTATCAGACGCCATCATGAGTTTCTTTATGGTACATCTTTCACGGTGCAAACAGACCACGCTCCGTTAGCATTTCTTGGTGCCAATAAAGAATTTAACGCAAGGATCATGCGTTGGGCGCTTCTTTTAAGCGTTTATTCTTTCAAAGTGGAATATATTCCGGGAAGACAGAATCTCGGGGCTGATTACCTGAGTAGAAACTGGACTACAGAGGAAGAGGAGGAAGGTGAAGATACCAATCATCCAAAAGTTACCGATCAGGGCAGCTTCATCGTCATAAATCAAACATGAAAACACGTTTTCACGTCACAAAAGAGGGGACGATTGTGATGGACGAACTCGGCTGACCCTGAACTTTGTTGTAATTCTTGTAAAACGGGACTTCTTTCACGTGGATTCATTAGCTATGCAACTGTTACACAGAGGGTAAACTCGTTTGCTGATTGATATGCGGAAAGTTTACCTATCGTTCAGCCTGGTCATCGCATTGATTTAAGGAGAGATTAAATCACGCCCACTAACATCTCTTGAACAATCATAGGCAGTTATTTTAATTAACTTGGCCAGTGGGGGGCGTCGCCAGAATCAAACAGATACAGCGACAACGATCAAAGAGACAGACTGAGGGATTTCAGGGGAGACTATCGGCGCCATCAAAGACAGTAGTGGTCCCTGCTACGAGACGCAGTTGCTTGCCGCTATTTTTCGCGTCTCGGTGTCAATCGCAGAACCGAGCGAACGGGGAAAGCCGAAACGGGCAGCAGCGAGCGGATACGAAGACCAGGGGGCGGCTTCTTCCCCTGAGTTGGCGGTCAGATCCCCAAAAGTTCATGAGATCAAATAAGCTGTCAAGTTTATCATGTCCCACTCAACTTACATTCCATTTTAGATAAATAGACCATGAAGAATAGACATTTTATCACTCGCTGGCCAGACCTTTACAGAAGCACTAGCTTTATTGAAATCTCGTTATAGATTTTCCCCGGGATTTTATATATATATTTGCAGTGATTTCTATTCTGTGCAAAGCGGTAATATATATTGTGTAAAGTGATCAGTGGTCTAGTTCAGTCATTCTATTTCAATGGATTTTGTGTTAATTTAAATCTATTAAATTAAACCATCTCAATAGTTCCAGTCGTAAATATAATGATCTATCTATTATATTATTTCAAAAGATAATAGATGCTTAAATTAACTTTAAAAGTCGCGAAGGAATTTATAATTAATAAATTCAGTTAAGTCCTAGTTTTATAGATGTGTGTTTTTAACCACTAGAATTCGCGCAGTGTTTATTAAATACATAATTAAATACTCGAGTGTATTATAGGCTTAACGGGAAATTTATCGCGCTTGATTTTTCGGTATGTTACATGTCTTTTTTCTTTCACACAGAGTGATCGTAACCTGCGGTCCCAGCTAAATAAAGAAAGAAATAAAGAAATCATCCTATAAACTTCCAGTCATATTGAAGAAACATTTCTTTTAAATATAATCTTGTGGCGGTCCTTGTGACCTAGCTGTCAGAATTAAATGAAATAAAGCCCACCCAAGAACATTTTAAAGAACAACCATCAAATTACCCTTACAAACCTGTAAGATAAACTGGAAGGTAATCATCGCCAGTAGCGATATTATATTTACTGTTTACTGTGAGAGAGTACATATTTTCCTGACTGTGACTGAGCCTAGTTTTTCCTCAATTGGATTTAATAAAACTATCATCACGCATTGAAGGAATTTTACCATAGCGGAGGATTAAAAGAGACCACTTCATTTTCACCCCTGTGCCGAACTGTGTTAGTGCCATCCCATAGACTCATTTTTTTATATAATAAAAAACCAAGAACTCTTAGTCTTCAAGTCTTGCGATAAGTGAGAATATTTGTTACCAGCAAAAAACCTCGCAAACATCTGGGGCGGGACACCGAAGGACTAGACAGTTCATATGTCAGTGAGAATACTTGCTGTTTTTATATACTTTTATGGATCGTCTGAGGCTGCATTCGGTAAGTGTGTGAGTATATGAGTGTGGATCCTCACGCGTGTGTATGAATGACAGAAAATTTAATCTTTTTCTTTTGTAACCCTGTCGTTAACTTTCTTGCCTAGTAATATAATTTTTCTGTATTCCCCGCATTGTTCCTTTAAGGGGGAGTTGATAATTGGTTAACTCTGTTTAAACCCCCCTCCTTTCCATTTGCTTAGTAAAGGGAAGAACAGCTGGGAAGAACAGGGTTTTTTCTATCACCTATACCTAACTTTGTAACACCTCTTTCAGAGCAATTAACTTCACTGTTAGGTTAACGTACCTATGTTCCTAATATTAGCTATCTCTGGACTGGGTTTATCTTTGTCTAATAAGCGGGAAGGGCTTAGTCGATACCAATCTTCTTCACCCCTCCCAAACTTGTTATTTGCATTTGTGTACTTATGATAATTTATGTAATACCTGATATTTGTTCGTGATTGATGTTTAAAGTGAATAAAATCACATAAACTCATTTAGGTCTGTGTGTTGGATATACCCAAAGCCCAACTTTTCCCCTATTCGTTTAATATAGTTTGTATCTACGTCGCCTGTGTGTTTGAAAACACCAAATCGGTGTGCGCGCAGATGCGGGTCTGGAAAACTGGCAAATAATTGTTTGACCAGGAGAGTGAAAGAGAAGATTGAGAGAAACGATTTGTCGTAAATAAGTCTGTCTTTACTCTCCTCCAGCACGCTGTGAAGCAACTATTAAATCTCTACATTTTCTATCACTGAGCTTTCCATCATCATTTTCCACTCTAAACTGGACCACTATTTCTAAGACTCTTTTTCTCTCAAAATAAATTTACGACAATCTTATCATATCATTTCAAACGAAATCTGAGGGAGCACCCTTCTATGACAATTTGTAACTTGTAGGTTGTTGTTAGTGTTGTTATAGAATCATGCAATGGGACCGCCTTCAAAGTTGAGTTAAAAATTAAATTTTTGTCTTTCACTTGATTTATTTTGGTGTCCATGTATTTCCCAGTGCAGTGAAATCTCATCTTGCATTTCATATTGTTATTTCTATATTGGTGTTCGTTCAACCAACTACTTCTTCTTCTTCTGCGTTCAGTTTGTTAGCCATGCTAAATCTCCAGGACGAAGTCCACAGTTTTTTGTTTTAGGTCTACGTGGCAGCCCCATAACTTCTGCCTGAGCTCAGTACCATCTAGCCAGGTCTGGCGTCATAGGTCGTCATGGGCTGGGAGTTCTGGAGAATGTGTTCAACTATTGTCTAATATTGCTGCCCAGATGTATCTATGAGTCCACAACTTATCGGGATATTTCTCCTGGTGCAATTGTGCTATTGTTTACTTTTAATATTTTCGCTGTGTATGTTCAGGCTCGGATTACTGCATTGGATGAAGGTGGATGTTTGTGGATACATACAATGAAAACAGCGCTGACTTTGGATATATTATGGAGGACTAAACTGGATGGAATTGTTTTAAAAATCGATGCACGTAATGGTAGTGACAGGCAAACGATGGATCCGAGGGGTGGAAGAAATGTGTGGCTGGCAGTGTAAAGCGGCTGTAGCAATGAAATATACAACGATCAAGAGAGTTTGACATGTAGGGATCTACTTTATAGACACTGAGCTGTCTAAAGATCAAACTTGATACACCCATGTCTGTTGGTAGATTTTAGAGTATTTCCGAAGTTTAGAAAAAGTCCAGCCTATAAGTAACTTTGACCTCTGGCTGACAATGTGCTCCTTGCAAGTTCATCAACATCAACATCAACAGATCGGTAAAGCAACTAAACTAAATGATATTTATTCGAATGTTAACTTGCCGTCAAAGTAAACATCGCTCTCATATCTCATGCACTTCACTATTAAACGTTTCTGTAAGTTAGCTCTTGCGTTTTCACTAGGAACGCGGAAAAGGGTACCTTCGATCCTATGAACACCCCACTTTTAAATTCTGATGAGAGGACTATTTCGAAACCTCTGTAATTTTAAATTTCTTTCTCTTCCCTACGTCACACGGAGATCTAACTAATCATTTCTTGTAATCTGTAGTGGGATCTATCTTATTCCGCTCTCTGATCTGTCGGATGTGAAGCCATATGGGATATGTTTTCCTAGTGGTTGGATTTGCTGGCTATTGTTATAGCAGTAAAGTCTAATGTCGATTTGACATTATTCTGGCAACTCCCGCGACTTCGCTGGTATCAAACTGTATTGGCTACTGTTGTCGCACCCCACCCTGCTTTACTCAGTGGAATTATTATTATTCTGGTAAAGCTCTGTTTAGAGTGTGTTTAGTAAATTGATTCAAACAAACATGCAGTACATTTAAAATGATTCAATCGAAGTTAAATTAGTATATTAACAAATAACAGATTTAATAATCATTTAGTTTTAACAACGGTTAAAATATTTGAATAGTTTAAAAGAAAAGGTTCATCGTTGAATGATAGTAGGTTTTATGAAAAAGTTCACTTTGGCAGCTCATACGTTTCACTTAGCTGCCAATACTAGTTTCTGCTCCCGCTGATTGGTTCTGCGCAGATAGGTCACTGGTCAAGATTACAGGTGCAGCAAGTTTCAAGAACAATCAAAAAGTAACTGCCACGCAGGTTCCGCGTTTCTACGTCGGTCCACTTATACCCTCACTTTGTTCAAGAGATTAGTACCCTCCTGGTACCACTAACTAAAAGAATAGAAACAAAACGCTCTCCTGAGTATTGCGTTTTCCACCCCACGGTTATGGGTCCCCTTTCTCTCTATTCCACCATCCCATTTATCTCAGAATTTACCCTAGATGAGAATTAAACTTAATCCCTCGAGAGAACCCCTTTTCTACCTTTAATTTGTATGGCTTTATATTGATTTTACATTTAAATGAAAAGGTTAATAGTACAGATAGAATATGTCTACATTTACAGCTCCACTGTTGGAAAAGTGTTCGCAATATAAATTGAATAAGTTTCATTTACATTTACACTGATTGAAAAGGTTGAAACTTTCATTAACTTTAAAGTAAATATGTTTACATAGACATTTACACTTGTTTGAAACTGTAAGTGTTATAATTAGAATGTACATAATTTCTTTCATCTTTCCCTCCCTGTTCCATATGGAACTTGGGACTACCGATGCTTTTAGTTCTCTTTAAGGAACTAGCAATAAAGCAGTCACCAGCCCTTGCACTGGTGGTTCATGAAATCATCATTCTATACGCTGAGGTTGCTAGCCTCAAATGAATTGGACATTCACTAGCGATTTTCACATTTTAATATTCACATGGCAATATATACATTTTAGTTCACATGTTAGTAATGAAAAATATAGAATGTAACATGACAACTTACGCCAATCCTGGCTCACAGACGTTTTGCTCAGATGAATGAAGTTAAGGCACTTGATTAGGCCTCTTACACGTGTACTGGGGTCGTTACTCTTATAAGATAGTTCCCTCTATGACTCCCGTGTGTTTCAGTTTCCTCAGCCTTCCTTATTAAAATGGGTTTCCTGGGCTTTGTAAGTCCTTCAAGATTGTTCCACAAAGTCCGGCGTGATAAATGGAAATTCTGAATTCTAACTTCTGGCAAGTGACTGGTTGTGTCTTGGCAAGCGTGAATCTCACAGTGTCTTAACATTAAAGCGTTTCAGGTTATGTTCCTGTCCCCCCACCATCCCCCTCCCCATCGGTTTGCGACGAAGCTGAGAAAGCGCCAATCGTTTTCAAATATGTGTGTGTGTGTGGGGGGGAAGGGGCGATTTAAAAATATTCCTGACATGGAAAAATTTTGAACGTAAGGCAGAGGTCACTTTACTCATATATGGTATGAAAACATCCAATTTCCTGGCAGGCGAACTCACCAACACATATGTAAACTCATACGACAATGTGTTTCAGATGTAACAAATTATTATCTAAAGTAATCTTGTTATAACAAGTCGGACAGGAAGCAATTAGGTCATCTGTGTCTATCGAAAACGTGTCACCCAGACAAGTAATCTCTTATCTGTCACGCATCCTGACCTTTATCAGCGATTAGCAAATAGGCTGGCGATTTGTAGGGCTAATCTGTATTCTGATGTCGGCTGCACCCGCGAGTTAAATGGATAACAAACAGACATGCCGACTTATGCCAGATAGGGGTGTAAGAAGGAAAATACCAAATATCTGTTACACATAGCAGAGAAAGAAAGTGTGACAATTGAAAGCACGCAATAAAAATCAGTACACAAATGTAACTCATACTGCCGTAGTGAAACAGAGATCGAGAGTGGTGAGCAGATTCTGTCACAGACACTCCAACTGTACCTTATATTATCGGCATAACACGGGAAGTAGGTATTTCGTGGACGAACAAAGTGACAAATGTTGAAGTGCTGTCACGTTCTGGCCATCAAAGCAAGAATAAACTACTTTGACAGCGCAAACTACGCTGGCTTGGCCATATCTGCCTCATGGAAGATGGTGGCATACCCAAAGATATTTTCAACAGACAACTGGCAAATGGCAAAAGAACAGTCGGGTGTCCGCAGCTGAGGTTCAAAGATGTGTGCAAGAGAGACATGAAGGAACTAAACATAAATCCAAGAACCTGGGAGGATGAAGCTGCCGTTCGCACCAAATTGCGATGCTCTCTATGGCACCACCTCAGATTGGTCGAAAAGAAGCTCTCATAACAAGCAGAAGAGAGAGGAAAATTCCGAAAAGAATACCAGGAAAAAACAGCTGAGTGTTATCACTTCAGGTATGCATTCCCGTATTCAGTTATGACTGAAGGGGGCTACTACTACTGCTACTACTACTATGTACTACTGTTACTAGTATTATAGCAGTTAAAGTACACGTCATACGCCCTAATATAACCGACGGACTTTGTGTCTAGGTTGAACGGGACGTGGTATGTATATTTATAAGTGTGTGTGAAGAATATGTTTGTGTGTGCCACTCTGTGTGTTCTTGTAATAAAATGTTTTCTTTCCATAATATCTCTAAGACAACCAGTGCCAGAATTAGAATGGAACACACAGCAGCATAAAAATAGAGCTGTGAATTATCAGCGCTTCGAAAGCTGCCAAATAATTAAACGGCCACACAATTACTCCAAACTAAATAAAGTGTGAACTTACCGTTTCTAAAATATTTAATTAAGCAGCGTACACGTTCGTGTAGTTTGCTACAGAAGCCTACAAACACTGTTTACACGGTCGGCAAAAGATGGTTATCGCATCCTGCAGCGATACAATCATTTTCGATTTCGGGTCTCAGCAGGATATTGTCCTCCTGTAGCAGTTCGTTCTTGTTTAACTTCTGCTCTGTTTGTTCACGTCTATAGAACATATCAGAGAGCACATGTAGTCCCTGTAGCGGTCTTTATAGCAGGAAATAAAAGTGTTCCGTGCTTGGATGTAAAACTCTCTGATGGAACGAACGAAGGAAGGAACAAACTTAATCTCCAGGGGTTTAACATTGGTCTGGCACATCAGTCTATCATTTGGCCCTTACATTCAATCTTCTTTTTTCACTGTATACATTCATTCTCTCCGACATCTTGGATATCAAGGTATTAGCAAGTCATCATCACCACATTGCCCCCACGTAGTCCCCGGGGCCTAGGAATAGATAAAGAAAGAATAGGCCTACTGTACCCTCAGGCATGACGTACCAGGCGATTAATGTGAGGCTGGACATGGGGCGTGTCAATCTCATCAAGTAAACTAAATAAATACAGAAGTCATTGCTGCAAGAGAACGTCAATGTTTGAAGCCGGTTTCCTGCAATGGTACCAGATGCAGTGGTGACTATGCTCACTGAAAAATGATGATGATGATGACAACTTTCCTTGAGTAACCCAGTGGAGCATAACCCTTCACGATTAACTACCATGTGCTGCTCATCGTTAAAGCTCTCGCCATGTCTTCGTTATCCTTGTTACGTCTGCCTTTATTCTCCCTGTAGCTTTCATCGTATCGCGCCATTGTCTGCCCTGTTACCACGTTCATTCATTTTCTTTATCGCTCCAGATCAAGTACGGAGGCACCACGCAGTCGATCCCTTTTCAGAAATGCTGATGTTCTTCTTCCTACACTCTCAGACGTCATCTACTTCCTAAACTCTCAGACGTCATCTACTTCCTACACTCTCAGACGTCAACTTGAATATGTCCACAGAAAGTAGTGGTCAGCTTGAGGCTATTTAAATCTTCACAAAGTTTTTTCCAAGAGTGGTACTGGTGTCGGTCATAAGTGTTTTCTCCGTTCTTCCTCTGCAGTGCCTCAATCTTGGAGAGGTAGAGGAGCTTGTGTGTCTGCGTGTCAACAGGACCTATGTCAGCGGTATTTCAGCAAGGTCTCCGAAGCCTGACAGGTCGAAGGGTAGGGGCACATTCTTGTTGCCATCTAGGGGATAGTGTAAGAATTGTGACGTTTTTAGTCGCTCCCCTTTTCGTATTTCTCTCTCTCTCTCTCTCTCTCTCTCTCTCTCTCTCTCTCTCTCTCTCTCTCTCTCTCTCTCTCTCTCTCTCTCTCGCTCTCTCCCATTATCTACTTATTTTTCATTTTCGGAGCACAGAAATCTGTGCCCAGTCACTTGTTTACACTTCTTCCTGTAATAATTCGTCACGTCTGTTTACCTAATCATCCCTGCTGAGAGAGTAGACAGGTGATGTAATATCGACCGACAGTCATGTTTGTAAAATTCTCGTGTACCAGACATTGGCGCGCCTGATTAACACGAAGATCGCCCCGCGTTCTTGGTTATACCTGATATGGCTATTGTAATTTCCTAATTTCTCTCGTGGAGAGAACACAACCCAGATGGTCACACGATGAATGTTTGTTTGCACAGGTATAAGGCAGTAAATTATCCAGGTGGTGATCTATAACAGACACGCACCTGAAAGACGGAATGTTGTAATAAGTTTCTGGTAAGACATTATTTGCGATAATGTAGGAATTCACGAGTGTAAACAGAACCCAAAATCGACGCAAATAACAATTGCTTATATGGAAAGTAACTTTTAAAAAATCATGCAGAATTTTCATATGAATAAATTGTTGGGATAAACTCCATCCATCGTAACATGCACGATTGAATACAATTGGCTGGGCAATTCTAGATGTTATAAACAACACTTCTGATTAGAGCCTGGTCTGATAATAACAACAACGTGAGTGGGACGAAAGTTGTATATAATCTGACACTTTCGCCGGTTTAGAGCACTGTGAAATTCATCTCGTCAAGAAGACAGATAGCTACCAGAATACGGAATAGGATCAGAATTCCATTTATCGGACCGGACCTTGTTTGAGCATCTTGTGGACTTATATCCTAGGAAAATTCTACCTACATCAACACGGAAAGCCGGAATCCTAGGAATCTGAACACAACGTCAGAGTGGGAGCCTAGTGTAAAGTAATACCGCAGATCGCGTGTAAGAGGCATCTTAAACAAGTTGCCTTAACTATTTATCTGATGCAGGAGTCAGTATTTGCAAAGAGATTTTGGGTGTGAGTTGTACATTTTTAAATTCTTTATTTTGCTTTTATTAACATGTGAAAACTGCTAGTGGATGTCCAAGTCACATGAGTCTGGCAAAACCTCAGCAAATAGAATGATGGTTTCATGAACCATTGCAAGAGCTGGTGATTGCTTTATGCGGGTTTCTCATAGAGAATCAAAGGCAGAGGTAGTTCCAAGATCCATATGGAGCAGGGAGTGAATGATGATAGAACTGATGTATATATTTATGATATTATTCACCTTTCCAACCAGTGCAAATGTAAAGATATTCAATATAAATGTAATGAATGCTTTCCGCTCACTGGGTTTTATTTTAATGCTCAGAGAGAATACAGTTTTGAGGTAGATGGGATGGTGGAATGAAAAGGGGAGGGGGGCACACGATTGTGTGTCAGGAAACCCAAAACTCAGGATGATATTTGTTTCTCTTCTTTCATAATACTAGTCGATGGTACTAGTTGAGGGTGCTATCTCTGGAACAAAGTGAGTGGTATACGTACCAGAATACGGAATAGGATCAGAATTCCATTTATCGGACCGGACCTTGTTTGAGCATCTTGTGGACTTATATCCTAGGAAAATTCTACCTACATCAACACGGAAAGCCGGAATCCTAGGAATCTGAACACAACGTCAGAGTGGGAGCCTAGTGTAAAGTAATACCGCAGATCGCGTGTAAGAGGCATCTTAAACAAGTTGCCTTAACTATTTATCTGATGCAGGAGTCAGTATTTGCAAAGAGATTTTGGGTGTGAGTTGTACATTTTTAAATTCTTTATTTTGCTTTTATTAACATGTGAAAACTGCTAGTGGATGTCCAAGTCACATGAGTCTGGCAACCTCAGCAAATAGAATGATGGTTTCATGAACCATTGCAAGAGCTGGTGATTGCTTTATGCGGGTTTCTCATAGAGAATCAAAGGCAGAGGTAGTTGCAAGATCCATATGGAGCAGGGAGTGAATGATGATAGAACTGATGTATATATTTATGATATTATTCACCTTTCCAACCAGTGCAAATGTAAAGATATTCAATATAAATGTAATAAATGCTTTCCGCTCACTGGGTTTTATTTTAATGCTCAGAGAGAATACAGTTGTGAGGTAGATGGGATGGTGGAATGAAAAGGGGAGGGGGGCACACGATTGTGTGTCAGGAAATCCAAAACTCAGGATGATATTTGTTTCTATTCTTTCATAATACTAGTCGATGGTACTAGTTGAGGGTGCTATCTCTGGAACAAAGTGTGTGGTATACGTGGCCTGTCGTTAAAGCTAGACACCATCATCAGACGGGTCTTGAAGACGCGGGACCAGCTTCGTAATTACTCCCTGATATTTCTTGGAACGTGTCACAACCTACAGACTTGACCAGTGACTAGAGTGAATCAGTCCATAACTTGCAAAGAACCAGACATCGGCTGGAGCAGAAACCAACAAACTTACTGGCAGCTAAGTACAAACTTAAAAGCTGCCAAGTGAACTTTCAGACAATTCCCTCAGTATACATAACATCACCCTGTGATGATTACCTTTTTTAAAAAAGAATTATTCATTTTACACTGATAAATATAATTGATTATTAAATTTGTTATTTGCACACACACACACACACATATATATATATATATATATATATATATATATATATATATATATATATATATATATATATATATATATATATATATATATATATATATATATATATATATATATATATATATATATACATTTATCGTTGATTTAATCCTTTTGAGTGAATAGCACCCGTATGTCTCAGTCACTTTAAATACACTTAAATCAGAGCTACTAAATTAAGATCTCACTGAATTAAATCTGTTGCCGGCTTGAACGAGCTAAATCATACAATATATCTCTTCAAAAAAGTTGTCGGGCAGATAATAATTTAAATGTGCTAAGACACATTCAGCATTGTTCTTGATTTCTGAATATCTTGTGAAGACTCCCTCAAGGTAGCGGCATCATCATCCTTATATTTGCATCTCTGCCAAGAGTAATCTTGTGCGAAAGTAGATACCTTTGAAGACCCACATTAGATATTCTAGATTTTGCAATTGCTGAACCATCACTGCAGATCAAAGGGGAGGCAACCCGTGACAAGAACAAGGACGACGACCCAAACGAAATTCCTGGTTGAAATCGGATGCATTGGGTAACAGTACACATTTTTATACTATAAGACAACGAGTGTTTGAAACTCCTGACTTGCATTTCAATTCTCATCAGAGGAAGACGCCAGGATTATAGAGATATAAGTCATTTCATGTTGACATGAAGGGAACGGTCCAATATGCTGGAAGCACATCACAGCCCTTTGACATTCGCATTGACGTTAAACAAGGCTGCGTTCTGGCGCCAACCCTCTACGGGATCTTCTTTGCATTATTCATAAAACATGCATTCAGAGATGCAACTGAAGGAATATGTCTTCACACTAGGTCAGATGACCGTCTGTACAATCTCACAAGGTTGAAGGCAAAAACAAAAATCAGAAGGGTCACTATAAGAGACGTGTTATTCGCTGATGACGCTGCAGTCGTCACTCAAAGCCAACAGGAGCATCAGAGCTTAATGAATCGCTTCACTCAAGCATGCAAGGACGAGGACTTTGGCCTCACAGCAAGCCTAAAGAAAACAAATGTGCTGAGTCAGGATTGTCATGGATTGCTTCCCTTGCTTTGCAGGAGTGTTCCAACAATGGCCAAAAGTGTAATGTCGCTTCTATCCAAAGGGAGTGTTCAAAAGATAATTCAGAAGTCAAGAACCATGCGGCATAGCGCTGAGCAATGGTTAACTTATATCTGTCCGTCGCCTTTTGTGAGGGATTTAAGCAATGGTTTTAGCCCGTTCAAGCCGCAAGCTGAGTTAAGTCAGCGAATTCCTCTTATAATGGTATAGCTCTGTTTAGAGGTACATTTATGTGTGTATGTGTATATACATATATATATACACACACGCGCACACACACACATACATATATAAATAAATAAATAAATAAATATATAAATATATAAATATAATAAATATATATATATATATATATATATATATATATATATATATATATATATATATATATATATATATATATATATATATATATATATATATATATATATATATATATATATATATATATATATATATATATATATATATATATATATATATATTGTTCTGGCTCATATGTTTGCTTTCATACTTATTAAAAAAACTGAATCGACTATGATTGTTTAGTTTTAAAACAACAAGTAACAAATTTAATAATCAATTAGTATTTACAGTTTAAAATAAATAAAATGCTGGTGAATTTTATCTTGAAATCAAATATTTTCTTCACTGAGATTTAGGGTGAGGATATGGTTCAGAAAAATTATGTCCTTTTTGCTGGTGCTTTTTTTATAAGCACTTAACTTTTAGGTGAGTCCTGCAGCTGTGATTTCAGTCACTGCTTGGTGATGAGGGCACTTCACACAACTTGCCCGATTTAGGCGGTTGGTGTGGATTCCCTGCGTTTCACTCACAACTAGCTTCGTTCTACGAACTTTATGGACAAAATAGAAAGAAAAAATGAATCTGCTAAGTACACTGAGTTCGAAGCTTAACAGGTGCATCTTCTCGTTGTCCACCCACCAATGTTAATCTCTCAGAAGAATTAAATTCTTGAGTATACACAGTGCAACTCAGGAAAGATGAATAGAAATCACCACTATTCCTCTGGGGATTAACTGGGAAATTGTGTCTGGACAGCGCGAATAATGATTTATGCCTGAACTAACATTAACAAGTTACATATATCTCACAAAATGATATGCTACACTTGAGGCACATGTGATGTAATCATCACTCATCACTGCTCCATTTGGAGTCTGGGGTCACCTCTGCTGTCGGGTTTTCCCGCACGACTAGCAAGAAACCATCACCAGCACTTGCTGTAGTGGTTCAAGAATATACTCTTTTCATATGTTGAGGTTGCCAGCCTCATTTGTAACCACTGAGCAAAACACATGTCAAATTTCACATTAGTAAATAAATTGTTTACACTTACCCCACAATTTTGGGAATACACAATCACCTTGCACAGATTTAGACTGCACACACCTCTGTATTAGAAGCTTCGAAATCACTTAGGTCTGAAAATTAGGGTTAACTCCTCTGACAGCGGGTGTTCTGCGAAATCACTGGGCCTGTGAAAACTTGTGTTTAATTCCTCTATGACTTGTGATCAAATTCCTAAGTTTCCAGTCTTGTATTAAAAATGCGGGTTTACTTGTAAATTCCTAAGTTGCCCAATACTCGATCTGTTACTTAGTTGTGGAATTTCTAAGTCCAATGCCTCTTTTCCTTTCTGGCTGTCTGAGAGTTGCTCCTATGAAGTTGCGAAGCTGTCTGTCCTCTGAGTTCGCTAGATTATATCTCTCAATCTCAATTCAAATCACAGATTGTGTTTCCGCCGAATGTTCCGATAGAATTCATTGTATATTCCGGCTCTCAAATCAAACCAATCAATTCTCTCTAGCACTGGGTTGGGTGTTTTATTTAAAACATCCCCTCGCGTGTTTTAAAATACTGATTTTAATATTCCACGCGTGACCTCTGTCTAATAATGCGGTAATATTTCCGGTGACATGTTGTGCACAATTAATAAACACCATCTGTGACCTCATTTGATGTCCAGATGCTACCTATCGCCAATATTGTCTCTCCAGACAGATTATCGTGATAATCACACACAGGGATGGTCCCGTGAAACGATAAACGCATCTACCACCTGTGTAATCTGCCAGACAAACAGACGCGGTCGTCGGCAATCCAGACAGACAATCTTGGCTACCTTTTCACCCTCGTACGAGATCATATTGTATTAAACGAGGATCGTCTCCTATAAAAAGGTGGCCGGCGACTGAGTCGATTGATAAGCGTATAATCGCTGACCGGTGTAATTACCTGGCAGAACGTAAATACGTCTGAGGAGTGGTAAACAAGATAAAGACAGTCCCATAGCAGATACTTCCGTAGGGGAGGGGAGTGTTAGAGACTTCCCCCTACTAGATTCAGCATAGAGAGTAAAATAATGAATGAAAGGCCATATAATTTGCCAAATAAAAGCGGTTGGGAAAATAATGAATGAAAGGCCATATAATTTGCCAAATAAAAGCGGTTGGTGAGAAAAATGAAGAAAAGAAATGATACTGCCGTAGCAGCTAAAGGTGTGAGAGAGCCACCAAAAGAACACGTACAAACGTTTTGTCACAAGGATGTGGGTGCTGCACTTGGTATCACTATCGATAGAATGAGTTGGCAGTTGTGCACCACTTCACATACCTGGGGTCTACCATCAATGACAAACTCTTTCTGGACGCAGAAATTGTCAGTCGCATTGGCAAAGCTGTCTCTACCTTTGCCCGCCTCACATCGCGTGTTTAGGCAAACTCCAATCTCACAATTAAGACCAAAGCTGCTGTATATAACGCCTGCGTCACCATCACACTTCTGTACAGCAGCGAGACGTGGACAACCTATGCTTAGCAATAAAGAATGCTCAATACCTTCCATCTACGGTGTCTACGCCACATCCTCGGCATCTCGTGGAAAGATAAAGTGACAAATGTCGAGGTGTTGTCATGTGCTGGCCTTCAAAGGTTGTATACACTGCTTAGACAGCGCAGACTACGCTGTCTTGGCTATGTCCGCCGCATGGAAGATGGTCACATCCCGAAAGATATCTTTTTCGGAAAACTGGCAGATGGCAAAAGAAGAGTTGGGCTACCGCAGCTGAGATTCAAAGAAGTGTGTAAGAGAGACATGAGGACACTGGACATAAATCCAGAAACTTGGGAGGATAAAGCTGCTGATCGCACCAAGTGGCGATGTTATCTGCGGAGCCTCATCAGATTGGGCGAAAAAAGCTCACACAACAAGCAGAGGAGAGGAGAAAACGTCGAAAGGAACACCAGGAAAATAAGCAGCTGAGGACTGTCACCTAAGGGGCGCTTTCCCATAGTCAGTTATGACTGGAAGAGCTAATATTATCATTATCATTATATATATATCGCTACATACAGCAATAGTGATAAATTCACTCAACTCTGTTGTAAATTTACACACGCACAACAATCATTATATATTGTCTAAATATGGTTCAGTGTATATATATATCAATTAATCAATACCCTTTAGCTCCCCGGGGAGCATAGGCCTTCAACAAACACATGCCAAGTCTTTCTGTCCCGTGCCATCCGCTCAAGTTCTTTCCATGTTTTCCTCATCATTTTCACCTCTGTTTCCAGTTCTCTTCTCCGTATGTTTTTTGGTCTATCTCTGTCTTTCTTTCCCTGTGGATTCCAGAACAAGGACTGCCTTGTAATGCTATCAACAGGTTTCCTCAATGTGTGTCCTATCCATCGCCAGCGTCTTCTTCTCAGCTCTTGTTAAACTGGCACTTGTCTGGTTGTTTATCATCAATTCCACATTTGTAACTTTTGTCATACCATTTCAGTCCTTCTATTCTACACAAGCACCCGTTTATAAAAGTCTGTAGCTTTTTGGTTGTTGTTTTTGTTGTTGTTTTTGTTGTTCTCCATGTCTCAGAGCCATACAATAGGACTGACTTCACATTTGAGTTGAAGATTCTTATTTTCGTGTTGGACTTGATTTCTCTTGACCTCCATATGTTTCCCAAATGCAATGAAAGCTCCTCTTGCTTTTTGTATTCTTATTTTGATATCATTGCCTGTCCCTCCAACTTTTTCTATATTGCTGCCACGATATGTGTACAATTCTACCTCTTGTAGTGGTGTTTCTTCAAGTTCGACCTTGTTATCATTTCTTGCATTTATTCTCCTTATCTATGTCTTTTCCCTGTATATTTTGAGACCAACTTTTTGTGACCTCTCATCAAGTATTTTTAATTTGTCTTGCATCTGGTTATGGTTATGGGACAGAAGAGCCAAGTCATCTGCAAAATGCAGATCATCAAGCTGTTTAGTCAGATTCCACTGAATTCCATTTCTGTTGTGTGATGTCGATGTTTTCATAATTTAATCTATTGCTAGTAAGAAAAGAACTGGAGACAAGAGGCATCCCTGTCGCACTCCCGTTCTAATCCCAAAAGGTTCTGTAAGTTGTCCTTTATGAAGAACGCTGCATGTCATGCCTTCATAGGTCTTTATTAAGTTAGTGATCTTCATGGGAACTACAGAATGCCACTTCAATTTCCAGAGCGAATCTCTATCTACACTGTCAAATGCCTTTTCATAGTCCACAAATCAGATGTATAGCGGTGAATTCCATTCCAGGCTTTGTTCTACTATCATTCTCAGTGTGGCTATCTGGTCTCTACAGGATCTGTTTTGTCGAAAGCCTGTTTGTTCATCTCTCAGTTGCTTATCTATGGACTCTACTAATCTCTCAAGGATGATTCTGTTTAATACTTTTCCTGGCACTGATAGTAACATTATTCCTCTATAATCTGTGCACTCTTAATTTGCCTTCTTAGGCATCTTGACCAGATAACCTTCCTTCCATTCTGCTGGTATTTCCTCTCTTTCCCAGACTTTGGCAAGTAGTTTGTATATCTCAGTAGAGGTACCAACATCTGTTTTGATGGCCTCTGCTGGAATGCCATCAGGACCAGCTGCTTTTCCATCTTTCAGAAGCTTTATGGCTTTATTTCTTCTCTACCTGGTCGTTCACAGCTGATTTGTAGCGCTGTAACAGATTATAATAATAGATTTCATATTTTCTATCTTCTTTATCTACACTTTCCTTTTTACTTTGCCTTCGCCTACGCCTTTTGGTTAACCCTAAACCTCTAAATACTCAGATATCTGCCTTTTTCTATTTAACACGCACAGTTTATTGCTGTTCGTTAATACCTTTGATGTAGATCACCAGCAGACTTAATTAGCTACGTTACCTGGAGATTTCTCGGCAGCGATTGGAAAATCGTTGTAAGAGATTAGACAGAGTGTTACGTGCAGTCTTTGATATCTTACAATATTATACATAGGTAATTTTTTAGTGCTTAAGGGAAAGTCATTATTGAGTTACTTCCCTTGAAAGTTGTGTCGGCTCTTTCAATCAAACTCCGCGGATAAATCCATTTTACTGCAATTTATTCGTTGTTTGGGTAATAATAGATTGTTCTTGCTTCAGAATATCTATGGCCTGAATTTATGTGTATTGTTTGTCTGAGTAGGACGAGTCTGTCTTATATCTGTATATCTTTACATATCTAAGTCGAACTATATGTTCTGTTGTCTCTAGAGAGGTCAAAGGCTATTCGGCGGATGTGTCGCTAGAGAGTGGTGTGATTTGGCTTCGTCCTGATAGGGACTGTGTTTCCTATGTCGGCCTGTCGCCGGGGAAAAAGTGATCTCAGTATTTGTGGGGAAAGTGATAGTCGTCTAGACCTATCGTGTATGCTTTACCCCAGTGTTTATGCGTATTGCCAAGGAATGGCAGTTTCATATTTCTTATACCAAGGTAATCCAAGATACTTTTATGAACTCTCGTACGAAGCCACCATTTTCGATAAGAGAATATATTTGACTCGATGAAAACGACTTCGATTCCTAGCAGCACAATATCCTGTAGATTGCAGTCAATTGTTCATGATCAAATCTACAGAGCAATGCAATGTTTTATGAATGACTAACTTTAGGACAGATTCATTATCTGTATCCAAACGTGAGTGACAGCTCACGAGTGAAGCCATCTTGGACCAAAACATGTAGTGACTTTCAAGAAGAGAAAAGGGATGCCCGTATTATCGCTTGTTTAGTCCAGAGATCACTGCTACACATGAGAACCCTTTATCAGCGGTTCAATATTATTATATGAAAAAATATGTGCTGAACATTATGTTGAAGAATCGTCGCTAGACGAGATTAGGTTTAGAAGCCATCTGAAATATTGTTTATAAGCTGACGTGCTCAGTCAGTGAAGTCAGATGATTTATATGTATGGGCGATGCTGAGGGCTTGGCTACTGACAGTCCATTATAATATTAATCTACATGAGTGCCCATGTAACATAACATTGCAAGACCAGTTATCCACTGTACTATGATGTATTATGCCAACCTGTGATTTGTCACTATCTGTGCTGTCGAGTGTGTACGTCCAATTAAACTTTAGAAAAGGTACACAGTCGTTGGTGTCGATGACTTCCAGTCATACATGAGTGTGAGAAAAGAACATTTGTCAACAACACGAACCCTTATCATCATTCGCACATTGTACACTCAATCCATGTCTACACACCACTGCGTAGGTCAAGTTGACATTCCATACACTACAGTGGAGCAAACAACACCATAGAGATCTTATCAACTGATGATGATGATGATGTCTGCTTCCATCCACTTATATCTATCTTTTGGTGGATATCATTAACGGGAATAAAAATCCAACATTATCAATTTTATCACAGAGATCAGAAGGGGAATTATAAATTTTAGTACCAGAGCAGATAATAGTGGAACCAAGGTGAGCAACTATTATTACTTCCCTTGAAAAACTGTTCGCTAGTGAATTAATTAAACCGCGGTGAGACGTCGAGATCAAAGACATTGGTCGCTGGAATGGGCATACGAAGCAGAAACGTGTAAAACTCACACTGATTAGCGTATTGCCGATGTCTGATCAGAATGAGAAAATGGAGTCTGGTTTTTCGGTTTTAGTGTGAGGAAAAGACCTTTGATTTTTCGGATCAGCCGAAAACTGAACGTAGATCTCAACGTAGGTGTTAACATCTGGCTAGAGTCCGTTGTCGGCCAATAGTGTAATAGTCTCTTGGATCTTTAATATGTATATACCAGAGCATTCTACTCTCATTACCCAGCACCTCACAGATTTCTCTAGACATACTAGCTTCGATTCTAGAATACTTGTAAAGTGAATTCCTAGTAGTCGTTGGAGATAAGTCTTAGTAGCTCGGTGTAGAGGTAAATACTAGTAGTGTGAGTGATTTAATCTTTTTAAATCGTCAATTATATTTTACTAGTTATTTTTGTGCAGAGTGATTTACTAGTTTAATCGTCATTTTAATTCTCTAAGTTTTCCTGTGTTACAGTGGATACCAGCTATAAATTAAATTTAATTTATGCTAGTAACCAGTCAGAGAATATTTTAACTCACTGAGTAATTGCGAGTCATCATGAGTATTGACGAAATATGTATTTCTTTGTAATTCATGATGACTGTTCTTTTAAATGAGAAGAATTTATTTCACGGAAGTTTTTTAAACGACAAGACAAGCTCTCAGCTTGTAGTTATAATTTAAAGTTAAATAACCGAAGTGGATGGATATATTATATTTTACGCGGGGTAAGGATAGGATTGTGTATAAATACATTATGTTAAGTATTTGTATCCTTTCTCTTTTATACAGTATTTGGGCCAAACCCTATAAACCTTACTAGCGGCTTCCATTCCATATGACACTGAGAATTCTTTACCAAAGAACATTCTGATATAATATCGGGTTTTTCCAAAGTGACTTGTCTGGTCTCATGTTTTACATCCAGTAAGAGACAGAGTCCCAAACCTAAGAAATATTAAGAATAACTTGTAACTGGATTCATAAATATCCAGATTTCTTTTTCCAAGTGCATATACATTCAGCCCGTTGCGGCGACATAAATCAAATTTTGACAGTGTCTGTATAACGACCACTGTGTTGTGAAGAAGATTGATCCTGAACAGATTTTATTTACCTGACACTCGATTTACGATTGAAGATTCCAAGCCTATTGTACACTGTGAACATTAGACCTCTTAATTATTTCACGACCTGGACAAAAATTGAAGTGACATTTATCAGCATCCTACTGTCAGCAGTGAACCAGGCGTTTCCCAACATTTTTTTGATTAATTAGTCTTTGGAGAAACTGGGGCTTGATGCGCCAAGAACACCAACATTGGATGGTCTGGGTGTACCTTAAAAATTGTTCCAGGTGTTGTGAAAGGAACCTATTTAGGTAGAGCGAGACTAAGTTGTGATCACAGGTTGTCAGAGCGAGAGAATGCAGGATGAATAATTCTTTCAGTGAATAACCCATGTACTAACTTTGTATTAATTGTGCAAGTTTTTTTCTAATGCTGTGCCTTTTAGAATAGATTAACGTATATATATTCTGTTCTTTACTATAGAGGGAATTTTAGGCCATAGCGTATAAACCTTTGACTCTTTTGGGGGTTAATAACTTTTTTGTAACGGGATCTTGTCTCAACAGAGGGAGGGAGGATTAAACCTATGAGTCTAACTCGTTAATTAATTAATTAACTTATGTTTATTTGTATTTGATTTGAGATTCACATGATAGTGTTGTTGTAAGTTCTTTATGATAAATAAAATTTACATAAACTTTATTACGTGTGTCGGTCAGTGTTGCTGTCATTTTCGACGGAGTCATCTGTCAAGTTATTTGCTTATGTTTGTATCATAAGTATCATTGTGTCTTTACCTGCGATGTCAGGTTGATTAGGGGTTGTCTTCCCTTGTTTATTCATTCATTGTGTTTGACCTGTAGGGTCAGAGGTTGACAGTTCGGCGTAGGCCTATGGGAAGGTTTTTTTAAGCGGGAGTGAGATATACTTCCGGGAAGCCGGGAGGTCCTGTTTTTCTGAAGGGACCAAGAGTCCATTGTTTTTCGGGGAGAATCTTCGAAGTAACTGCTATGGCAGTTTTCCCCAGTGAATCTCTGTGCGTCGGGATGACGACAGAATTCCTTGTGATGTTCTGAGGATTCATTTGCCAGGTAATACCGACCTTTATGCATTATTACGCTTTTCGGTGGCAGAACATGTAAAGGATTACCTAGGGTGAACAGCAGTTCACAGATCCGCCATTTCAGAACTTATATATTTGTGCTCGAGGTAGCCATCCAAGACTGTTAGTCTTATATTGTCCAGAAATCCAGTGACGAAGATATATTGTGGGAGCCGCAGATTGGCGGAACTTCTATCTACAATAAGTATTACTGCAGGGTTGATGATAACCTATTTAACAGAAGTACACGGCCGACGTTAGGACGAGGCCTGTGCTTCCGGCTATTATACTACAGCCTGATATGTGCAATTGGCGGGGAATGCCAAGTTGCACCTGTGTGTCAAGGTAACTAAGGCATCTGACGCGTTTAGTCAGAGACGCCAAGGGCGACGCTACGAACTGTCATTATTGAAGAACTTTGCTATTGACCATGCACGTCTATTCTGATGTTTACCTTTTTGAATGCCAAATGTATACCTATCGATGTCAGGTCAGCATGACCTTGTTACACTGACTGTTCCTGTTGATACTATGTGTGTCCCGTCAATAAATGTCTTGAAACATGCCTGCAGTGTCAAAGCATCCTTGATTACTGCATGTGAGAGTATGGGTTGCAGGATCTACATCTATACGAGCCTAAACACATTCGCGTCTTCATTCGCACCCACACTCAATTCATCATACGCTCGCACTACACATCTAACAACATGTATACTGTCTTGGGCCAGTGATCACATCAACAAGAGAAAAAAAAAGACAGTTACATTTCTGGTGGACCAGTTACGTGGGCTCTTATGATACATTTCTTGTCGCCAATGTGGCCTAGAAACTTACATTTCTGATGGACCAGATCTGTGGGTTTAAAAAGAACAGAGCGAGCATTTGACATTATTGTTGACATTTATGGATTCAGAAATTTACATTCCTGGTTGGCTGTTACATGTATGATGTCTCCAGTTTTGTCGAGAAAGTTACAAGAAGGACAAGTACACATTACACTTCTGATCTGTGGGTCTAAGCTACACACGGGACAGCCGTAACACACAGCGCTAATTCTACACTTGCAAGTTTTGGCTACAACAGGACAGATATAGGTCATCAACGGTTGACCCAAATAAACAGTACGAGCATTTATATCATAATGCTACATAAACCATAACAAGACATGTACTGAAGTTAACATCTAGGCATTTGCTACGTGGACCATAACTGCATAGAAGGCGGGTTCCTATTGTAAACAGTACTGCTGGTTGTTACACGTTTCATTCAACAACAGACTTTTCTAGGTCAGAGCATTCAAGCTACATTGTTGGAGGTCAAGTGTCTGTAAACAGTACGTGGAAATTGTAAACATTCAATGTGCAAGGCGTAATTTGAGAAGGTCATAGTAACTTTGGTTCGTAAATACCACTTTATGTTACAGTGGATTTGACGTTCAGTGCGCGTTTGACATTTCGTTTCTGTGTTCGCAAGGAGCAAGAAATTTATTTTAGTTTCAGCTGTGACTGAACTTGTTCTGCAACACATTGAAATTGATTGCTATATGTTTATGTCACTTCTACTGTTTTTGGTGTATTTTTCTGCGGGTTTTTCGGTTGGTGGGTCTTACGGTAAATATGCCACTTGATCGAGGCTTACTGTAAGCGGTCTGTAGGTGCAAATTTTCTTAATTTGGAAATTTGCTAGTGACAATTGGTCGCTATTGATGTTAGCTGTGATGTAATTGTACTTAACGTAGTTTTTGTAATATTTTGTCTGTTTTTCAGTTTTGATTGTCGATTTGTTTTGTTTGTATTCTGTAGGTCTCTCCTTTCTTGTGTATTTCTCTACACATTTTTGGTTAAAACAGTGTTGCCATTTGTATTGTTTTGTATTTTTGTCTTTGTGTTTTTTTTTGGTTGTACTACATTACTGTCATGCACAGTCTACATACACATACTTGGTCATGTTTTGATATTATTGATAAGGTAGACTCTTCATATAGAGTTTGTTAAATAATATTATATAAGATATTTATACAAGTTCTTTGATAAAAGACTTGTTATCTACAAAGATTGAGACAAGGTGAAATACATATTCAAGTTCTTTATAAAAAAGACTTGTGCCCATAGTGAGTGGGATATAAGGGAATTTTTTTTTCCACAGGTACTCAAGTGATTTTTTGGGTACATTATAAACAAGAGGAACATACAAAGTCTTTGTCTAAGACTAAGACAGTAAAATAAAGTGAAGTGAGTATACAAGTCTAGCATTTCAGACTTGTCTCCCATTGAAGTGGGATAAGGTAATTTATTTAATTTTTTTTTTCAGGTTTCTGATCTCAGTAGACAAGATGTCTACATTGGACTACTTTATTACACAAGGGAGAGCCCTTGATAAGACTGGTCAACAGTTAGAACAATGGGCTGTTGCTCAGTATGACAAAGCATTAGCTGCAGAAGAAAAAAGCTCAGGCTGAAGAGAAAAGATTAGAAAGAGAGCTAATATTGCTGCTGAACAAAAGAAATTGCAGATGCAGGTGGAGGAAAGGAGATTTGAAGCTGAACAAAAGAGATTGGACAAAGAAGCTGAACAAAAGAGATTGGACAAAGAAGCTGAACAAAAGAGATTGGACAAAGAAGCTGAACAAAAGAGATTAGACAAAGAAGCTGAACAGAAGAGATTAGACAAAGAAGCTGCGGCAGAGGAGAGGAAAGCTCAAGCTGAGGCTGAAATCAGAAAAATGGAACATGAGGAAAGAAAACAGAAGATGGAACTTGATGAAAAACTCGCAACTTTGGAGTTAGAGAAATTGAAATTGGCGAGTACGGGTGCTCAGCAAACAACTTCGAGTACGACAAGGGAGTTTGTTAGTAGGATTAAATTGCCTCATTTCAATCCTTTAAAGGATGACGTAGCAGATTATCTAGATAGATTCCAATTTTTGTGCGATACGCATAACATAAAAAAAGGAAAAATATGTTGAACAACTGATGCCATTTTTTTTACAGGTGACACAGTGACTACTCTTATGACAATAGACGAACATGAGAGGACTAATTATGATGTTGTCAGGGCAGCATTGCTAAAAAAATACCAATTAAAACAAGAAGACTATCGTCTTCGTTTTAGGACAATGTTGCCAGAAAATGGAGTAGATTTCTCTGATTTTGTTACAAAGATACGTCGTACATTTACACGATGGGTTGAGTTGTCTCAGATTGAGAAAACATATGAAGGTCTAATGGACTTATTATTGCGAGATAAGGTTTTGTCATCTGTTAATGATTCTTTTCTTGCATTCCTTCATGAGCGTAAGCCTAAAAACTTAAAAGAAATGGAGGAATACTGTTGTCAGTATGCCACAGCACATCCCCATGCTACAGTTAGCAATTCTAAAGTGAAAGAAGGGTTGCCAGCTGCTTCGGCAACACCATATGGCCCTAATTTCAGAAAAAAAATTTCAGGGTGCTCAACAAAATTGGAATAGGGGAAGTAATCAAAATTACACTCAGAAGCGGAGTAATCCAACACATGATGGTTCTTCGTCTATGCAGTGGAGACAAGATGGTAGTTCTCGTAATTTTAGTGGTAATAATTTGAGACACTTTCGCAAAGGCTATCCAAATAATAACTATTCAAATTTTCGAGGTAATCATTCTCGACGTCAAGATTATGACGATGGTGAATTTAGAAACCGGGATTCAAACCGGAATGATGATTACAATAGGCAATATGATAACAATTACAGGGGAAATGATAGTCGAAATAATTACAGGGGAAATGATAATCGAGGTAGACCTAGGTTTAACAAGAAAAGACCTTACCAACAGGCAAACTCTGCGCAACAAGAGTTTGATGGAGCCTGTAATACAGCAAATGATAGTGGTAACTCTAGGGCTATCACTGGTTGTGCTTTCGATTTTGGGAGAGCAACTGAATGCCCCCAATGCTTAACATTGTTCGATTCATCAACTGTATCTACGCTAAGTTGTGGTCACCCTCTTCCTGCTCTACCTGCTACAGTTGCGCATGATGGGAGAGGATCTCTCATCTTACATAAAGGTCTAATAAATGATAGGCTAGTCTCAGTACTTTTCGATTCGGGATGTACTACCGTCGGGGTTAAGGAGTCTCTGATAGATCCTTGCTGTGCCACTGGAAAAAACAATCAAATGTGTTACATTTGGTGGTACTATGGAAAGCTATCCTACTGCTATTATTAGGATTGACACTCCTTTCTTCACAGGAGATGTCCATGCATGTCTTCTTCCTAATCCTATTGCGGATCTTATAATCGGTCGTATTCATGGGGTTAAGGAATGCACCCCGCAACAAATTTCTAGTTGGGAAGAAAAAAACATTCAAACGGTCAATGCAGTGGTGACAAGAGCTCAAGCTCTTAATCCCCCAACTTCATCTGATAATAGTAATGAAGTTGATAGCCAAGACGAGCACTTGGTGATTTCCCATGACTCGTTTGTTAAACGTCAAGAAGAGGATCCTTCTTTGAAGAAATACTTCCTTCTTGCAAAGAAAGGGGATCCCAATCAAAATACGAATCACAAATCGTATATCACTATGAAGAATGGTATATTGGTACGAATGGTACAACACTCGGACAAGTCTATGCACTCGCAAATTCTTGTGCCTAAGTGTATGAGAGCCTTAATTCTTCGGCATGCACACGATTCTCAGTGTGCTGGACACATGGGTTTTTCCAGAACTAAAACTAGAGTCCTTGCGTCATTCTTTTGGCCATTCGTGAATAAAGACATCCGAATTTATTGCCGATCTTGCAAAATTTGTCAAGAGGTCAAGTCTAGGGGTCCGAGACATGCTGCTCCTATTCAGGCTGCAGATATTCCGATTCGGCCGTTTCAGAAAATGGCTATAGACATCATTGGTCCGTTCAAAATTAAGTCAGCCAGAGGACACCAATTTATCCTCACTTGCGTGGACATGTGCACGCGTTGGCCAGAGGCTATTCCTCTGAAGAGCATATCAACTGTCGATATCGCTGATGCTCTTTGGCTCGTATTTTCTCGTCTGGGATTCCCCGGAGAAATACTGTCGGATCACGGCACTCAGTTAATTTCGGACGTTATGTCTCAGGTAATGGCTACGCTAGACATTAAAAGGTCTCTCAGTAGTATTTATCATCCAATGTCCAATGGATTGGTAGAACGTCTTAACAGGACACTAAAGAACTTACTTGGCAAGATAACGGAGGATCATCCTGAAGATTGGGACAGGGTTTTACCTGCAGTCCTCTTTGCCTATAGAGAGGTTCCCAACGAGCATACAGGGTTTTCTCCTTTCGAACTTGTCTTTGGCGCGCAACCGCGCGGGCCAATGTCCTTGTTACACGATTTGATAACTTCCGATAATATTGACGATGATACACAATCGTCATATGAATATGTTATAGCTCTTAGAGAAAAGATTATCGAATCGTGCAGGTTAGCAACTTCATCTTCCGAATTTGCGAAAGAAAAAGCTAGGCGATTTGCTAATAAGAAAAGACGCCTACGTCAACTTTGTCCTGGAGACAAAGCATATGTCTTACTGCCCTCAAGAGAGAATAGACTTCTCATTTCTTGGAAGGGTCCATACACTATAGTCTCGAAAATTTCTGATGTCGACTATATTGTCGATGTGGATGGAAGGCATAAAACCTTCCATATAAATATGTTAACAGAGTTTATTGAACGTCCAGACTATTTACAGCCTATTTTCCAGGCGACGGACGACTCTCCAGTTCAACATGGTCACATCTCATCCCTGTCCGTTATACAGGATGAGGAAACTATTTTTTCTGACGTGAACTTACCTCTTCCTGCGATTCCACTTACTTCAACGGAATCGTGGAGAGACGTTACAGTCTCTTCTAACTTGTCTTTTGAGGAACAACGTCAAGTATCCTCTACGTTACAATCATATCAGGATGTCCTTACCGACATTCCTGGACACACAGATGTCATAGAACATGACATCATACTTACTGATCGTAATCCGATCAGAGTAAGACCATACCCAATACCTATTCATTTTCAAGCACAAGTCGAGAAAGAATTGGATGAAATGATTCAACTACAAATAATTGAACCATCCACTTCAGCTTATTCTTCGTCGATAGTTATTGTTCGAAAGAAAGACAATAACATACGTCTTTGCGTTGATTATCGCAAATTAAATCAAGTTACGAAGTTCGATGCTACGCATGATGCGACGAATTCTATCAGATCGTGCAGATGTCATTGCATATTTAGACGACATCTGTCTTTTCAGCGATACTTGGGAAGAACACTATGTGGGTCTGAAGGAATTGCTATCTACTCTACGTGAGCATAGTTTGACTGCTAAACCCTCTAAAGCTTTTGTTGGGTTTAGTGAAATTTCCTTCCTAGGTCATCGAGTTGGTCATGGTCTGTTGAAGACAGAGGACCAAAACATTTCAAAGATATTAAATATCTCGGTTCCGAAGACAAAAAAGCAAGTGCGTAGTCTCTTGGGATTGATACAATTCTATGGAAGATTCATTGAGAATCTGTCCTCCATTATGGCACCACTTTCAACGTTATTGAAAAAAGGTTCTCCTAATATGGTGCGTTGGTCCCAAGAATGTCAATCTTCATTGGATCAGGTTAAGAATTTGTTCTCATCTCATCCTATCTTAAGACTACCGACGATTGATAAGACTTTTGTCCTTCGTAGTGATGCCTCTTCCACTGGCATTGGAGCGGCACTAATGCAGGAATATTCAGGAACTCTGCATCCTGTAATGTATATTTCTAGGAAGCTGAATGCGGCAGAAAGGAATTACTCGGTTTTGGACCGTGAATTGTTGGCTATGGTTTGGTCCATTCTTAAGCTACAAAGGTTCCTTCTGGGCGCGCATTTCTTTATGGAAACCGACCAAAAAGCTCTTACGGCTATGCAAAGTAAGGATTTGAAGAGCTCGAGATCTACTCGTTATGCTATTGCTCTTCAGCCTTTCCATTTCACGGTGCGAGCTATCCGGGGTTCGGATAATGTGATGGCGGACATATTGTCTAGATGCCCACATGATTCCAGTTAAATCTTGTGTCCTAGTTTTTCCTGATATATTTTCAGACTTAGGTCTGTCCTTAATATCATAATATGTTGTAATACAAATGTATTTGGATGATGTTTAGATAATTTAACAAATTTCATTTTGTCCATCCATCAGTGATATGTTGCTAAAATAGCATTGACATTTGTATATTGCTATGATTATATTATTTAGTAATGTTTGATATATGATTGGTTTTGCCAGCAACTTAGGTTTCTTGAATGGTATCCCTTAGTTTGTTTGGCTTAAAGCAAATATTTTCTCCTATGTTGGGAGATGATTTGTACCCTCTTTTATTGTACCTGATATTAGGTTCATTGTTTGCATGAGCACAGAAGTGATGCTGGTGCTATCTTGCTCATGAACATATTAAAAAAAAAAATTGCATTTTTTTTTTTACAGGGGGGTGGTAGTAATGTTGCTGTCATTTTCGACGGAGTCATCTGTCAAGTTATTTGCTTATGTTTGTATCATAAGTATAATTGTGTCTTTACCTGCGATGTCAGGTTGATTAGGGGTTGTCTTCCCTTGTTTATTCATTCATTGTGTTTGACCTGTAGGGTCAGAGGTTGACAGTTCGGCGTAGGCCTATGGGAAGGTTTTTTTAAGCGGGAGTGAGATATACTTCCGGGAAGCCGGGAGGTCCTGTTTTTCTGAAGGGACCAAGAGTCCATTGTTTTTCGGGGAGAATCTTCGAAGTAACTGCTATGGCAGTTTTCCCCAGTGAATCTCTGTGCGTCGGGATGACGACAGAATTCCTTGTGATGTTCTGAGGATTCATTTGCCAGGTAATACCGACCTTTATGCATTATTACGCTTTTCGGTGGCAGAACATGTAAAGGATTACCTAGGGTGAACAGCAGTTCACAGATCCGCCATTTCAGAACTTATATATTTGTGCTCGAGGTAGCCATCCAAGACTGTTAGTCTTATATTGTCCAGAAATCCAGTGACGAAGATATATTGTGGGAGCCGCAGATTGGCGGAACTTCTATCTACAATAAGTATTACTGCAGGGTTGATGATAACCTATTTAACAGAAGTACACGGCCGACGTTAGGACGAGGCCTGTGCTTCCGGCTATTATACTACAGCCTGATATGTGCAATTGGCGGGGAATGCCAAGTTGCACCTGTGTGTCAAGGTAACTAAGGCATCTGACGCGTTTAGTCAGAGACGCCAAGGGCGACGCTACGAACTGTCATTATTGAAGAACTTTGCTATTGACCATGCACGTCTATTCTGATGTTTACCTTTTTGAATGCCAAATGTATACCTATCGATGTCAGGTCAGCATGACCTTGTTACACTGACTGTTCCTGTTGATACTATGTGTGTTCTCGTAAATAAATGTCTTGAAACATGCCTGCAGTGTCAAAGCATCCTTGATTACTGCATGTGAGAGTATGGGTTGCAGGATCTACATCTATACGAGCCTAAACACATTCGCGTCTTCATTCGCACCCACACTCAATTCATCATACGCTCGCACTACACATCTAACAACATGTATACTGTCTTGGGCCAGTGATCACATCAACAAGAGAAAAAAAAAGACAGTTACAGTCAGCTTGTCCCAAAAATGATCCCAATTCCATGTATATAGTTTTCACGTCTGTGCGTCTAAGTATCGTCACGTATCTGTGTGTGTGTAGATGTGAGTGGGTGAATATATCTATATATATTTAAAGGAAGGTCTGTCTGATCTAAGAATCTCAGTCGTATTCGATAGGCTGGATTGATTATCTCTCAAATCCCGGGACAGATTTTTACCTTTCACCATTTCACTTTGTGAAAAATCTATTTCTTGCCTGATCTCTCACTGAGCTATCACCTGTTCTAGTCCTATTCAAGCTGGGCCAAATTTATCTTAATTACCCTATAAAAAATATACGACAAGCGCCTATTCTGTTGGCTGGATGTCTGGGGGATTAGTTGGAGCTGGTATATTGAGATGTTCCTCAAAATGTTCTGTCCATCTCATTTGTTCTTGTATATTAGTAGTTTAAACTACCCGAGTTCCTGGATTCAGTAAATACTTAATAAACGTAGCTATGTACTGTTCCTGGTTACAGTGAAGAAATATTAACGAAACTGGGCAGTGAAACTGTTAAACAGGAGCTCACTGACAAATATTCTATCACTATCCTGGGATTAACTAATTTGCTCTGTTTTGGATTATATAGAGACTGCTATTTGCAGCAAACGCACAGCACAATAACAACATTAATTTTACTGTCGAGTATCGAGTGCTTATCTGGATTCGAGTGCACCTCGAATACTGACTTTCTGATGTTGGGCACAGAGTATTCGATTTCCTGGACCTGGGATAAATGTATAGAAGTATCACTGAATATTGATCTGGGTTTTCTCAGGATTATTAGGGGAAACTAGTAGTTGTGGTGATGCTCCACCATCTGGAAGACATCACAATACTTAGGTGTACAAAGTACGAAGACTCCACCACGCTGCCTGCCACGTGGGTGCAGTGATCTGGCGGTGGCAATGTCTCACACAAGTCTTCCGGACGTACACAGAGTGTAAAGTCTTTTCTGTCTGATGGTACACTGTGGTTCTATCAATGAAGAAACTGTGTACCACATTCTGTTAAACCTGAAGACAAAAATCGTCCTCATAAATACTTGTACTGTGTCGTAAGAATAATAGTTTTCTTCCTTTCAGCCTATCATTCTAGAATTACACCTAAAAATATTCCTTTCCATCAATAATCCTTTCGTTCCTCCTTTCGATCTATCATCCTAAACCAGTGTTTCTCAACCTTTTTATGTTCACAGCACACATACATTTTCTAAAAATTTGCGGCACACTGAGCTTGAATAAAAAAAGTACAGTTTTATGGATCCTAAATAAAATACACTCATTTGTGGGTACTTCAGAATAAAGAAAACTCTCAATTCGATTTACTTTTAATTGTTTAAAATAATTAGAACATATATTTGACCAAAAAAAAAAAAAAAAGTTTTTTCATACAAATCTGATTGCGAAAGCCTTTTTCGGGCACGCCAATCGGTTTGCGGGAAGTTTCCTTCAGGGAAGTACCTAGGTTTAATTTTTATATTTTTATATATTTTTTAGGCTCTTATGTGTCCTATCTAGCCTTCACTTTCTTTCCTTTCCCTGACGAAGGTTTTGTGGTCGTAACGTTGGCTATTTTCTTTGTCTTTTGTCCTCGTAAGACGAATTACCTTTTTTTCGATTTTTTTTTCACACCCATCCATCTATTTCATCTTCTTACTTACTTACTTAGTCGTTCCTCTTCTACCGTGAGGTGTAGAGGTTTGGAAGAGAGAGCGCCAGACTATTCTATCAGCTGTCTTCTTCCTGGCCTGGTTCCATTCTAGTCCTCGGTCCTTCAAAGATTGTCTAATGTTGTCCTCCCAGCGGACTCTGGGTCGTCCTGGAGGTCTGGATCCCTGGCTCTTTGTTTCCCATGCTTGTCGTGGTAGCCGATCTTCTCCCATTCTGCAGACATGGCCACACCATCTTAGTTGGGACTGTTCTATTTGGGTCTGCAGCGGGTGGGATTTTAGGCCTTGACGTATCGTCTGGTTGCGGACCATGTCTCTTCTGTTACTTCAACCACCTTCCTCAGATACCTCATTTCTGAGGTTTGGATCTGGCTTTTGTGGGTTGTAGTCATTGCCCATGACTCGCATCCATATGTCAAGACTGGGACATAGGTGGAGCGGTATACAGCCATCTTCGTTTTCTTACCAACCTCTTTCTTGCTGAAGAATCCTCGATTTATGGCCTGATAAAGTCTCCCAGCCGCTGCTTTTCGAGTGGCCAACTCTTCTTTGATGCCCCCCTTTCGGTCTATAATAGCTCCGAGATATTTAAAGTGGTCGACCTGCTCCAGGACCTGTTCTCCCAACTTAATCTGATGTTTTCTTTCTTCTCGTGATATCACCATGGATTTTGTTTTAGAGCTGCTTATGACCATCCCACTCTTCTCCAGCTCTTCCTTCCAGACTTGCAGGTTGGATTGGAGATGTGTCTCTGATTTAGCAATCAGGACAACATCATCAGCAAATGCTAGCTCTGAAATACAGACCTGTCTCATCTTCCAGTACCCCACTGAATACTTTCTTGTTCTCTCCTTACATGCCTTGATGACATCGTCCATGAGAAGTATGAAAAGATATGGTGACAGGATATCGCCTTGTCTTACACCAGTGGTGGTCCTGAACTCTTCTGACTTATAGTTTGCTGTCCTCACATAATTTCTGCAAGACTTGTAGAAGCTCTGTATAGCATGAATCAGAGGTGCTGGAATGTTCTTCCTTGCCAAACAGTCCCAAAGTTTGCTCCAGGGGACCCTATCAAACGCCTTTTCCAGATCTATGAAACAAAGATGGATCTCACTCTTGTACTCAAGGGCCTTTTCACTCAGCTGCCTGAGTGTGAAGATTAGGTCTTGAGTACTTCGGTTTGCTCGGAATCCGCACTTGACCTTCATCCAATTGTGGCTCAGCTAGGCATCGGAGTCTCTGCTCTAGGATTCTAGAGTAGATTTTACCAGGGACACTGAGAAGGGATATGCCTCTGTGGTTTCCACATTGTCGATTGTCACCCTTTTTGAAAATCGGTGTTATGATGGCAATCTCCCAATCCTTTGGTATGACCTTGTTGCACCATGCTGCTTGTAGGACCCTTAGGAGTAATAGGTCGCCTGATGCTCCCATGTACTTAACCATTTCTGGTGTTATACCATCATGCCCTGCTGCTTTGCCCATCTTGATTTTCTCCAGTGCTGCCTTCAGTTCTTCCATCTTTATGTCATCTTCATCACCATTTGTATCCTCTTCTGTGCTAGTGGTTATCATTTCTGATGCTCTACCTTGCTCACCATCAAGGAGTTCTGAGAAATATTCTTTCCATCTTTCCATTACTTCCTTCGGGGCAGTAAGCAATTTGCCTTGCTTGTCCTTTATAAATTTAAGAGGGCATTGTTTTTCCTTCCTCATGTTCTTTAGGGTCTTATAGAACAATTTCTGGTTTTCTTGCGCATCCTTTTCTAGCTTTTCTCCAAATTCTTCCCAGGACTTGTGTTTTGCTGCTAGCACCTTGTTATTTGCTTCTGTTCTGAGTATCACATATTCTCTATATTTCTCTATTTGTCCTGTTGTGTTTTTAGCTCCTAAGTATTGTTTCTATGCCATTTTCTTCTCTCTTATTTTCTCTTTGACTTCTTCTGTCCACCAAGGTGTCCTCTTTCTCTTGTTCCCAAGTCGGACTTCACCACATGCTTCTGCAGCAGCTGTCTTTATGATGTCCTTGAATTTAAGCCACAGGGTTTCCAAGTCATCAGGTTGTTCTTCTGTGTTTCTCACCGCTGTAGCAATAAGCCCCTGATATCTGGTCTTAATTTCTGTATCTTTCAGCTTGTAGGCCTTAATGCTCATTTCTTCCGTTCGTTTACTTGGTTTCTTGCGTGGTGCTGGGCAGTTCCTAGGCTGAGCAACTCTTTCAGTTGTTCTTTTAATTGTAAGCAGGTAGTGATCACTTCCAATCTCTGGCCCCCTCCAGACTCTAGCATCCCGGACATATTTGAATGAGCTCCTCCTAACAATGGCATAGTCGATCACTGACTTCTCATTCTTTGTTGGTTCACACCTAGTGTATGCATGTATGCGCTTATGGGGGAACTTTGTGTTTGTAATGATCAGATTCTGCTCACTGCAGAATCTGAGGAGTCGCTTTCCAGTGTCATTGAGAGTATCTTCTCCATATCTTCCGATAACTCCACCCCATCTAGCATGGTCATTTCCAACTCTGGCATTGAAATCTCCGAGCATGATAATTTCATCTATGCAGTCATCCACTGTCCTTTGAAGCAGCTCGAAGAATTCTTCCTTGACCTCTGCTCTCTCATCCTCATTTGGCCCATACACTATGACCAGGTTGACTATGGTTTCTCCTTCTTTTAGTTTTACAACCATAATGCGCTCCGAGACAAAGTTCCATCCCTTGATACTATCTTTCTGGTTTTTGGTCACAATGCAACCCACGCCCCCTTTAGCTCTTTCAGATGTGGGTACACCACTGTATAGCAGAGTGTTGCCATCGAGATCCATGACTCCTTGTCCCTTTTTCTTTGTTTCGGTAATAGCCAGGATTTCTAGTTTTGCTTTCCTCATCTCTTCCATCAGCTCCTCTTCTTTCCCATTTATACTTCTTGTGTTCCATGTTCCATAAGTCGTAGTCCGTAGTCCGTTCCAGTTCGTCGCCTTTAGAATCAGTCCGGTTTTCTCTCTTATATTGCTTGTAATCATAGTTTAAGACAAACAGGCGATTGGCCTGTTGTGCCTTTGCATGGTGGAGGGGCTGCCTCCTTACGGCCTCCATGCAGGCCGCCCTCCTCCTTTTTCATCCGGGCTATTTCATCTTCAACACAGAGAAATCTTTCCCTTTTTTGTATTTAATGATTGTAAGCATTGAAAGTCGGCGTCTGTGGCCTAATGGATATGAACGCAGTTTCATAATCCAGATATACCAGGTTCGAAACCTGCTGCAGGCGGTTTGGTAGCAGATCGCTTTGTGTGGATTTTTAACAATGGTATAAGCGCCGTACCGTTCAGAAAGCAATGGCAAACTACTGAACGTAAAAATTGCCTAGAAAAATCACAAAACAGCCAATAAAAGCTGGGGTTGATTGCCACGTCCTGTAAAGGATAAGCAACTAACTTAAGCATTGAAAATCCCAATTCACATAATATGACGTAGAAAACTGCATTAAATAATTAAAGCTAGTTTTGCAATAACAGAATACTTCTCTTTAACAGAAATCCAGAATGAGTCCAGGGGTATCTCAGAGTGTTTCATTTTAAGACTACGATCAGTTGAGATATAAGTTAACTCTTCTTCTTCTATTGTTGTAAAATCCAAGTCAGATGAAACAGGCAAAAATGGATTTCTTTCCTAGGCGAATCTTTCTGTAGTCAATGATGGAAAGTAATGTTGGATATTTTGCTCCAGTGTTTCCAAATGCTCCATTATGAGGGTACCTATGTCTTTTATATTGTTTTTGGGTATCAGTTGAAGCATATCAAGATTACCCTCGCTAGGTGTATTTAACCATATTCACTGTTTAGATGCCTAATATGTTTGTTAGGTATGCCAGCTTGTCACACCAAAGTTCACTGCTGAGATTTTCATAAAATCTTATGCTTCCTTCTGACTGAAAAAAAAAATGATCATTTCGTTCCTTAGTTCATACACCCAAGCTAACATTTTTCTCCTTGATAACCTTCTCACTTCTGCTTGGAACATTAAACATTCATACTGCGAATCCATAGCTTTACAAAGCTGTTTAAAGAGTCGGGTCTTTAGAGGCCTTGACTTCACAAAATTGACCATTATGACAGCCTCGTCTCTTACCGACTTTAATTCTTTCCCCAGTGTCTTTCCAACAAGGGCTTCCCTATGCAGAAAGCAATGAGTAGAAATCATGTTAGGATTTTGCTCTTTTACAAGTGCGAAAAAACCAATGATAGCCCCATCATTGATGGATCGCCATATGTGCAAACACCCACAAATGACTTCTTGGAGAGATCACATTTTTTGTTAAGTAATCAGTCAAAGTATCAAATATATCGTTCAGGCTCTTTAAGCGCTTCTTACGTTTTTGTAATATCCTGAAATTGTGAAGTATATCTATTTTTGTTCAAAGCAGTTAATAGCTCTAATTATTATTGAACGAATTCAAGCTGTAACATCAGTTTTATATTACATGATCACTAAATATATACTTCATGTAGTAAATTCACAAAATTTTTGCGGCACATTTTGATAGACGTGGCGGCACACTAGTGAGTACAAATATTCTTCGTGTAGTAAATTCACAAAATTGTTGCGGCACACTTTGACAGGCGTGGCCGCACACTAGTAAAAGACTCCTTTCGATCGATCACCCTTTCGATCCAGCATACTAGACTTAGCCTAAAAAGAATCCTTTCGAACGATCACCATTACAATATATCATACCCTAATTACAGATTAAAAAAAATCTTTTCGAATATTATATTGGAATTCCAAAATAAAACAATCTTTTCAATCACACTAGACTTACAGATTCCATTATATTTATGCTTTCAAACTTGGGTATTGTTATGCGACGTCAAAGAATAGCCACGTGGTCCAAAGGGCTCGTAATTTATCTGTCATGATGGTAGTGCTTCAATGGCCGTATAACAATTATATGAAATGATCGTGTTAAATGTGTTTTCAGAAACCCTGTCGCACCATGAAACTAATAAACACTGCTAAAGCATTAACAAAGAAGATATCTAAATCTCAAACCAACCTCGCACTGTTGAATTCCCTTGTCAAGCCACGGTACTTTGACTACCCTAGGGCAACGGGAAATTCTCACCGCTGTAGACGCTTGGTGGTCTGGTGAATCGGAAAGGGTCAGTTAGTTGTTTTTTTAGTTTGGGAATTTTGCCTTCTTGTCGCGAGGCACGTTCCTTTCAACCTATTTGGTTTTTATCAGAGCGCAATTTGCCATTCAAAAATAAGTGAACTCTGTTAACTGAAGCGATGTGTTGATAAATTCTAAGCCCTGAAAAGGACTACTAACATCTATCAGCTAGCATGAAAAAGCTCTGAAAACCACTGCTAGCCCGATCAGCGTTGATAGATACTAAGTCCTGAAAAGGACTAACATTATCCATCTGCTAGCATGAAGCCCTGAAAATGACTTGCGCTAAATAGGACTCGCCAGCTACGCCAACGCTGCCCGTACTTCCTCGGTGTTCAGCGAAACACCGGTTGTAGTGAACTCTTAAGCAATCTACAGAGATTGCTAGCCCGTCCAGCGTTGATAGATACTAAGTCCTGAAAAGGACTAACATTATTCATCTGCTAGGCTGAAGCCCTGAAAAGGATTTGCCCTAAGAAGGACTCGCCAGCTACACCAACGCCTGGAAACGTCTAAGTGAGTTGAAATCGAATGTGACAAGAAACAAGGGTCAGTCAGCTAAAATTCGCGGTTTTTAATGGCTTCCGGTTCTCGTGACCTTCGAGAGTTCCGTATTTATCCGCTCTCAGCCAATCAAATCTGTTGCCTTAGCATGATTTTCTGTGCGCTGTGAAGGTTTTATAAAATAGTAATAAGAATAGGGTCGCCTTACCACATTTTCTAATGTCTGGTTTCACTTACACGTTTTCGGTTCGTGCCTAATGAATACCTTTTAATATCAATGTCTTTGTCCGCTGTCCTAGCCCCATATTTTCTTTGTCACTCCACCAGGCATTAATGAAGGGCATATTTTGCTCTCACAATCGGTCTGTATGTGATTTGTTTGAAAGTCAACATACGACTACTGTAAAACGTTGCCCTAAAATTGCCCTGTGTTGTTCCAATAGGTATCTGAATAGACCAAGAAAGAATACTACACACTCTTGCATGTCGTATAAGGCTACTAATATGAGATTTTGTATGGTGCTGGCAACATTATCATGTAGAACAACTTACCACATAAACCACCACTACAAGATCATATGACCACTTGGGGCAGGTTTCCTTTAGGAGAACAGCGGTAGTGGTGTTTCTAAGCTTCGTTAGGAGAGCACTAAGAAGATGATGATGATAACATGTGACTACTGTTATTAAAGGTATGTTTACTCATTTCTGTTCTATTCTTTATTTTCTTTCCTCACCTGCCATCATCCTTCAACCTGTGCCCACGGCATGATCAAAGCTTCACCTGTTCAAGCCTATAACGCTAAGAAGTGCTGGGGAATTCTATACTCTCGTGCTGGGCAGGATGGATAGATCTAATGTGCTAGTGATGCATTGAGAGAAAGATACATACACAGGCACACAGAGGGAGGGAGTGAGGGAGGGAGTAGTCGACTTAGTTCACAAATAGATATTTTGAGGACAGTGAAGAAACTAAGGTGAAGAAACTAAGGTGAAGAAACTAAGGTGAAGAAACTTCTCTTATTTCATTTTTGCGATAAGTTGGGCCTTTATTATAAAGTATACTTATTTAGAAAGTTGTTTTGATTCATGATTTTACAAGGGATAATACGACGGTAGTTTCCCGTTGCTTACCGTCGGTTTGTGTACGGTTGTCTCCGCTAGCCTTTGACTAAAAAATCAAACCCACAAGGCAGTGGGGAGGGAAGAGATTAAAGCGCCTCCATCTCGCGCGTTATCATATCATAAAGCTTCAGAGGTGATTTGATACAGACAGCTGTCACTCACAACTAACCCCCTTCGCTCTCAGTGACAACCACCTGTTTTGGTTCACGGTTGATTATTGAGTATTCACAGCTAACCTCTATATCTAGAGACCATCCACCACCCGGTTGACGCGCCTGGTAGGACAGGTTCCTTCCTCAGGAAGTTGTGGAGAGACATGATCTTCTGCGCCACTAGGCACGGTACTTGAAGAAGAAGAAGAAACTTATTTAACTTGTAGCTCTCTATGAAGCACCAACATTCAACCAACACACTACCATCCTTTCAATCCTCTACCATCAGTTTCAGGCCTTTCCGTGTTTTCTTTGTTTGTTTTTTTTTTTTTTTTTGTGAGCCCTTTCAAGCCTGTTCTCCAATTCCCTTCCCCCCCCCCCCCCCCCCCCCCCCCCCCCCCCCCCCCCCCCCCCCTCCCCCCCCCCCCCCCCCCCCCCCCCCCCATATGTTTTTGGTGTCCCTCTTTCTCTCTTACCCTAGGGATTCTAAAACTGGCACTGCCTCGTAATGCTTTTCATTGTCACAACAAGCAAGGTAATCGCCTCGACAACAAGCAAGGTAATCGCCTCGACAACAAGCAAGGTAATCGCCTCGACAACTAGCAAGATAATCGCCTCGACAACAAGCAAGGTAATCGCCTCGTACAGTTCTGGAGGGGGAGATCTGTAAGAAGATAAGGGAATAATAAGTCTACGATACCCTAACATGTCGTAAAAGGCAACAACTATGAGGTAGTGTATGGGTTGGCAACTTCAACATGTAGACGAAACTGTTACATAAACCATTGCTGTAAGAGCATGTTTCCTGTAAGATGACCAGCAGCTGTTGTGGCTCCATGCTCCATCAGTAGCGACAAGGTCAATTATTATGATTGAACACCTAATCATCTACTAGCAAGTGAAGAAACAAATACATGTACAATGAACTACGATACACTAACACTAATAAAAGTGTTGTTTACGAGCAAATAAATTATTAAAAAAACTCACAGGTAAACAGGAAATTTGTTATATTATTGCACATGCGCAGATAATAAATACGTGTTTCTTCTTCAAGTACCATGCCTTATAGCATAGGTGAGCATGTATCTCCACAACTCCTGTCACCAGTACGGTTTATCAGTTCTGATGTTGACTTCTTTCCATCCCTAGATGTCAAACTATCCGGTATCTTCTGTATCCTGCACTATCTACCCCCTCGCCCCCCTTTTATATCGTCCTCTTTCCTTTTCCTTCAAACTTTAGTGTTGTCACAAAATATTTCACCTGTCTTCTTCTCCTAACATGTACAAAGAAAGTGTATTGCTTCCTTCTAATGTCAGTTAAAAACTTCCTTTGCGCGCTTCCATCACATCCTCACTACTCGTTTTAACTATTCGTGGTATTCAACAGTTTTCTATTGAAGTGTGGAGATACAGCGCATGTCAAAAAAGCATCAAAAGGAAAATTGGGATTAGTCTATATTAGGATAAAATATATTTACCTGAATTTAAATATGTAAAAATAATTTGTCAGAACGTATTCTAAGTAGGTATATTTTGATTTTGCATATTGTATTTTCTTCATAAATTGTGCTTTTCCTAAGAAGGAAATCAAGATTTTCTCAGTACCTTGTTTCATGGTACTAATGTTCTTATAACTTGCACATTTTTTAGTCAATCAATATGAGATCTGGCACAAATACTTTCCAAAGGATAGTAAAACTTTTATCAGATATATCTGATCAAAACTTGATTTATTGCAATTAATGTTGTAAAATTTTGATAAAAAGATGGTTACTATTTTTAAATACAACGTTTAAAGTTCTATATATCAGGATCTATTTAAGTTACCAAAAAATCCAATCTGACAAATGTTTTAATATATAGTGATAAACTTTCTATATAAATGTGGTATTGATAGATTAATAAACACAAAAGCCTTAGCAAATTGAAATAGAACAATAGAATCTAACATGGCCGCCGTTTCCATGGCAACTAATGATACAATGCCACTAAACTCTTGATTATGCGTATCTATGATTGATTTCGGTTGAAGTCTGTGCATTTTCGTTGAAATTATATGGTTAATAACGAAAATAGCATTTCACTATAGATCCTCCCCTTAAACAACATCTCTATGGTTTTCATGACTTTTCTGGATTGTTTACGAATTCTCTATGAATCACTTCCGTATGTTAGAATTGGCTTTATATTTCACTAAAGAAGTTTCTGTTTTACTTAAATTGACAAATATCTGTGTCATATCATACTTCTCATTTAACTGATCGCTGCTTTTGTCTAGGCTATTCTACTCTTAACTTGTCAGATACATCTTCCATCCTATGCTATTAACCTGCCTCATTTTTTGTACGTATTGACTTGTTTTAACAACTGTAACATTTACTTTGATAGAATTACATTTTCTTACAAATTAGCAGCCCATTTTTACATGCGTTTACATATACTTTCACATACACATAAAAACATACACTTCCTCTTCTTCTTTGATCCATAGCCGCCAACCGTCAAAGCAGACAGTGGCCATCACGCCTGGTGGCGTCTTGTAGGGCAGCAACAAATTGATTCCACTTTGCTCGGTCCGGCGGCCATCCTTCGTACAGTGCCCCAACTCTGGTTCATTCTTTGCATCTCGGCCTCCACAGTCCTCCGTCAAGTTGCTTTTGGTCGGCCTCTCTTTCGCTTTCGCTCGGGGGTCGAAGCACAACTATTCTTGTGATGGTATCAGGGTCCCTTCTGAGGACGTGGCCAACCCAACTCCAGCATCTGCCAGCTATGATCGTGTGCATGTCCTCCTGGTTACTCCGAATAAGTAGTTCTTGCTTACTGATAGTATTCGCCCAAAAGATTCAGAAAATTTTCCTTCGGCAGTTTGTGTGGAAGGAGGACAGTTTCGACGTTTCCTTCTTTGTTAATCTCCAGCATTCCGCACCATAGAGAAGCACAGAAAGTACACAGCTCTCATACAGTCTTAATTTGGTGTTTTTGTGGTACTGGGAAGACTTCCAAATGTTGTTGAGAATAGCAAAGGCTGTTCTCGCTTTATTCATTCTGTTGTTAATGTCCTTGCTTGTTCCGCCGTCAGGTGTTACTATGCATCCTAGGTAAGTAAATGTGTCTGTATGTTCTAACTTCTGGTTCCTTATTGTTATTGACTAAGGATTGCCCACATTTAGTGTCATGACCTCTGTCTTCTTTAGATTGATGTTCAGACCAACCTGCTGGCCATACTTATTCAGTCTATTTGTTTTTCTTGGATGTGTTGATGTGAATGCTCGAGTAGTGCAATGTCATCTGCATATTCCAGGTCTTCCAGTGTAGAAAACGATGTCCATCTAATTCCTCTTGGACTGCCCTCAGTTGTCTGGCGCATCACCCAATCTATGGCTGTCAAAAATAATGTTGTTGATAAGGGGCATCCCTATCGTACTCCTGCTTTCACTTCGAAAGTTAGATTGCTCAATCCAACACTGCATGTAAAGTTAGAATAGAGGCTTTTTATTATGGAAACAATGCAGCTGGGAATTCCATAAGCCCTCAGTATTTTCCATAGGCTGTCCCTGTGTATGATGTCGAAAGCCTTTTCAAAATCAACAAAGTTAATGTATAGCTGTCTCCGCCATTCTGAGCACTGCTCTATAAAGTTCCTGAGGGTGAATATATGATCTGCACATCTTCTGTTCTTTCTGAATCCCGCTTGTTCTTTCCTCAGTTTATGGTCAGCTGCTTTTGACATTCTCTGGATGATTATCCTGCTTAGTATTTTACTGGGAACTGAAAGGAGAGTAATTCCTCTCCAGTTGTTGCAGTCTGCAAGGTCGCCCTTCTTGGGCAATTTGACAATTATTCCTTTACTCCACTCTGTTGGTGTTGTCTCAGTTTCCCAGACTTGTGCAAATAGTGGTTCTAATAGTTCTGCTGCTAGCTCAGGGTCTGCCTTGAATAACTCAGCATTTAGATTGTTTTGACCAGCCGCTTTTCCATTTTTTAACCCTTTGAAAGCTGTGATGATTTCTTCTTTTCGTGGAATGTCTGTATTTACGTCTAAGTCACTTTCAGCCTCAGGAACATTCAGCTGAGTCTCTGGTGGTTCCTTATTCAGTGTTTCTCTGAAGTGCTCTGCCCATCTTGTTTCCTGCCCCTGTACTGTAGTGATGAGATTTCCTTGCTTGTCTCTTATTAACGTTATGTTGTTTGCACCTCTTTTTCTACTGATAGTTTTAGTTATTTTATAAACTGTGCTTTGTTCATTTCTCAGTGTTGCCTCTTTTGCCTGTATTGCAAGGTCATCCAGAAATCCTTTTGTTAGCACGGGTTTAACGTTTTACTTCCCTGTCCAGCTGACTGTACTGGTCAATATATATTGCCTTTAACCTGGGAGACTTAGCTTCTGTTTTCTTTCTTTTAATTTCCTTTCTCTTCGCTATGGTGTTAGCGTTTCTGGTGTTATCCAGTCTTGGTTCTTTCTTTCCTGGACTTCCAAGCATGACTCGCTGCTTTCCTTGCATATTATTGAGATGGTGTTGAATTTCTGGTCGAAATCATCGGTTTCTGTTCTTTCCTGGCTTTTGGCAATCTGATATCGTCTCTTTACGTCGACCGCGAAATCTTTTCTGGTGACGGGTTCCTTAAGTTTCGTGATGTTATATCTTTTCTGTTTGACTGCAACTGGTCCAGCAGCTCTGAGTTTCACTTTCAGTCTTGCTACTACTAGGTGATGATCACTTCCCACATCTGCGCTTCTTCTTACTTTCACGTCTTGTAGTGCATGTCTCCATCTACCATTGATCATTATGTGATCTGTCTTGTTTCTGTCCCGTCCGTTTGGTGATTCCCACGTTAACTTGTGCACTTCTTTGTGTGGAAAAAGTGTTCCTTCAATGACCAGGTTGTTAATACTGCAGAAGTTTTTAAATTTTTCCCCATTCTCATTTACTGTTCCACTGCTGCATTTCCTCATTACTCTGTCGTTATATTGTGTGTTCCAACTTTCGCATTGAGGTCTCCCATTACTATAATAAGATCGTACCTGGGTGCAGTTTCCATTTCCTTTTGTATCTGTTGATAGAACTCGTCCTTGATCTCTTCGTCGCTGTCGTTTGTTAGTGCATAGCATTGTATAATTGTGGTGTGGGTGAATCTCCCTCTCAGTCTTGCTCTTATCAGTCTGTTGTTCATGGGTTTCCATTACAGTAAAGACCTTTCCATTCCTTTCTTCAAGATAATGGCTACACCTTCATTATGCTGACCATCCTCTCTACCAGAATAAAGTACTATTTCCTTCCCCTGTTGCTGTTTCTTTCCCCGTCCCGGTCCATCTGCTCTCACTTATTCCTAGGATATAGAATTTGTAGTTCCTCATCTCTGCTGTGATTTGTCTCAGCTTTATTTCCTCATTCATAGTTCTGACGTTCCAAAATTAATTTCTGGTTTCGTGTTTTGCGGTCAGGGCATCCGTTTTCATGCCAGTGGCTTCTTTCGGCTTTCACTACTGTCAGTCTTACGAGCCTGAGACTCCGGATGTCCGTCCCGCATCAAAGTTTTCCCTTTTGTTGCCGTTTCCGTAACATATGCGATTTTTTTTATATAGGCAGGGGTGTCGGCCCTGTGCTAAAACCCCTAACCTGTAGGACCAGGGTACCAGCTTTTGTCTGACCCATACCCACGCAGACCAGTCCAGCTTGGTTGAACCTACCAGGAGTAAAACTCCCACTGGCATAGCTCTGGGGGTTGTCAGGGTACACAAGCTGCCATACCGCTACAAGGTATAGGTACCATTGATGGCAGAAAAACATACAAAATTAGACACAAGTACAAACACACATACACACGCTTACACACATACAATCAACATACTCAAGCGGAAATATCTATCTATACGACAGCCTTTGACAAACATACACCAACTCGTAAAGTCACGTGCCTTTAGGTCAAGGTTATCCCATGTCATCTTCATCCCTTCTACGCGTCTCCAGCTCTCTTCTCCTGGTTTTCTTCAGTCACCCCTGCTTCTCTTACTCTGGGGATTCAGTACAGTGACTGCCTTGTAATACTATCTTTAAAAACGTCAACAAACAATACTGACATGTTAGCTGATAGAGATTGTCACGAGATTGCTTTCGTACATATAAACTGAATCAACTATTATTGTTTAGTTTTAAATAATATACAACAAATTTAATAGTCAATTAGTTCAACAAGTTAAAATAAGGATTAAATGGGGTGAAAGTTATAATAAGTTTTTCATCATTAAGGTTTTGGTAGGGCGTTAATAATAATGTCCGTATTTTTGCTGAAGCCTTTATACACAACTTAGTTCCAGGTGAGTCCTGCAGCTGTGGTTTCCGTCACTTTTGTTTGGTGATGAGTTCACTTTTCCACATAATTCGTCCACTGTAGGCGGTTGGTGGTGATACTCTTCCCTCACACTAGTGGCGTAGGAACTACAGTACTTAAGTCTGATATATTGTAACCACGAACTGTGACAAATTAGAAATAAACAAATGCCTCAGTACATTTACTCTCCGCAAACTAACAGGCCCATTTTCATGCGTTCTACCCACGAATGCTAACGTCTCAAAAGAATTAAATTCCCGAGCACATAATGTAACTCGGGAATATGATGAAAATTCACCAATATCCTTCTGGGTGTCAACTAGGGAATTGCGTCTGGAGTGCGTGAATTACAATTAAAAAAGGTATAAAAATCTCACAACATAATTCTATACACTTTAGGCACATGTGATGTATCATCACTCAATTCTCGTCGCTTCTCCCGTCGGGGTCTGGGGTCGCTCTTCTGTCGGGTTTCCCGCACGACTAGTCAGAAACAATCACCATCTCTTGCAGTAGTGGTTAATGCATATACTATTTTCAAATCTTGAGGTTGCCAGCCTCATATATATAACCACTTAGCAAGAAACCTATACAATTTACATTAGTAAATAAATTGTTTACACTTACCCCAACATTTTGGGAATACACACTTCTCCTGGCGCAGATTAGAATGGACCCACAGCCCTATATTTAGATGCTGTTCGAATCACTTAAGTCTGAGAAATTCCTCTTATGGCGGGTGAAACGCTTGGTCTGGAAATCTATAATTCCTCTCATGACGGGTGAGACATTTGGTCTGGAAATCTATACTTCCTCTTATGACTCCTTGTGATAAAATTCCAAAGTGTCCAGTCTTGTATTAAAATTGCGGGTTTACTTGTACTTCCAAAGTTGCCCAATACTCGATCTGGTACTTATAGTTGTGGAATGATAAGTCCTATCCTCTTTCCTCTGGCTTATAAGAGGTGTTGAGTTAACGCTGCGATGCAGCTGTCTGTGTGCTGTGACTCCGAGTTTGTTAGATTATATCTCACTATCCTTAGTTTCAAATCTCAGCTGTGTTTCCGCCGAAAGTTTCAATCAAATCATAATAGATTCTGGCGAACTAATCCAATCTATCTAGCACTGTATCGGTGGGGAAGATTAACATTACTCATCCCACGCGTATTTGAAAATATTAAATGTAATATACACGCGTGGCCTCTTACACAGTGATGTCATATCGTTACCTAAGACTTCCGGCGAACCCCTGCTTATCACCTTTATCTGCGTGCCTCCGCCAGACAGATGTCGGGTCAGACCGTATGGTCTTCTTTCATCGTATCACAAACCGGCTTGTGTCAACATGATCAACAGCTTTCCAATGGGGTCAAATGTTTGACGGCCACGTTTCCACAGGTGGTCAGACAGATTAGGCGATAAAATAATTATCGCTGGCCGGGTCACCAAACCTGGCGAATCGTAACAACAGTCTGGGAGTGAAGTGTGAAACAATAAGATACGCATTACTCCAATAGCACATACTACCATAGGGGAGTGGCGTGTTAGAGACTTCACCATGCTATGTCCAGCATAGAGAAAAATAGTGAAACTAACGAATGAAAAGGCATGATTTATGCCAAATAAAAGCGATGAGTGAGAAAATGAAGAAAAAGAAAGGATCCAGCCGGAGGGCTGAAGGGGTGAGAGATCACACAAAAGGACACGTACAGACGTGTCGTCACAGAGATCTTACCATTACGGTAAAATGTATCTAGGAAGCATAGTTTCAGCAGACGGCGGAACAAGCAAAGACATTAAAAACAAAATGAGTAAAGCCAAAAGAAAAAGCCTTTGCACACCTAAACAACATTTGGACATCTTCTCAGTACAGCACAAACACCAAATAAGACTGTACGAGAGTTGCGTACTTTCTGTTTGGCGTGGAGTGCTGGAGAGTAACATAAAAAGAAATATCAAAATTATCCTAACCTTGTTTATTTTAAACTCCTCGTGGACGATGTCATCAAATCATGTAAGGAGAGGACAAGAAAGTATTCATCGTAGTACGTGTAGCGATACCGACAGATCACTCTGGTAATTTAATAATCTTTAGGATGTATTATACATGAATGAGAGTACAAACAGGGGTGCGAGAAGGTTGACACTTGTCAACCATTCTATTTTTAACTGTCATAGACTGGTTGATGCGCCAGACAACAGAGGATATCCCTAGAGGAATAAGATGGACAAGGCTCACTGCACTAGAAGATCTAGATACGCAGACGATATTGCATTACACTCACATTCACATCAGCGCATACAAGAAAAAAACAGTCAGACTGAATAAATATTGCCAAGAAGTGGGGACTGAACATCAATCTGAAGAAGACTGAGGCCATGACGCTTAATGTAATAAATACTGAGTCTCTAATGATAATTAACGAAAAACCAGAACAAACAGATACACTTACATAATGTAAGAAGCAGATTAACACCAGTCGGCAGAACAAGTACAGACATAAGTAACAGAATGAATAAAGTCAGAGCAGACTTTGCAAATCTAAACAACATTTGGAAATCTTTTAAGTAGAGCACAACCACCAAATTAATATTATAGGAGAATTACGTACTTTCTGTGTGGCGTGGCGTGGAGTGATGGAGAGTAACATTAAAGGAAAATAACAAATTATCCTCATTCCACACCACCTGCAAGAGAAACATTCTTCACATTATTTGGTCGAATACCATCTCCACATCCTCAACCAGGAACTGCTTAAAAAAGGCAGTCAAAAAGGTGTCACAGAGGACTGGTTACGGCATCAATTCACCTAATGTAGCCGGGTGTACACTCACTGGTTACCAATTCAAAGTGTGTGTAACCGTGGTGTGTGTGTGTGCTTTCACTAGGTGGCAGATGGCAGGCCTAGTGAATTATTTCAAGTTTTTACACACACAAGTCTCTTTTGTTTATCTTCCAAGTTAATGCTATTGTGTATAAGTACTGGCCATCTCCGCCAGAGTTGGTGATTCCTGGATGAACTACTTTTTCCTCCTTTGTTCAACCCTCGACTCGTTCTCTTCCTTCTCCGTTGTTATTATAGTGACTGATCGTATAGTGGATTTTATAATGATTATTGACCTGGCCTACATACAACAACCCTCAAGGATAGACTCAAACATATGTTTTCTCTCTTGCAAAAACATTTATTTACATGTAATATTCTTCAATAACGCAGGTAATTCTTCATAGAGCTCACATACAGTTGTATCATAGTTGCTTCATACATAAACTCTTTATCTCGTGTATATATATATACCTAATCTCCCTTTGTTCTTCTATCATCTCCATTTACTTGTTTAGCCTCTTCAAACTCTACATCAGGTTGCTTAATATGCCTCAATACTCCTGATCAGCACTTCCAACTCATTGTCTTGTGCTTTTATTCCTCCTGATCAAACTTGGTCAGACCTGCCTCTATTTCCAGTCCTGAAAAGCATACTATAATTCTTATACACGTAACAAGTCTTCTATACTCCATACTTACATGCGAGAGCATGCAGGTAGTTCTTAAAGAAGTCGACTCTCCCAGTCGAATACTTGTCGTAACTATTTCTGTAGACGACTCATTGGTTCACTCTCTGTGAACTCACTCTGATAAAAATATGGTTTTCCCCTTGGAAATCATTCTTACCATCTATTCGTATATAACAGTACCAAAAAAAAGGTAAAGGAACCCGTTACACGCCCATTGAGGCATATTGGGAATATGGTGTTAGGCCCATATTATCTTGACCGTCGGCACACGAGGGGTGATGTGGTCGGCATCACGCCGGCCGCCTTAACCTTCCCAGAGTTGCTCTGGTACCCATTTGGGGCTGGGTCGACCCAGGAGCCGTTTGTGGCCTAAAAAACTCCCGCCTCATCTGGGGATTGAACCATAGACCACTGCGCTAGGAAGCCAGTGCACTAACCACTATGCTACCGCGGCTAACAGTACCAAGCTTGACCATTAATGTATCATTCAGATACTTCTCTTTTCTAGGTTGCTTAGTCAACAAAGTAGTCAACATTTATTTGACATGACGACTTGGGATTTCTGATTTACTTCTCCTACAATTTTTCATCAATATGAATGATAAGTTCAAAACCATACTTACAGGCGATTCCCTGAATCTCTCCCGAAATACACTCTCTACTGTGACTATAAGAACTTTCTTAATCATCTTCTATTCTGTCTATACGAAACTTCTTAGTTATCTTGTGTAGTTACTGACTAGAGCTATCACATCCTCTGAACCTTCTAAACTTATGCTATTTCTGTCTAACCACAGAATCTGTTAGTCTTCTGAGTTATCTCTACAGCTTATGCATTTTCAGTATAACTTCTGAACTTACCTGTATAACCACAGAATCTGTTAAAACTGGTGGCGACCGCCAAAAGCACTTCTTGCTTCTTCAACTTCTGAAACCCGACTGCCCTTCAGAAACCCGCACACCTTTCTGACCTCTAGTCATTGTTACCTGGTGCGTTTCTTTTGCTACCTCTGATTCGTTCCCTAATATGTTTTCCAGCTCAAACTATTGGTCGAGCTTTATTTACTACTCACTAGAAAAATACTCACGTTTTACTAACGCAAGCGAAGTTAGTGAACCGTTGTCTGTTATTTTTAATCCTCACTCTATTTTCTTCCTCGTGAACTGTTTCAAACGTTCACCCAATCTTGGCAATGTATTTATAATGCCTGGGCAAACCCTACGGTGACATACTTTAAGCGTTCATATAACCTTGCCAGAAGCATAAACAATGCTTGGGCAATCCCTACGGTGACAAAGGCATGCACACCATCAATGCAGGCAGACACTGGAACTGGGTTGGCCATGTCCTCAGAATGGACCCTGACACCATCACCAGAACTGCTATGCAATGGACCCCAGAAGGATGGCTAAAGAGAGGCAGATCAAAGACATCCTGGCGGAGAACAGTAAAGGCTGAAATGCAAATCATGAACCAGAGTTGGGGCACGGCACGAACGATGGCCACTGAATGAGTAAAATGGGGACAGTTTGTTGCTGCCCTACAAGACGACACAAGGCGTGATGGCCACTGACTACTTAGTCACTTAGAGGGTAAGGATCCAAGAAAAAGAAGATGAAGACTACCTTGTAATGCTTTCTTTAAAAACGTCAACAAACAATAAGTGAGGAGTAAACTAACAATAGTGACAAGTCAACAAGCAATAATGACAAGTCATCAAACAATAAGTGACAAGTCAACAAACAATAAGTGACAAGTCAACAAACAATAAGTGACAAGTCAACAAACAATAAGTGACATTTCAACAAACAATAAGTGACAAGCCAACAAACAACAAACAATAGTGACAAGTCAACAAACAATAAGTGACAAGTCAACAAACAATAAGTGACAAGTCAACAAACAATAGTGACAAGTCAACATACAATAGTGACAAGTCAACAAAAGAGATTTGACCATTTCGGTAAAATGAGTTACCATGTCAAAGAAGGCTGGGACCAATTATTTGAAATGAATCTTGACACTTTTATAGCGTTTGCTTGATGTTCCACTCTGCTCTATTGTTGTATTTATTCGTATTCCAACAGGAGTTTTTCTTGTAATGATTCTTGTTCTTTGATGACACTAACATACACCAGCGTTCTCAATTACTCTCTTCCATGTCGAACCAAGATAAATAACATCTTTGATTACATTCGTGTTTATAGTTGTAATTCTTTGTCAAGAATTTTGGCGGTGACTTCTTTACACAGACTATTACTTCCGATCTGCGTGAGTCAAGAATTTTACGTAGCGCCAGAGGGATTTACTAGCAATTTTTATGCAGCAATCTCAGGATACAGGGCCGCTCAGAGCTAAAGGGTAGGACATTGTAAACTAGTGAAATCCTAGCCAGAAAGAAATCATAATGGCGAGATAAAAATTAGGCTCTTAAAACCAAGATCACATTAAGGTGGCCAGATATTTGCCATCTCTGTAGTCTTTTTTGTTTGTTTTTAATCTCCCAGTTCAATTTGGCAACTATTTGTCCTACCTGACTCATTCTCTAAATATATGAGCTGAGCAATACACAACTACAGAATGTTGAATCATGAACATTTCTTGGCAGAAATATGGATAATGTTAGAGCAGCAGATACTAATATTAAAATAAATATGTAAAAGGCACGAGGAGCTGTCGTTGCCGTGGGAATAACATGGACATGAGGAGAAATGTGGTCTGACAAAAGATGAGAATCTTCAACTCAGTTCTTAAAACATTCCTTTTCATGTCTCTGGAACATGGAACACACTTGATAGAATTCAATCAGACCTGAAGGTCTTTTATATTTGGACATGCGCCCTAATATAACCGACTACGTTGAATGAATGCGCTTCGTCAAAACAAGAAAGAATTTTATTTAAAAAAAAAAAAAAAAAATATATATATATATATATATATATATACACACACACACACACACACACACACACACACACACACATAAGTGTATAAAAGGACACGCAGAAAGATACAGGCTTTCATAAATGGGTGCTAAGGGATAGTAGAGGCATTGAAAATGATTGACCAGATCGTTACTCATGACAAGATCGCTACTCCTGACAAGATCGCTACTCATGACAAGATTGTTACTCATGACAAGATCGTTACTGATGACAAGATCGTTACTGATGACCAGATCGTTACTCATGACCAGATCGTTACTCATGACAAGATTGTTACTCATGACAAGATCGTTAATCATGACCAGATCGTTACTGATGACAAGATCGTTACTCATGACAAGATTGTTACTAATGGCAACATTGTTACTCATGACAAGATTGTTACTCATGACTAGATCTTTACTCATGACAAGATTGTTACTCATGACAAGATTGTTACTCATGACAAGATCGTTACTCGTGACAAGATCGTTACTCATGACTAGATCGTTACTCATGACAAGATCGTTACTCATGACCAGATCGTTACTCATGACAAGATCGTTACTCATGACAAGATCGTTACTCATGACAAGATCGTTACTCATGACCAGATTGTTACTCATGACAAGATCGTTACTCATGACAAGATTGTTATTCATGACAAGATCGTTACTCATGACAAGGTCGTTGCTCATGACAAGATCGTTACTCATGACAAGATCGTTACTTATGACAAGGTCGTTACTCGTGACAAGGCCGTTACTCACGATAAGGTCGTAGTCATGACAAGATCGTTACTCATGATAAGATCGTTACTTATGACAAGGTCGTTACTCGTGACATGGACGTTACTCATGATAAGGTCGTAGTCATGACAAGGTCGTTGCTCATGACAAGATTGTTACTCATGACAAGATTAATGTCAATGTCAGACGATGGAAAGAACCAGCCAATTATCAGTGCAATACGATTTAAGGAGAAGACGTTCGCGTTGGATAGGACTCACATTGAGAAAACCAGTTGAGAGCATTACAAGGCTGTCTTTATTCTGGAATCTTCATGGTAAAGAAACATATTGATACTTGTAACGTACTGTTTATGCGTGATGTGCAAGCTGGCAGAGTGAACGTGTCGTTTATCCCCTGGACTGTGTAAGGTTGCGGTGTTGATGTAGGTCACCAGAAATGTAACGGCCAGAAATGTAACGGCCACCAGCGTGAGGCACTGCCAGGGGTACTATGATCACTCACACAAAACAGCGTACATGTTGTAGATGTGTGGTATTGGTATTATGATGTGCTGAGTGTGGGTGTAGACGAGAACGCGAATGCTTGAAGCTCTTAATAAAGTCAATAATGCACCAGTACACTCATATGCAGTAGTCAATGATGGATTGAAGACTGCTGGCACGTTTCAAACATTTATTTACGAAACTGGCAGCAGCATCAACAGGACAGTCAAATCGACAAGATCAAGGACTTCACATAATAATGAATGACTGTTAAATGTCTGGTAATCAAAGGCTTGCATCATACATCAACTAGGACATACCCAAACATCATCTGTCCTAATGTTACAGTTTACAATGTAGCTTCCGTACCATTGACTCAGCGCGTCAGGTACTTAATTAGCTCTGTCGTCCAACAAACGAGCTCCTAAATTGCGTAGCAATAATACTTAAGGCTGTTATTCAACTGGCATAGCCCGCCAGATATATTTCCTCTTGCTGAAAAATATTGGCCGTAATACAGGGCCTCAATATGTAGACAGCTGTGTATCCTTTGTTAGCAGGCACGATCAAACCATGCTAAACATATATACCGCCAACCTGCGGCGTCCACAATAATTTATCATCATCAATAGGCTTCTGTTCAATTGAAAACACATAGTCTCATTTGGCTAGAACAAGAAGCAAAGAAGGAATTCTGTCTCAAGATCTGTGAGCTTCACTCGCAGATAGGTAACTTCAAATGTTCTGCAACCAAAGGCATATTAATATGAATGTCATTTACCTTTTACAGAATCTTCCGGATACACACTTAATAAATGTCGTCACTCTTGACGAACAAAGAATCACTGGGGAAAACATTGACATTTCAGTCATATCGACAACTTTCCAATCCCCATGATGATATAGAGAAAATCACAACGGACATCATGTCCGACAGCCAAGAAACACTCTCCCTGACGGAAGTTTCCTCAGTTTGCGCTCAGAACTTGCGCATGCTTAAACAGCATAAAACTGAGCATCGTTAAGACTGATCAAGGACAATAATAGAAAGAAAGAGAAGATAACCCTTTAAACAACCTGTCATAGAAGCAAATACCCAATTATCCAACTTTGACAAACAAAGTTTTACAACAAAAAAAAATTACATAACTATCAAACAATTATGCAATACTATAATCATAGCAATGACAAATGACAATCTATCTCAAGAAGTCATATCAATATACAAATTACAATGTTATACCATTAATAAAGGTAATGGATGGACATGACCAAATTTGTTAAATTCCTTACACATTATCTAACAATAGAAGTATATTATATACAAATAAGTGCTGCGATCTCTCGAACAAATGTAAGGTATGGCATCATCATGGTTCTCACAAGCGCTCCATACTTGGTACTAGTTTGCACTGAGAACAATATAAATGACACAATTAGTAACATGCTATAATGCACTATAGTCATTACAAAATTATTTAAGTATTATATGTGGCCATTTTAACATTTTTCCTTTTCTAATTTTTTTGACCTTTATTTTATGTTAACCTTAACCTTCCACATTACATCAAAGATAGTAATAGAGAAAAGTAACAATCAATTTACTAATCTAAGGTGAAACAAATGTTTAATGTATAATATGAACAGACATGAGTCTGGAAATGTATCATGAAATCTAGGACACAAGACTTAAGTAAAATCATGTGGGCATCTAGACAGTATGTCCGCCCTCACATTATCCGAACCACGGATAGCCCGCACCGTGAAATGAAAAGGTTGAAGAGCAATAGCATATCGAGTAGATCTCGAGCTCTTCAAATCCTTGTTCTGCATAGCTGTAAGAGCTTTTTGGTCGGTTTCCATAATGAAATGCGCGCCTAAAAGGAATCTTTGTAGCTTAAGAATGGCCCAGACCATAGCTAACAATTCACGGTCTAAAACCAAATAGTTCCTTTCTGCCGCATTTAATTTCCTAGAGATACACATCACAGGATGCAGAGTTCCTGAATACTCCTGCATAAGTGCCGCCCCGATCCCAGTGGAAGAGGCATCACTACGAAGGACAAAAGTCTTATCAATGAATGGTAGTCGTAAGATAGGAGGAGATGAGAACAAATTCTTAACCTGATCCAATAAAGATTGGCATTCTTGGGACCAGCGCACCATATTAGGAGAACCGTTTTTCAATAAAGTTGAAAGAGGTGCCATAATGGAGGACAGATTCTTAATGAATCTTCAGTAGAATTGTATTAATCCCAAGAGACCACGCACTTGCTTTTTTGTTTTAGGAACCGGAGATATTTAATATCTTAGAAATGTTTTGGTCCTCTGTCTTCAATAGACCATGACCAGCACGATGACCTAGGAAAGAAATTTCACTAAACCCAACAAAGGCTTTAGAGGGTTTTGCAGTCAAATTATGCTCGCGTAGAGTAGACAGTAACTCATTTAAAACCGAATAGTGTTCTTCCCAAGTATCGCTGAAAAGACAGATGTCGTCTAAGTATGCGATGATATCTGTACGATATGAGAGAATTCGACGCATCATGCGTACGAAAGTAGCTGGGGCGTTCATCAGCCCGAAAGGCATAAAATTCCATTGATACAAACCCCTAGGTGTTGAGAAAGCAGTGAAAGGTTTGGCGCGTTCAGTTAACGGAACTTGCCAATAGCCTTTCGATAAGTCAAGTTTAGTAAAGAATCGCGATTTAGAAAGTCTAGTAAGTAGATCTTCCAATAAAGGCATAGGTTCAGCATCGAACTTCGTAACTTGATTTAATTTGCGATAATCGACGCAAAGACGTATGTTATTGTCTTTCTTTCGAACAATAACTATGGACGAAGAGTATGCTGAAGTGGATGGTTCAATTATTTTCAATTGTATCATTTCATCCAATTCTTTCTCGACTTGCGCTTGGAAATGAATAGGGATAGGATATGGTCTTACTCTGATCGGATTATGATCAGTAAGTATAATTTCATGTTTGATAATATGTGTGTGTCCAGGAATGTCGGTAAGGACATCCTGAAATGATTGTAGCAAAGAAGATACTTGACGCTGTTCCTCAAAAGACAAATTAGAAAAAACCGAAACGTTTCTCCATGATTCCGTAGAATTGAGTGGAATCATAGGAAGAGGCAGATTAACATCTGAAAACGTAGTTTCCTCCTCCTGTATAACCGACAAGGATGAGATATGACCATGTTGGACTGGAGAATCGTCCGTCGCCTGGAAAATAGGCTGCAAATAGTCTGGTCGTTCAATAAATTCCGTAAGCATATTTATATGGAAGGTTTTATCCCTTCCATCAATATCGACAACATAGTCGACATCGGAAATTTTTGAGACTATTCTATATGGACCTTTCCATGCAATGAGAAGTCTGTTCTCCCTCGAAGGAAGTAAGACAAACGCTTTGTCTCCAGGACAAAGTTGACGTAGGCGTCTCTTCTTATTAGCGAATTGCCTCGCCTTTTCTTTGGCAAATTCGGAGGATGAAGTCGCTAACTTGCATGCTTCGATAATCTTATGCCTGAGAGCAATGACATACTCATATGAAGATTGAGTGTCATTGTCAATATTATCGGCAGTTATCAAATCGTGTAGCAAGGACATAGGACCGCGCGGTTGCGCGCCAAAATCTAGTTGAAAGGGGGAAAACCCTGTATGCTCGTTGGGGACCTCTCTATAGGCAAAGAGAGCCGCGGGTAAAACCCTGTCCCAATCCTGAGGATGATCCTCAGTAATCTTGCCAAGTAAGTTCTTAAGTGTTCTATTAAGACGTTCAACTAACCCATTAGACATTGGGTGATAAATACTACTGAGAGACCTTTTAATATCTAGGATAGACATCACCCGCAACATAGTCTCTGATATCAATTGAGTACCATGGTCTGACAATATTTCTCTGGGAAAACCCAAACGAGAAAATATTAGCCAAAGAGCGTCTGCGATATCGGCAGTAGATATGCTCTTTAGAGGTATAGCCTCTGGCCAACGTGTGCACATGTCGAAGCATGTTAGGATGAATTGATGTCCTCTGGCTGACTTAATCTTAAAAGGGCCAATAATATCTATTGCCATCTTCTGGAATGGTCGAATGGGAATGTCTGCAGCCTGGATAGGTGCAGCATGTCGTGGACCTCTAGATTTGACTTCTTGACAAATCTTACAAGATCGGCAATAAATTCGTATGTCTTTGTTTACGAATGGCCAAAACAAAGCAGCTAGAACTCTCGACTTAGTGCGAGAAAAACCCATGTGTCCAGCACACTGAGAATCGTGTGCATGTTGAAGAAGTAAGGCTCTCATACTTTTGGGCACAAGAATGTGAGAGTGCATAGATTTGTCTGAGTGTTGCACCATACGTACTAGTATACCATTCTTCATAGTGATATACGATTTGTGAATTGTATTTTGATTCGGATCACCGTTTTTAGCGAGAAGAAAGTATTTATTTAGAGAAGAGTCTTCTTCTTGTAGTTTCACAAACGAGTAATGTGAAATCACCAAGTGATCATCTTGGCTACCAACTTTATTACTATCATTAGATGAAGTTGAAGGAATAAAAGCTTGTGCTCTAGTTACAACCACATTGGCTGTTTGGATATTATGTTCTTCCCAAGCAGCAATTTGCTGCGGGGTACATTCCTTAACCCCGTGAATACGACCGATTATAAGATCCGCAATAGGATTAGAAAGAAGACACGCGTGGACATCTCCTGTAAAGAAGGGAGTATCCATGTGGATGGTAGCAGTAGGATATATCTCCAAAATTCCACCAAATGTCACACACTTAACCACCTTTCCCGTGGCACAGCAAAGATCTATGAGAGATTGCCTAACCCCAATAGTAGTACATCCAGAATCAAAAAGTACTGAGACTGGATTATTATTCACTAGACCTTTATGTAAGATAAGAGATCCTTTCCCGTCATGCGCAACTGTAGCAGGAAGAGCGGGAAGAGGGTGACCACAAATTAGGGTAGATACTGTAGATGGCTCGAACAATGTTGAGCATTGGGGGCACTTAGCAGCTCTCCCAAAATCGAAAGCAGAGCCAGTGATAGCATTAGAGTTTCTACTATCGTTCACTTGACTACAGGCTTCCTGAGACTCATGTTGTGCAGCGTTTGCCTGACGATAAGATTTATTTTTGTTATGTCTAGGTCTGCCGCGATTATCATTTCCCCTGTAATTATCATTATATTGCCCATCATAACCATTATTCTGGTTTGAATCACAGTTTCCATAACCATCATCGTAATATTCTTGACGGCGAGGATAATTATCTCGAGAAGAAAAACTCGGATAGTTCCTATTGTGATAACCTTTGCGAAAGTGTCTATAATTATTAGACCCAACATTACGATTACTATCAGCTCGTCTCCCAATTCTTTGAAGAAAAACCCACTGTGTGATGGATTGCTCTGATAGCGAGTGTAATTCTGATTACTCTTTTTATTAAAGCTTTGTTTAGCACCTTGAAATTTACGATTGTAATTAGAGCCATATGGTGCTGCCGAAGCAACTGGCAACCCTTCTTTCACTTTAGAATTGCTAACTGTAGCATGGGGAAGCGCAGTTACGAACTGGCAACAATATTCCTCCATGTCTTTTATGTTTTTAGGTTTACGCTCATGAAGAAAAGCAAGGAAAGATTCGTTGACCGATGACATAACTTTGTCTCGAAGTAATAAGTCCATTAGGCCTTCATATGTTTTTTTCAGTCTGAGACAACTCAATCCAACGTGTGAATGTACGGCGTATCTTTATAATAAAGTCAGAGAAATCCACTCCATTTTCTGGCAACATTGTCTTAAGACGAAGACGATAATCTTCTTCTTTTAGTTGATATCTTTTAAGTAATGCTGCTCTGACAACATCATAGTTGGTCCTGTCATGTTCCTCTAGTGTCATAAGAGTAGTTACTGGTTCACCTGAAAAAAATTCCATCAGTTGTTCGACATATTTTTCCTTTTTTATTTTATGCGTATCGCATAAAAATTGGAATCTATCAAGTTAATTCGTTATATCGTCCTTTAAAGTATTGAAATGAGGTAATTTGATCTTATTAGACTTGATGAACACCCGCATTCATCAATTTCAATTTCTCTAACTCCAAAGCTGCGAGTCTTTCATCATGTTCCATTTTTGCTTTTCTCTCTTCAGCCTCAGCTTGAAATTTTCTCTCCTCAGCAGCAGCTTGAAATTTTCTCTCCTCAGCAGCAGCTTGAAGTTTTTTCTCCTCAGCAGCAGTTTGAGCTTGAAGTTTTTTCTCCTCAGCAGCAGCTTGAGCTTGAAGTTTTTTCTCCCCAGCAGCAGCTTGAAGTTTTTTCTCTTCAGCAGCAGCTTGAAATTTTCTTTCATCTGCCTGCATCTGTAATCTTAAATTCTCAGATTCTCTGTCTAATATTTTATTTTCCTCTTTTTGTCTCTTTTCTTCATACTTCAATGCTTTGTCAGACTGAGCAGTTGCGAATTCTTCTAACTTCTCACCTGTCTTCCCAAGGGCTTTCCCTTGTTCAATAAAGTAGTCTAGTGTAGACATTCTATCTCATTATGTGAGATCAGATCTGAAAAATTAAATAAATTACCTTATCCCACTTTGATGGGAGACAAGTCTGTAATACTAGTCTTGTATACTCACTTTACTTTATTTCACTCTCTTTGAGAGACAAGTCTTAGGCAAAGACCTTGTATAGTTACCTTGTTTCTCTACAATATTATCATTATAAATAACATTTATATGAAAAGTGTATGATATTAGTAATAATAGTCCATGATCAAGTATATCTATAGACTGTATGACAACAATGTATTACAATAATAAATACAAAGACAAGAATACAAAACAACAACAGAAAACTATCGCAGAAGTCAAATAAACAATACAGCGAAACTAAAAAAAATTGTTACAAAATGTGTAATGATGACTGCGAAAATAAACAAACAAATGGCAACACTGTTATAAACACAAAGATGTATAGAAATAAATGATAGACAGAAGAGGCAGACAAATTCAAACAAATCAAATCAAAACTAAAGAACAGAAATTTTTTTACAAAAACAACGAAAAGGCACACCTCGGCACAACTAAACGTAAATAGCAACAAATATTGCTAACAAATTTCCCTGTGGAAAATTTGTATAGTCCCTACAGAAAACGCTCTCAGATAGAACCTCTTTCACGTGGTATATTCTAAAAGGAGTCACCTTCCCAACCAATCCCGCAGAAATACACACTAAATAAACATGTAAACAAAATTATGTATACAAAAAACATGCATAGCATATGTAAATAAACAATATACAGTATGTGCATAGAGGAAGACTCAGCTTTACACAAAATAAAGGCACAGTTTACACACTAAACAGGCCACTTATCTTTAAGCACAATCCTCAATAGCCGCAAAGATGCAGTATAATGCGGTACTACTGTCAACAACAATGGTAGACGATCCACCGTTGAAGGTCACTGTAACTGTCTTTTTCTTTTGTTGAGGTGATCCCTGGCCCAAGACAGTATACTTGTTGTTAGATGTGTAGTGCGAGCGTATGATGAACTGAGTGTGGGTGCGAATGAAGGCGCGAATGTGTTTAGGCTCGTATAGATGTAGACCCTGCAACCCATACTCTCACATGCAGTAATCAAGGATGCTTGGACACTGCAGGCATGTTTCAAAACATTTAATGACGAGAACACACATAGTATCAACAGGAACAGTCAGTGTAACAAGGTCATGCTGACCGGAAATCGATAGGTATACATTTGGCATTCAAAAAGGTAAACATTGGAATAGACGCGCATGGTCAATAGCAAAGTTCTTCAATAATGACAGTTCGTAGCGTCGCCCTTGGCATCTCTGACTAAACGCGTCAGATGCCTTAGTCACTTTGACACATAGGTGCAACTTGGCATTCCCCGCCAATTGCACATTATCAGGCTGTAGTATAATAGCCGAAAGCACAGGCCTCGTTCTGACGTCGGCTGTGTACTTCTGTTAAATAGGTTATCATCAACCCTGCAGTAATGCTTATTGTAGACATAAATCCCGCCAATCTGCGGTTCCCACAATATATCTTCGTCACTGGATTTCTGGACAATATAAAGACTAACAGTCTTTGATGGCTACCTCGAGCACAAAAATATAAGTTCTGTAATATATAGGATCGGTGAGCTGCAGTTCACACTAGGTAATCCTTTTACATGTTCTGCCACCGAAAAGCGTAATAATGCATAAAGGTCGGTATTACCTGGAAAATGAATCCTCAGAACATAACAGGGAATTCTGTCGTCATCCCGACGCACAGAGATTCACTGGGGAAAACTGCCATAGCAGTTACTTCGAAGATTCTCCCCGAAAAACAATGGACTCTTGGTCCCTTCAGAAAAACAGGACCTACTCGGCTTGCCGGAAGTATAACTCTCTCCCGCTTAAAAAACCTTCCCATAGGCCTACGCCCGAACTGTCAACCTTTAACCCTAAAGGTCAAAACACAATGAATGAATAAACAAGGGAAGACAACCCCTAATCAACCTGACATCGCAGGTAAAGACACAATTATACTTATGATAAAAACATAGGCAAATAACTTGACAGATGACTCCGTCGAAAATGACAGCAACATTACTACCACCCCCCTGTAAAAAAAAAATGAAATTTTTTTTTTTTTAATATGTCCATGAGCAAGATAGCACCAGTATCACTTCTGTGCTCATGCAAAAACTGAACCTAATATCAGGTACAATAGACGCATAAATAAGGCGTCTGAAGAGAATACAAATCATCTCTCAACATAGGGAAAAATATTTCCTTTAAGCCAAACAAACTAAGGGATACCATTCAAGAAACCTAAGTTGCTGGCAATACCAATCATATATCAAACATTACTAAATAATATAATCATAGCAATATACAAATGTCAATGCTATTTTAGCAACATATCACTGATGGATGGACAAAATGAAATTTGTTAAATTATCTAAACATCATCCAAATACATTTGTATTACAACATATTATGATATTAAGGACAGACCTAAGTCTGAAAGTATATCAGGAAAAACTAGGACACAAGATTTAACTGGAATCATGTGGGCATCTAGACAATATGTCCGCCATCACATTATCCGAACCACGGATAGCTCGCACCGTGAAATGGAAAGGCTGAAGAGCAATAGCATAACGAGTAGATCTCGAGCTCTTCAAATCCTTACTTTGCATAGCCGTAAGAGCTTTTTGGTCGGTTTCCATAAAGAAATGCGCGCCCAGAAGGAACCTTTGTAGCTTAAGAATGGACCAAACCATAGCCAACAATTCACGGTCCAAAACTGAGTAATTCCTTTCTGCCGCATTTAGCTTCCTAGAAATATACATTACAGGATGCAGAGTTCCTGAATATTCCTGCATTAGTGCCGCTCCAATCCCAGTGGAAGAGGCATCACTACGAAGGACAAAAGTCTTATCAATCGTTGGTAGTCTTAAGATAGGATGAGATGAGAACAAATTCTTAACCTGATCCAATGAAGTTTGGCATTCTTGGGACCAACGCACCATATTAGGAGAACCTTTTTTCAATAACGTTGAAAGTGGTGCCATAATGGAGGACAGATTCTCAATGAATCTTCCATAGAATTGTATCAATCCCAAGAGACTACGCACTTGCTTTTTCGTCTTCGGAACCGAGATATTTAATATCTTTGAAATGTTTTGGTCCTCTGTCTTCAACAGACCATGACCAACTCGATGACCTAGGAAGGAAATTTCACTAAACCCAACAAAAGCTTTAGAGGGTTTAGCAGTCAAACTATGCTCACGTAGAGTAGATAGCAATTCCTTTAGACCCAATAGTGTTCTTCCCAAGTATCGCTGAAAAGACAGATGTCGTCTAAATATGCAATGACATCTGCACGATCTGATAGAATTCGTCGCATCATGCGCACGAAAGTCGCTGGGGCGTTCATAAGCCCGAAAGGCATAAAATTCCATTGAAACAGACCCCTAGGTGTCGAAAAAGCAGTGAGAGGTTTGGCGTGTTCCGTCAGTGGGACTTGCCAATAACCTTTCGACAAGTCTAGTTTAGTAAAGAATTTAGCTTTAGAAAGTCTAATAAGTAGATCATCTAATAACGGCATAGGTTCAGCATCGAACTTCGTAACTTGATTTAATTTGCGATAATCAACGCAAAGACGTATGTTATTGTCTTTCTTTCGAACAATAACTATCGACGAAGAATAAGCTGAAGTGGATGGTTCAATTATTTGTAGTTGAATCATTTCATCCAATTCTTTCTCGACTTGTGCTTGAAAATGAATAGGTATTGGGTATGGTCTTACTCTGATCGGATTACGATCAGTAAGTATGATGTCATGTTCTATGACATCTGTGTGTCCAGGAATGTCGGTAAGGACATCCTGATATGATTGTAACGTAGAGGATACTTGACGCTGTTCCTCAAAAGACAAGTTGGAAGAGACTGTAACGTCTCTCCACGATTCCGTTGAAGTAAGTGGAATCGCAGGAAGAGGTAAGTTCACGTCAGAAAAAAAATAGTTTCCTCATCCTGTATAACGGACAGGGATGAGATGTGACCATGTTGGACTGGAGAGTCGTCCGTCGCCTGGAAAATAGGCTGCAAATAGTCTGGACGTTCAATAAACTCTGTTAGCATATTTATATGGAAGGTTTTATGCCTTCCATCCACATCGACAATATAGTCGACATCGGAAATTTTTTGAGACTATAGTGTATGGACCTTTCCATGAAATGAGAAGTCTATTCTCTCTTGAGGGCAGTAAGACATATGCTTTGTCTCCAGGACAAAGTTGACGTAGGCGTCTTTTCTTATTAGCAAATCGCCTAGCTTTTTCTTTCGCAAATTCGGAAGATGAAGTTGCTAACCTGCACGATTCGATAATCTTTTCTCTAAGAGCTATGACATATTCATATGACGATTGTGTATCATCGTCAATATTATCGGAAGTTATCAAATCGTGTAACAAGGACATCGGACCACGCGGTTGCGCGCCAAAGACAAGTTCGAAAGGAGAAAACCCTGTATGCTCGTTGGGAACCTCTCTATAGGCAAAGAGGACTGCAGGTAAAACCCTGTCCCAATCTTCAGGATGATCCTCCGTTATCTTGCCAAGTAAGTTCTTTAGTGTCCTGTTAAGACGTTCTACCAATCCATTGGACATTGGATGATAAATACTACTGAGAGACCTTTTAATGTCTAGCGTAGCCATTACCTGAGACATAACGTCCGAAATTAACTGAGTGCCGTGATCCGACAGTATTTCTCCGGGGAATCCCAGACGAGAAAATACGAGCCAAAGAGCATCAGCGATATCGACAGTTGATATGCTCTTCAGAGGAATAGCCTCTGGCCAACGCGTGCACATGTCCACGCAAGTGAGGATAAATTGGTGTCCTCTGGCTGACTTAATCTTGAACGGACCAATGATGTCTATAGCCATTTTCTGAAACGGCCGAATCGGAATATCTGCAGCCTGAATAGGAGCAGCATGTCTCGGACCTCTAGACTTGACCTCTTGACAAATTTTGCAAGATCGGCAATAAATTCGGATGTCTTTATTCACGAATGGCCAAAAGAAGGACGCAAGGACTCTAGTTTTAGTTCTGGAAAAACCCATGTGTCCAGCACACTGAGAATCGTGTGCATGCCGAAGAATTAAGGCTCTCATACACTTAGGCACAAGAATTTGCGAGTGCATAGACTTGTCCGAGTGTTGTACCATTCGTACCAATATACCATTCTTCATAGTGATATACGATTTGTGATTCGTATTTTGATTGGGATCCCCTTTCTTTGCAAGAAGGAAGAATTTCTTCAAAGAAGGATCCTCTTCTTGACGTTTAACAAACGAGTCATGGGAAATCACCAAGTGCTCGTCTTGGCTATCAACTTCATTACTATTATCAGATGAAGTTGGGGGATTAAGAGCTTGAGCTCTTGTCACCACTGCATTGACCGTTTGAATGTTTTTTCTTCCCAACTAGAAATTTGTTGCGGGGTGCATTCCTTAACCCCATGAATACGACCGATTATAAGATCCGCAATAGGATTAGGAAGAAGACATGCATGGACATCTCCTGTGAAGAAAGGAGTGTCAATCCTAATAATAGCAGTAGGATAGCTTTCCATAGTACCACCAAATGTAACACATTTGATTGTTTTTCCAGTGGCACAGCAAGGATCTATCAGAGACTCCCTAACCCCGACGGTAGTACATCCCGAATCGAAAAGTACTGAGACTAGCCTATCATTTATTAGACCTTTATGTAAGATGAGAGATCCTCTCCCATCATGCGCAACTGTAGCAGGTAGAGCAGGAAGAGGGTGACCACAACTTAGCGTAGATACAGTCGATGAGTCAAACAATGTTAAGCATTGGGGGCATTCAGTTGCTCTCCCAAAATCGAAAGCACAACCAGTGATAGCCCTAGAGTTACCACTATCATTTACTGTATTACAGGCTCCATCAAACTCTTGTTGTGCAGAGTTTGCCTGTTGGAAATGTCTTTTCTTGTTAAATCTAGGTCTGCCTCGATTACCATTTCCCCTGTAATTATTTCGACTATCATTTCCCCTGTAATTATTTCGACTATCATTTCCCCTGTAATTGTTATCATATTGCCTATTGTAATCATCATTCCGGTTTGAATCCCGGTTTCTAAATTCACCATCGTCATAATCTTGACGTCGAGAATGATTACCTCGAAAATTTGAATAGTTATTATTTGGATAGCCTTTGCGAAAGTGTCTCAAATTATTACCACTAAAATTACGAGAACTACCATCTTGTCTCCAATTCATAGACGAAGAACCATCATGTGTTGGATTACTCCGCTTCTGAGTGTAATTTTGATTACTTCCCCTATTCCAATTTTGTTGAGCACCCTGAAATTTTTTTTTGAAATTAGGGCCATATGGTGTTGCCGAAGCAGCTGGCAACCCTTCTTTCACTTTAGAATTGCTAACTGTAGCATGGGGGTGCGCTGTGGCATACTGACAACAGTATTCCTCCATATCTTTTAAGTTTTTAGGCTTACGCTCATGAAGGAATGCAAGAAAAGAATCATTAACAGATGACAAAACCTTATCTCGCAATAATAAGTCCATTAGACCTTCATGTGTTTTCTCAGTCTGAGACAACTCAACCCATCGTGTAAATGTACGACGTATCTTCGTAACAAAATCAGAGAAATCTACTCCATTTTCTGGCAACATTGTCCTAAAACGAAGACGATAATCTTCTTCTTTTAGTTGGTATTTTTTTAGCAATGCTGCCCTGACAACATCATAATTAGTCCTCTCATGTTCGACTATTGTCATAATAGTAGTCACTGTGTCACCTGTAAAAAATGGCATCAGTTGTTCAACATATTTTTCCTTTTTTATGTTATGCGTATCGCACAAAAATTGGAATCTATCTAGATAATCTGCTACGTCATCCTTTAAAGGATTGAAATGAGGTAATTTAATCCTACTAACAAACTCCTTTGTCGTACTCGAAGTTGTTTGCTGAGCACCCGTACTCGCCAATTTCAATTTCTCTAACTCCAAAATTGCGAGTTTTTCATCAAGTTCCATCTTCTGTTTTCTTTCCTCATGTTCCATTTTTCTAATTTCAGCCTCAGCTTGAGCTTTCCTCTCCTCTGCAGCAGCTTGAGCTTGAGCTTTCCTCTCCTCCTCTGCAGCGTCTTTGTCTAATCTTTTGTTTTGTCTAATCTTTTTTGTTCAGCTTCAAATCTCCTTTCCTCCACCTGCATCTGCAATTTCTTTTGTTCAGCAGCAACATCAGCTTCTCTGTCTAGTCTTTTTTGTTCAGCAGCTGCTTCTCTTTCTAATCTTTTCTCTTCAGCCAGAGCTTTTTTTTCTTCTGCAGCAGCTTTTCTCTCTTCAGCAGCTAATGCTTTGTCATACTGAGCAACAGCCCATTGTTCTAACTGTTGACCAGTCTTATCAAGGGCTCTCCCTTGTGTAATAAAGTACTCTAATGTAGACATCTTGTCTACTGAGATTAGTAACTTGCAGAAGTAAATAACTTAAATTATCCCACTTTAATGGGAGACAAGTCTGAAATGATAGACTTGTATACTCACTTCACTTTATTTCACTCTCTTAGTCTTAGACAAAGACTTTGTATGGTCCTCTTGTTTATAATGTAACCAAAAAAATCACTTGAGTACCTGTGGAAAAAAAAATTCCCTTATATCCCACTCACTATGGGCACAAGTCTTTTTTATAAAGAACTTGAACATGTATTTCACCTTGTCTCAATCTTTGTAGATAACAAGTCTTTTATCAAAGAACTTGTATAAATATCTTATATAATAATATTTTATTAACAAACTCTATATGAAGAGTCTACCTTATCAATAATACCAATACATGACCCAGTATATGTATGTAGACTGTGCATGACAGTAATGTAGTACAAAAAAAAAATAAAGACAAAGATACAAAACAATACAAATGGCAACACTGTTTTAACCAAAAATGTGTAGAGAAATAAAAAAGAAAGGAGAGACCTACAGAATACAAACAAAACAAATCGAAAATCAAAACTGAAAAACAGACAAAATATTACAAAACAACGTTAAGTACAGTTACATCACAGCTAACATCAATAGCGACCAATTGTCACTAGCAAATTTTCAAATTAAGAAAATTTGCACCTACAGAACGCTTACAGTAAGCCTCGATTAAGTGGCATATTTACTGTAAGACCCACCAACCGAAAACCCGCAGAAAAATACACAAAAACAGTAGAAGTAACATAAACATATAGCAATCAATTTCAATGTGTTGCAGAACAAGTTCAGTCACAGCTGAAACTAAAATAAATTTCTTGCTCCTTGCGAACACAGAAACAAAATGTCAAACGCGCACTGAACGTCAAATCCACTGTAGCATAAAGTGGTATTCACGAACCAAAGTTACTATGACCTTCTCGAATTAGGACTTGCACATTGAATGTTTACAATTTCCACGTACTGTTTACAAACACTTGACCTCGAACAATGTCGCTTGAATGCTCGGGCACAGAAAAGTCTGTTGTTGACTGAAATGTGTAACAACCAGCAGTACTGTTCACAATAGGAACCCGCCTTCTATGCAGTTATGGTCCACGTAGCAAATGCCTAGATGTTAACTTCAGTACTTGTCTTGTTGTGGTTTATGTAGCATTATAATATAAATGCCCGCACTGTTTATCTAGGTCAACCGTTGATGACCTATTTCTGTCCTGTTGTAGCCAAAACTTGCAAGTGTAGAATTAGCGCTGTGTGTTACGGCTGTCCCGTGTGTAGCTTAGCCCCACAGATCAGAAGTGTAATGTGTACTTGTCCTTCTTGTAAATTTCTGGACAAAACTGGAGACATCATATATGTAACAGCCAACCAGGAATGTAAATTTCTGGATCCATTAATGTCAACAATAATGTCAAATGCTCGCTCTGTTCTTTTTAAACCCACAGATCTGGTCCATCAGAAATGTAAGTTTCTAGGCCACATTGGCGACAAGAAATGTATCTTAAGAGCCCACGTAACTGGTCCACCAGAAATGTAACTGTCTTTTTCTCTTGTTGAGGTGATCCCTGGCCCAAGACAGTATACTTGTTGTTAGATGTGTAGTGCGAGCGTATGATGAACTGAGTGTGGGTGCGAATGAAGGCGCGAATGTGTTTAGGCTCGTATAGATGTAGACCCTGCAACCCATACTCTCACATGCAGTAATCAAGGATGCTTGGACACTGCAGGCATGTTTCAAAACATTTAATGACGAGAACACACATAGTATCAACAGGAACAGTCAGTGTAACAAGGTCATGCTGACCGGAAATCGATAGGTATACGTTTGGCACTCAAAAAGGTAAGCATCGGAATAGACGTGCATGGTCAATGAGTTTGACTCATTTAACATCGGCGGGTACCAGATCCCGGAAATCAGATATGCTGACGACACAGTCCTCCTATCGACCAACCCAGAAGGACTTGAACAATTACTTCTGTCCACCAAAAAACACAGCGAGGCCCAGAATCTATACCTAAACACCAAGAAGACCAAAGTATTGACAACAGACAAAGTAAAGACCAAACCAGAAATTGAAATTGATAACGAAGAACTGGAAAGTGTCAATGAATTCGAATACTTAGGATCAATCATTAACAGCTCTGGCGACTGTGCAGTAGAAATTAAAAGAAGACTTGCAATTGCTTCACATAAGCTAATACAGATGAAAAACCTATGGCAAGGCACAAGCAAAGAAACAAAGTTACAACTGATCAGAGCATGTATATTCCCAGTAGCAACATACGGCTGCGAGACTTGGACACTCAATAAAACAGTTGCAAAAAAGATTACATCATTCGAAATGAAATGCTACAGAAGGATGTTGAGAATACCCTGGACAGAAAAAAAGACCAACAGAGAAGTACTGCACTCACTAAACGTACAGGAACATTGGCTCCTAAATACCATCGCAATAAGGAAGCTGAAATTTTTCGGTCATATAAAAAGACATAATAGTCTGGAAAAAACAGTGATGGAAGGCATGGTCCCTGGAAAAAGGGGAAGGGGTCGACCTAGACGACGGTGGACCCCGGACATCACAGAGAGTCTGAACTTGTCTTTGGCTGATGCAGGTCGACTTGCCCAGAATCGTGATGCGTTCAGAGCAGCTGTAATGGAGACAACGTTCTGGAAAGAATATGTCACATGATGATGGTCAATAGCAAAGTTCTTCAATAATGACAGTTCGTAGCGTCGCCCTTGGCATCTCTGACTAAACGCGTCAGATGCCTTAGTCACTTTGACACATAGGTGCAACTTGGCATTCCCCGCCAATTGCACATTATCAGGCTGTAGTATAATAGCCGAAAGCACAGGCCTCGTTCTGACGTCGGCTGTGTACTTCTGTTAAATAGGTTATCATCAACCCTGCAGTAATGCTTATTGTAGACATAAATCCCGCCAATCTGCGGTTCCCACAATATATCTTCGTCACTGGATTTCTGGACAATATAAAGACTAACAGTCTTTGATGGCTACCTCGAGCACAAAAATATAAGTTCTGTAATATATAGGATCGGTGAGCTGCAGTTCACACTAGGTAATCCTTTTACATGTTCTGCCACCGAAAAGCGTAATAATGCATAAAGGTCGGTATTACCTGGAAAATGAATCCTCAGAACATAACAAGGAATTCTGTCGTCATCCCGACGCACAGAGATTCACTGGGGAAAACTGCCATAGCAGTTACTTCGAAGATTCTCCCCGAAAAACAATGGACTCTTGGTCCCTTCAGAAAAACAGGACCTACTCGGCTTGCCGGAAGTATAACTCTCTCCCGCTTAAAAAACCTTCCCATAGGCCTACGCCCGAACTGTCAACCTTTAACCCTAAAGGTCAAAACACAATGAATGAATAAACAAGGGAAGACAACCCCTAATCAACCTGACATCGCAGGTAAAGACACAATTATACTTATGATAAAACATAGGCAAATAACTTGACAGATGACTCTGTCGAAAATGACAGCAACAGTCACCGTAACTTCATAACAGGCAGTGGTCTCCAAAGTGTAGCTACAAAAATCATACTCGACACCAATTGAGATTAGAAGATCCAACGTCGATATGTTTGTAGAATGTAGTGTAAACAACCAGCGGTACTGTTTACGATCTTAGGTTGACAGGTAACGATGTAACTTGATAGCTCAGAATGTAGTGTAAACAACCAGCGGTACTGTTTACAATCTTAGGTTGACAAGTAACGATGTGACTTGATAGCCCAGATATATTGCCATCATTTGTAGAACTCCAGAAATGTATAACAATGTCACTTCAATTCCGTAGCAGTTGTGGTCCATGTAGCAGTAACACAAAAATGCCAACGCCAGTGTTTATGTGAGTCAGCCAAGTTGTTGACCTATTTACTACTGTCTTGAAAATGTAGAAAACCCACAAATCTGGTCCACCATAAATGTAACGTACTGTTTATGCGTGATGTGCAAGCTGGCAGAGTGAACATGTCGTTTATCACTTGGACTGTGTAAGGTTGCGGTGTTGATGTAGGTCACCAGAAATGTAACGACCAGAAATATAACGGCCACTAGCGTGAGGCACTGCCAGGGGTACTATGATCACTCACACAAAACAGCGTACATGTTGTAGATGTGTGGTACTGGTATTATGATGTGCTGAGTGTGGGTGTAGACGAGAACGCGAATGCTTGAAGCTCTTAATAAAGTCAATAATGCACCCGTACAGTCACATGCAGTAGTCAATGATGGATTGAAGACTGCTGGCACGTTTCAAACATTTATTTACGAAACTGACAGTAGCATCAACAGGACAGTCAAATCGACAAGATCAAGGACTTCACATAATAATGAATGACTGTTAAATGTCTGGTAATCAAAGGCTTGCATCATACATCAACTAGGACATACCCAAACATCATCTGTCCTAATGTTACAGTTTACAATGTAGCTTCCGTACCATTGACTCAGCGCGTCAGGTACTTAATTAGCTCTGTCGTCCAACAAACGAGCTCCTAAATTGCATAGCAATAATACTTAAGGCTGTTATTCAACTGGCATAGCCCGCCAGATATATTTCCTCTTGCTGAAAAATATTGGCCGTAATACAGGGCCTCAATATGTAGACAGCTGTGTATCCTTTGTTAGCAGGCACGATCAAACCATGCTAAACATATATACCGCCAACCTGCGGCGTCCACAATAATTTATCATCATCATTAGGCTTCTGTTCAATTGAAAACACATAGTCTCATTTGGCTAGAACAAGAAGCAAAGAAGGAATTCTGTCTCTCAAGATCTGTGAGCTTCACTCGCAGATAGGTAACTTCAAATGTTCTGCAACCAAAGGCATATTAATATGAACGTCATTTACCTTTTACAGAATCTTCCGGATACACACTTAATAAATGTCGTCACTCTTGATGAACAAAGAATCACTGGGGAAAACATTGACATATCAGTCATATCGACAACTTTCCAATCCCCATGATGATATAGAGAAAATCACAACGGACATCATGTCCGACAGCCCAAGAAACACTCTCCCTGAAGGAAGTTTCCTCAGTTTGCGCTCAGAACTTGCGCATGCCTAGACAGCATAAAACTGAGCATAGTTAAGGCAGATCAACGACAATAATAGAAAGAAAGAGAAGATAACCCTTTAAACAACCTGTCATAGAAGTAAATACCCAATTATCCAACTTGACCAACAAAGTTTTACAACAAAAGTATTAAATAGATTTACCTATTATGACTCCGTCACAAACGACAGCAACAATACTAAAACAAATGGAGAAAGGAATGAGACATGGACAAGAAGGGGAGGAAGTAGACATGGCAAGACCTGGAATATTTAACACAGGACGGTACAGCTTGGTGTGTGTTTGTTCAAAGCTTGTGCTCCGAGTGAAAAGCAATGAATAAATGAATGCGAATAGTTTTGTTTGCACGTGAATCATGGACACCGAAGCAGTAGCAAAAATGCAATCAATGAAAACAAGACGCTTTAGACTAGGGTTATGCAACTAGTCGATCGCGTGGTCCCGGTATACCACATGACATGATGTGATAAATCTCTAAGTTACGGGGTGGCGGGGGGGGGGGGGGGGGGGGGGGGGGGGGGGGGGGGGGGGGAGGGCGAGGGAACGAACGAAAGAACGAACGAATGACATCTTTAATTCATCAGGGTAAAGAAATAGGCTTTATTGCCTTTTTAAATTTTTACCCTACAATAAGATAACTCAAAATAGAAGAAATAGAAAGAAAGAACTTGGAAGCTAGGGAGATTTGGGACTGCCCCTCTCCTGAAAACATTTCACCGCCTGATACCTTCAGGATTAGAAGTAGCAAGGCAACCATGATATTAGTCAAGAAAAGTAAGTGCTGAGAAACATTTTAAACCTGTTGATTTGATAACTGACAATGATTTACCACTTAACACCTGTAGGAATAATTTTACCAAGTTCTTTAGAGAGCTGAATATTTCTAAAGTAGATCCCAACATCTCTTGGATTGCCAACAGCTGGTTACAGAATAGTTCTAGGAATACAAATAACGAATATTTGGTACTGCCAATCTGTACGACGACCAACCGCTAGTTACAGAATAGATCTAGGAATACAAATAACGAATATTTGGTACTGTCAATCTATACGACGACCAGCCGCTAGTTATAGAATAGTTCTAGGAATACAAATAACGAATATTTGGTACTGTCAATCTATACGACGACCAACCTCTAGTTATAGAATAGTTCTAGGAATACAAATAACGAACATTTGGTACTGCCAATCTGTACGACGACCAGCCGCTAGTTATAGAATAGTTCTAGGAATACAAATAACGAATATTTGGTACTGTCAATCTGTACGACGACCAACCTCTAGTTATAGAATAGTTCTAGGAATACAAATAACGAACATTTGGTACTGCCAATCTGTACGACGACCAGCCGCTAGTTATAGAATAGTTCTAGGAATACAAATAACGAATATTTGGTACTGTCAATCTATACGACGACCAACCTCTAGTTATAGAATAGTTATAGGAATACAAATAACGAACATTTGGTACTGCCAATCTGTACGACGACCAGCCGCTAGTTATAGAATAGTTCTAGGAATATAAATAACGAATATTTGGTACTGCCAATCTGTACGACGACCAACCTCTAGTTATAGAATAGTTCTAGGTATACAAATAACGAATATTTGGTACTGCCAATCTGCACGACGACCAGCCGCTAGTTATAGAATAGTTCTAGGAATACAAATAACGAATATTTGGTACTGCCAATCTGTACGACGACCAACCGCTAGTTATAGAATAGTTCTAGGAATACAAATAACGAATATTTGGTACTGCCAATCTGTACGACGACCAACCGCTAGTTATACAATAGTTCTAGGAATACAAATAACGAATATTTGGTACCGTCAATCTGTACGACGACCAACCGCTAGTTATAGAATAGTTCTAGGAATACAAATAACGAATATTTGGTACTGCCAATCTGTACGACGACCAACCGCTAGTTATAGAATAGTTCTAGGAATACAAATAACGAATATTTGGTACTGCCAATCTGTACGACGACCAACCGCTAGTTATACAATAGTTCTAGGAATACAAATAACGAATATTTGGTACCGTCAATCTGTACGACGACCAACCGCTAGTTATAGAATAGTTCTAGGAATACAAATAACGAATATTTGGTACCGTCAATCTGTACGACGACAAACCGCTAGTTATAGAATAGTTCCAGAAATACAAATAATGAATCTTTGGTACTGTCAATCTGTACGACGAGCAACCGCTAGTTATAGAATAGTTCTAGGAATACAAATAACGAATCTTTGGTACTATCAATCTGTACGACGACCAACCGCTAGTTATAGAATAGTTCTAGGAATACAAATAACGAATCTTTGGTACTGTCAATCTGTACGACGACCAACCGCTGGTTATAGAATAGTTCTAGGAATACAAATAATGAATATTTGGTACTGCCAATCTGTGCGACGATCAACCGCTAGTTATAGAATAGTTCTAGGAATACAAATAACGAATCTTTGGTACTGTCAATCTGTACGACGACCAACCGCTGGTTATAGAATAGTTCTAGGAATACAAATAACGAATATTTGGTACTGTCAATCTGTACGACGACCAACCGCTAGTTATAGAATAGTTCTAGGAATACAAATTACGAATATTTGGTACCGTCAATCTGGACGACGACCAACAGCTTGTTACAGAATAGTTCTAGGTATACAAATAACGAATATTTGGTACTGTCAATCTGTACGACTGTAGTGGATTTGATGGTACTGTATGGTTGTGATATTACCTAGTATGATGCATGAGGTCAGCTGTGAAGGCTCCTGAGATAAATGTAGCTGTGAATTTACAGAAGGCCCTTCTTGCTACCACTTACGACCTCACACATATCTTTTTTACTAATGAATGTGGCTACGTAAAATCTAGGGTACTGATATGTAATGTGTTGTGGTAGATTACATACACACACACAGAGATATTTAATAAGTCTAATAATATTAATAAAATTTATAATACACTGAACTAACTCATTCATTTCATTTCATAACCCTCCACTCCCAAAGGAGCATAGGCATTCAACAAACACATGCCAAGTCCTCCTGTCACGTGCCATCATCTCAAGTTCTTTCCATGTTCTCCTCATCATTTTCACCTCTGTTTCCAACTCTCTTCTCCATGTACTTCTTGGTCTTCCTCTGCCTCTCTTGCCCTGGGGGTTCCAGAACAAGGACTGCCTTGTAATGCTATCAACAGGTTTCCTCAGTGTGTGTCCTATCCATCGCCATCGTCTTCTTCTCATCTCTTGTTCCACTGGCACTTGTCCAGTTCTTGTCATCAGTTCCACATTGGTAACCTTGTCATACCATTTTAATCCCTCTATTCTACGCAAGCACCCATTTATGAAAGTCTGTAGCTTTTTGGTTGTTGTCTTTGTTGTTCTCCATGTCTCCGAGCCATACAATAGGACTGATTTCACATTTGAGTTGAAGATTCTTATTTTCGTGTTGGATCCTATTTCTCTTGATCTCCATATATTTCCCAATGCAATGAAAGCTCCTCTTGCTTTTTGTATTCTTATTTTGATATCGCTGTCTGTCCCTCCAACTTTGTCTATATTACTGCCAAGATATGTGTATGATTCTACATCTTGTATTGGCGTTTCTTCAAGTTCAACCCTGTTGAACTAACTCAAGTTGTTTAAATTTTTGATATTAAATTTTCTTTAAGTTTATTTGTTCTGAACCAAGGTTTTATTTTGGTCAGAACATATGAAGGTTTTGAAATTATGAATAAAATGCATGAATATATGTCATATTAAACTAGAAAATGTGTACATATGTATTTCAAATGACTGGTTAATAGTAATTATCTTAAGATAGTCCCAGGAGAACTTATTTCTACATATGCTGTTGGGGTGATATCATCACTCCCTGTCTATGACTACCAAACATTGTCCATTCACTGATGGGAGTAATACAAGTTTTATTTCCCAAAATTTTTGTGGGTTCTAGTGATGGTAATATAGTTGGTGTGTTAGTTAGTAAATAAGTTGGTGAAGGTCCAGCAGGCCAGACGCTCACGTATCTTGACTGAGTAGATCTGGTGCTGGAATCTGGTGGCCCCACCTCTCCGTGCTTGGGGGCAATATAAGGCTGCTCTGACAAAATACTAGACTGCACTGGTCCACACTTGTATTTTTTACCACAGCATTTGACACCACTTTGGTGCCAAACAGAAACTCACACTTCTGCAACAAAAGTATTGGGTCATGTGTCAGAACTCTACCTCCTGAACCACTTCTGCACACAACACTACACAACAACACCACATAGACGGGGTCAGATCTCTCTGACCATACAGCACATCTTACCAAGTTGGTTTCACATAGTACTAGTTCCCCAAGACTACATATTCTGAAATATGTTCATTAGCTTCCTGCTATTGAATAAGATATGTGATATGTTCCACTGATCTCAACACTTGATCCGCCCTTCATAATCCTTGCTGGCGTTTATGTGTTTTGTTTGTCTCTAGACCCTGAACTTGGGCTGGGGATCTAGAGCGAATCCTTACTTGTTGTAAGGGATAGATTTTGATATGGCAGTATCAAATCACTCGAAACATTAAACAATATTAAAATATACCAAGAAATGCTTTCAGTCTTACCAGAATTATGAATAGAGAACACAGTTATATTCTAGCAAAACTCAGCTGAGCTGCTGGCTCTAGTATGGCGTCCCTCTAAATATTGCAATTAGCTTCTGGGAATTACACCACTGAAGAATTACTGTGTCTACTACTGGACAATTTATTGTTGAATGGCAAAAATGCGCGTCTGTGCGCCGATAATATGATTATCTGTGGCCAATCACCGACTTTCCCCCTTTCAAATTTCAAACCTCCTACCAAAAGTCAATTCAGTCATACCTCAGTCAAGTATGTATTATTGTCTGTTGGTCCGTCTGTCTCTACTTGCTTTTTCATAAAAAACACGCTTGGTTCTACATGCCTTTCTACACGAATCGGTCTCTAGAGTTATTTTTAGCCACAATTTTCCACTATTTCCCCCTCTCTTTCATTCGACTAGATTTTAGCACTTGAGTCTCAAGGCCGCAATTTTTGAAAATTAGTGACATTTTTTTAACAGTGCAGTCGCTCGTCTGTTATGAACAACACAGTCCTTTGTCAATATCTTCATTATTATCTATCGTCTGTATAAACGAAAGCATATTATTTCTCTGCTCAAGATGGGCCATCAGACCAGCTAGGTTTTATATTCCTAACATTATTATTAAGAAAAAGTTACTTTTTCAAGGTTAGTTGTTTTTTTGAAATATGTTCGAGCATCTTCTGTAATGCGTTTGCCGTTGAATTCAAATAAAAGGACTAAGCATCGTAAAAGCGTCCAAGAAATGACTGTTGCGTATAATAGCTAAGGTCCCTTTTGTCCATTTCTTTACATTGTGTCAACTTGGGGACGTGAATTTTTTTTTCTTTCCCCACCAATTGCGTCTTTTTAGCCTTGCTAGTTTCAAGCACGTGTTCAGTCATATTTTTTCTTTTTGATCTCCGTTCCCTCCCGTCTCCAAGGGTAAACGTTTTGTCTTCACGTCTAACAAGTTAGTTTCCATGGCGGGTATTGAACCGCGGCATGGGCGATCATGTCTTCTAGTAGCTTACGCATTATTTTTATCCCTACATTTTATCTTTGGAGGTATTTTAACGTTGTATCACGGTTAAATTTATCACAACGACGACCAACAGTTTGTTACAGAATAGTTCTAGGAATACAAATAACGAATATTTGGTACTGTCAATCTATACGACGACCAACCGTTAGTTATAGAATAGGTCTAGGAATGCAAATAACGAATCTTTGGTACTGTCAATCTGTACGACGACCAACCTCTAGTTATAGAATAGTTCTAGGAATGCAAATAACGAATCTTTGGTACTGCCAATCTGTACGACGACCAACCGCTAGTTACAGAATAGATCTAGGAATACAAATAACGAATCTTTGGTACTGCCAAGCTGTACGACGACCAACCGTTAGTTATAGAATAGTTCTAGGAATGCAAATAACGAATCTTTGGTACTGTCAATCTGTACGACGACCAACCGCTAGTTACAGAATAGATCTAGAAATACAAATAACGAATCTTTGGTACTGTCAATCTGTACGACGACCAACCGCTAGTTACAGAATAGATCTAGGAATACAAATAACGAATCTTTGGTACTGCCAATCTGTACGACGACCAACCGTTAGTTACAGAATAGATCTAGGAATGCAAATAACGAATCTTTGGTACTGTCAATCTGTACGACGACCAACCTCTAGTTATAGAATAGTTCTAGGAATGCAAATAACGAATCTTTGGTACTGTCAAGCTGTACGACGACCAACCGCTAGTTACAGAATAGATCAAGGAATACAAATAACGAATCTTTGGTACTGTCAATCTGTACGACGACCAACCGCTAGTTACAGAATAGATCTAGGAATACAAATATCGAATCTTTGGTACTGTCAGTCTGTACGACGACCAACCGCTAGTTACAGAATAGATCTAGGAATACAAATAACGAATCTTTGGTACTGTCAATCTGTACGACGACCAACCGCTAGTTACAGAATAGATCTAGGAATACAAATAACGAATCTTTGGTACTGTCAGTCTGTACGACGACCAACCGCTAGTTACAGAATAGATCTAGGAATACAAATAACGAATCTTTGGTACTGTCAATCTGTACGACGACCAACCGCTAGTTACAGAATAGATCTAGGAATACAAATAACGAATCTTTGGTACTGTCAGTCTGTACGACGACCAACAGCTAGTTATAGAATAGTTCTAGGAATACAAATAACGAATATTTGGTACTGTCAATCTGTACGACGACCAACCTCTAGTTATAGAATAGTTCTAGGAATACAAATAACGAATCTTTGGTACTGTCAATCTGTTCGACGACCAACCGCTAGTTATAGAATAGTTCTAGGAATACAAATAACGAATATTTGGTACTGTCAATCTGTACGACGACCAACCTCTAGTTATAGAATAGTTCTAGGAATACAAATAACGAATATTTGGTACTGTCAATCTGTACGACGACCAACCGCTAGTTATAGAATAGTTCTAGGAATACAAATAACGAATCTTTGGTACTGTCAATCTGTACGACGACCAACCTCTAGTTATAGAATAGTTCTAGCTATACAAATAACAAATATTTTGTACAGCCATTCTGTTCGACGGCCAATCGCTGGTTACAGAATAGTTCTAGGAATATCAATAACGGATATTTGATAAAGCCATTCTGAACGACGAACCACCGCTGGTTATAGAATAGGTCCAGGGATACAAATAACGGGTCTTTGGTAAAACCATTCTGCACCACGACTAACAGCTGGTTATAGTATAGTTCTAGGTTATAAATAACGGATCTTTGGCACAACCATTCTCTACGACGACGAACCGCCATACCAGCCCCAAAGCTTGCTCGTGATCGGAAGGGAAGACACGCTAACAGAGGTTCTTTCCACAGGAAAATTGTGGCACCTTTGTTAAATGAATGTACTGTTAACACGCCGTCTCCATTCTGGAATCATAAACAAATTGAAGGGGCGTGAACATATGAGACAGGTGTAACAAGCTGTGATAGCTGAGAGAAATTGATTTGTTGCTTGATATTGAACTGAGAACCTTTACGCGACTGACTCTGCGAGGCAGACACCAATGTCTGGTGTTGCTTAGAGAAAGTGTAAATCTTTGTTAGGTAACGTAATTTGGTTTATTTTGTTAGAGATCGTACATAGTTTTATCTTGTGTCTGAGTAGAGGACTGTGCTACTTTCTGCATAATCTTTCTGTGTATTATCTTTTTCTCTCGTTGCATGTTTATCATCTGTCTACCTATTATCTCTGCTACTTTCTATATAATCTAATGGCGTTTTCTTGCCTGGATGTTTCCACTCTGCTCAGTTCTTTTGTAGTTTTGTTCTTAGTATCTTGCTTCCTTTTTTTTTCTCTCTCTCTCTATTTGTGTGTGTGTGTATGCCATGTGCTTGTCTATTATCCTTTTATTTACGTGTGTTCCATCTTTGTGCCTGTTCTGTCTCTCTTTGCATGTATATCATCTTTCTACCTACAATCTCTTCCGTGTGTGCTCTCTCTCTTTACGTGTATGCAATGTTTCTGTCTGTTCTCTCTCTCTCTCTCTCTCTCTCTCTCTTTCACTCTGTCTACCATTTATCTCTCTCTCGTTACGCGTATATCATCTTTCTGCCTATTATCTCTCTCTCTCTCTCTCTCTCTCTCTCTCTCTCTCTGTCCGTGTATATTATCTATCAGCCTTTTGTCACTCTATCTCTCTCTTTACATGTGTATCATCTTTCTGCCTATTATTTCTGTCGCGGTTTGTCTGCAGTAGTGGTTCACGAATGGCCCGACAGTGTTGTAAAAGGATGAGTTTTTCAAAAGTAGCAACCTTTGCTCAAGATAACTCTTGACAGGGATCTACATAGGAGGATGGTGCCCCTATTTAAGTGAGTCTCACAAGTTTTTTAGAATGGCAAGTACAACAACTGCGTCTTCTAAGTAGCTTGTAAGCTATTTCCCACCCATTTCCGTGAGAGAATAAATGTGACACAGTGTAACACTTGATTCGTATTTATTGAGCCTCAAGCGAAAAAGCGAAAGTAATTCAACATAGTATTTATTGTATTATTAGCTCAGTGTTAAAGTATTTTATATAAATAAATAAATAAATAAATAAATAAATATATATATATATATATATATATATATATATATATATATATATATATATATATATATATATATATATATATATATATATATATATATATATAAAATTTGAAATAAAATTGTTGACATAAAATATATATACCCTGATGTGGTTATCCTCGTTCTGCTCCCCAAGGAGCACAGAGCTACTTCTGCGTTTTATCCCTTGTGAAGAAACCTGGATGAAGCAGCTACCAGCTCTTGCAGTGGTGACGTATATGGCAAGTTATTTTATTTGATGAGGTTGCTGTTGAGGATTGCTTCATGTCTGCAGCATGGCGCATTCCTCAAATGATTATATCTACGCGACTGATGTCGATGATTGTTTCATGCTTACAGACATTTGGATTTGTGCTCGATCCGAATGGCTGTATCATGGAACACCTCAAACGAATAGAGATATATCTCATCGATCGATGTCGATGATTGTTGCATGTGTGCAAGCATTTGAGTTTGGCCAACTCGGATTACTGCACCGTGGAACATCGCAATTGAATATATATTAACGACGTAGTATGCATATCACTATGCATGACGCGTATGTCTTTATAACGTCATTCGACTTGTGGGTTTTGACCCGAAGGGCAGTGTGTTTCAGAAGTGTGGCCATTGCCACTTATATTGTGTGGTATAACCACTGGAAAGTGTGTGGCGTTGTCCACTTTTTAATTGTGTGGCTGGGAAGCCATTTGAGCAGTGCATTTCTTGAACCAAACGTAAGTCGTCGTATGAATAACGCAGTTTGCATAATTATGGCAGATTAGCCTGGCGTGGTATGCCAAAGGAACATTATGTTACTAGCAATAGTGTAAGACTAGTATAGATGGATATTGTACAGCTAGCGGCAAGCGTAAGCCTAGTGTAACGGATATTAAACGACTAGCAGTAGACGTAAGCCTAGCATAATAAGTGTATTGCAGAACTAGCAGGATAGTTAAGTCTAGTTAGCCTCTGAATTTATGCCAAAGGACATTGGCCGTTAAAAGGAACTGACCTCTAACCAGAACTCTAGATAGAGATTGTGAACAAGTGCTTATGAACTAATGAGAACTCTTACAGATCGTACATGAATGTGATGTGACTTTTGTTCCCATGTAGTTGGTGTCTGCTCATGGTATGAAATTACTAATTAAATATTTTGAGTCGTCAAAATCACAGTCTTATCAACTGTCGTATTCGGAGTTGAGTTAAATGCTATTTATCTTCAACTGATCATGACCAGTGATGATTAATGTCTTAACACGCTGCATCTCACACTGCCAATATAATCAATAAGACAAGAGACTAATACAGGTCAGTCAAGGGTCGAATATTTAATATGAAATATATTCAGCACATAATGAATCACAAGGGTTAAAGCAGACATTATCGATACCAACGGACAGTATTACGGAATCCTACAAAAGTGATAAGAACCCGAGGGACTGTGACTCTATAAACTGAATACGCATATAATAACTTGGTCATCCACAAATACTAGAAGTCATCGAAGCACCCAGAATATACTGGGGTCCCGGAAGAGCGCCCGTAACATACTGGTGTCAGAAGTGGGATCGTTGAGTGGCTGATTTTATACTCTGGGATGCATAAGTGCACGCATCGATGATTCGTTGTCGGAGATCAATCACTAACTCGTAGCTGTTTCGAGTGGCTGTATCAATTGATGCTCCAATCAACAAATCCTTGAGTATCATCATTGGTCCGCGAGGATTCGAACCATAAACCAATTCGAACGGAGACCATCCCGTGCTCTCGTGAGGCACTTCACGAAAAGCGAAGAGGGCCGCCGGCAGAAGCCGATCCCATTCACGAGGGCATTCTTCAGTTATCTTAGATAACATCTGTTTTAGAGTGCTATTGTAGCGCTCGCACACACCGTTTGATTGAGGCCTATACGCACTACAAAACGAGTGGTGAACAGATAGCATGGATTCTAAATCCCTCATGATGTTGGAAGTAAATTGTGATCCTTGATCTGACAATATATCCTCCGGAAAACCGATTCGACAAAATATCGAAAATAATGCATCAGACACGGATGCAGTTGTGATGGTTTTCAACGGTATGGCCTCTGGCCAACGCGTGCAAAGATCTACGCAAGTTAAAATATAACGAAATCCATTATTTGAAACAATTGATAACGGACCCACTATATCTACTGCAATCTTTTTGAAAGGTCTCTCAGGCACGTCTGTAATCTGTAAGGGTGCCGTATGGAACCTGCCCTTACGTGCTATACCTTGGCATGTTGTACATGATTTGCAGTATAACTTTGTATCTTTATTAACCCCAGGCCAATAAAATTGTGACGTAACACGAAACAATGTTCTTTTGATCCCCATATGCCCTGCCATAGGGGAGTCATGACCTGTTTGTAGGACCAATGGTCTGTATTCTTTAGGTACTATCACTTGATGTATAATTGTTTTGCCATCATCATAATATCTAGTGAGTATTGATTTCTTTATCTTGAACCATTGATTAGCCCCTCTTGTGTATTTAATAGTTTTTTGTTCTGCTCGGCTAAACAATCCTTTTAAAGTTGGGTCACTCTCCTGTTTTTCTGCAAAAACAGAAGGTGAAACAGTGCCAACTTGAGACATAATTGTATCCATTATAGGAGGAGGTGGTGTAGCCATGTCCGTAGCTAACTGTTGTGCTCTCGTTACAACAGCATTTGCCACCTGTGGGTGAGATTCAACCCACATTGCAATCTCCTCGGGAGTGCAATCTTTAACTCCTGGTATGTTTCCTATTATAATTTCAGTTATGGGTGCTCTCAAGTGCCTGTGTAAAAAGGAGTATCAATGTATACTCGTGCCACAGGGAATGTTTCTATATTCCCACCAAATGTGACACACTTAACTGATTTGCCTGTAAAAGCAGAGGGCTCGATAAGCGAGTGCTTAATGCCTATCGTTGAAGACCCCGTGTCACGCAAAACTCTCACTACCTTACCATCCAATATTCCGGGATGAAATGTAAGATAACCGACATTTACACATGCCGACATTGTTGGCATACAATGACCACAATCAAGTGTAATTGTAGACTTTAATCTGTTTTTCGACTGACACTCATAACATGTATCATTCATTACCATACATGCGTTCGCATGATCATTATCATCATTACCTTTTTCCTTTTTAACACTGCAACTATTTGCATGTCTCTGTTTATTTTTGTCTCTCGACGGAGATCTGGCATTACCTTTGTTATTATTGACTGACTTTTTATTGCTATAATAAAAATCAGTAGAGTCATCTTTCCTGGCATCTCTACCATAAGATGATCTATGTTTATAGTATCCTTTTTGATGTGAACCATCATAATCCCTGCCTCTGTGATACCCACGATCATGAGGTGAATATCCTCTATAACCTCGTCGATATGAATTCGAAGGAGAGCGATGACGACGGAAGTTATAAAAACCTCTGTCGGATTGATAATAATCTGAACGACAACGTCCATCAAAGCTTTTCGATCGAGGTCTGTGATCATGTTGTGCAGCGCACACAGGCATAGGATCTCGAATAGTCGATCTATGAAGATCTTTATTCTGATGTGCGGTTTGATACTGTCTTCCGAGTTTTTCATATTCACCGATAGAATTAGGATGTCTTTCCTGTAAAAATGCTTCTAATTCAGTGCTGCATGCGGATAAAACTTTATCTCGCAGCATGAAATCTATAACACCTTCATATGTTTTATTTATACCAGATAGATCAATCCATCTGCTAAGGAAATGTTTAATAGATGCAATGAATTCACCAAAATCTGCATCCTTGCTTGGTTTAGCAGCATGAAAGCGATCTCTGAATCCAGACTCAGTTAACTGGAAACGTCTTAGTAATACCTCTTTTACGACATCGAAATCGCTTCTGCTCTTTTCATCAAGACTCATGAAACATTTAAGTGAGTCACCAGTCAAAAAAAATCACGTAAAAGACTGCTCCATCTTTCCTTGGGTATGTTCAGAGCTGTGACCTTGATGATGAATCTAGATATAAAAGAGTCAACACAATCGCGAGTCTGGTCAAAATGTGGCATTTTTAACTTAGGATAAAAAATATTTGTAGCAGCCGCAGTCTTAGTCTGTTCAGACTGCACTTTAGCTAATTCTAAAGCTTTTTCTTTTTCTGCATGAAGTTTTAGTGTTTCCATTTCCATGGCATTTTTATGTGCTTGATCCAGTTGCATAAGTTCCATTCTCCTTAATTCCATTTCTTTATCTCGTTGTGCCATTCTTTCCTTCTCAAATTCTCTGTCTTTTTCTTGTTGAGCTAATTCTTTATCTTTCTGCTCTCTGTCTTTCTCTTGTTGAGCTATAGTCAATCGTTCTAATTCCAATTTCATGGATATTTATATAAATAAATAAATAAATAAATAAATAAATATATATATATATATATATATATATATATATATATATATATATATATATATATATATATATATATATATATATAAAATTTGAAATAAAATTGTTGACATAAAATATATATACCCTGATGTGGTTATCCTCGTTCTGCTCCCCAAGGAGCACAGAGCTACTTCTGCGTTTTATCCCTTGTGAAGAAACCTGGATGAAGCAGCTACCAGCTCTTGCAGTGGTGACGTATATGGCAAGTTATTTTATTTGATGAGGTTGCTTTAAAATGCATTATTTTCCCCAGCGAGCTTATGTTACTTGTTAAAGTACACTGCTAACCTTTAACACCTGAGAAAGATTTTCTCGGACTTGTGGCTCGGCTCTAAGTATTATAAAAGAAATTTTATACTTTTAAATTTTATGTTACTCCTAATAACTTTGGCCAGTCCTATAATATAATCCTTATTACTAACTCCTATCCTGGCGTCTGGTCTCCTTGACAAAGATGGACAAGCAGTGGGAAATCTTCAAAACTCTCAGGGTTTTAAATAAATAATTTCGCCGACCCAAAACTTATCAGCGCATGTTTCTTTTGGGTGGAAGCCAAACACAATTTAGTTTAATATATTTTCTCATTTTAAGCCAACCACAAGGCAGGGTGTCTAATTTTAGTAAATGTTCACCCACATATCGTTTGTAATGTGGGACGGGTCATTCGTCTACAGGGATGAGTAGTATTACTAATTATTGACATTGCCATATATGGTAAAGGTAACTATTTGTTACCTTCACCTGCACAATTATATAATATGCCTAGCCCTAACTATTCAATCCGATAATGTCTTCTTCCTGTCTCTGTCTATTCAGACAAGATGTCTCGGTGGGAACAATTATATAATTGTTGTAATCAAGATATACTTAAGTATAGAAGATTTGTGCACTAATGTCTAGGACATTAAACACATATTATCTTAGACAGCCATCGCTTTCTTAATTTTTCCTTGGGTTTTTTATTCGGACAAACTTAAATGTTGTTACTTCTACAGGTTGCTCCTTCTAGATAGAGACTTGTATCTATCAAAAACACGTCAATCTAAATGTGATTTTCGGCTGCTGAACTCGTTATTTTGTGATGTGCGACTGCCGAACCACTGTGATTAAGATAAGAGACCAGATTTTACGCCTTGCTAGCGTTCATGCCAAGTCACAAAGCGAAGATAAGATAATTATCGATAGATGAAGGCGTACAAGCACTTTAATGACTGGATGAAAAGAAAAAAGGAATGATCGAATTTATAACGTACTGATGGTTTCGTCACAATCTCCCTCTTTACTTGTATATCATCTTTCTGCCTATTATCACTCTCTTCTTATATGTGTGCCATATAACCTGTCTGTAATCTCTCCCTTCTCTCTTATCAAGTTTGTTAACCGCTTTCCTACTATCCAATACATATGTATGTAGGCATGTGTGTGTGTTTTTTTTGTTGTTGTTAGCGTGTATGTAAGTTTTGAGAATGAAAGGAAATGGGCAACAAGAGATCACATTCTATTGCATAAAATAAAAGTGAATGACCAGCTATCATTAATTAGTAATTCTTCATATCGCTCACAAAACTATTTTTAAACGATATGACGAATTACTGTGAAATGACAACTGGCCATTCACTTCAACTCAATGCAGTAGAACACGTAGAACGTTTATACGAGTATTCTGCCTTTTAGAGCAAAAGGTAAGAACACTAAAACTGGTCCCTAAAAATGTCCTTTACTGGTGTTTATCAATTTAAGAACCATAGAATACATGATACACAACAACTACAAACAGCAATGGATGGACCGCTGGACTACTGGCATAACTGCAGAAGTTTTAAACACAAAAAATGGCGCAGAGATAGCATCATTAAATTCAGCCCCAGAGATAGCATCATTAAATTCAGCCCCAGAGATAGCATCATTAAATTCAGCCCCAGAGATAGCATCATTAAATTCAGTCCCAGAGATAGCATCATTAAAGTCAGCCCCAGAGATAGCATCATTAAAGTCAGCCCCAGAGATAGCATCATTAAAGTCAGCCCTAGAGATAGCATCATTAAAGTCAGCCCTAGAGACCAGAGTGCAATATCCAGGTTGCGAACAAGACAAGCACTCTCAAAAAGCTTTTTCACAGAGTAAACTCAGACCATTCATCACACACTGCAATCCATGTAACAGATAGGAGGAAGAAACAGTGAAACACCACATCACACTGCAATCCATGTAACAGATTGGAGGAAGAAACAGTGAAACACCACCTCCTAAAATGTTTAGTACTAGCAGATTTGCGGAAACAATTTTTACTACCATACCTTCCATCACCAACACACTGTATGAGGATACAATGTAATTGAAATGATGTGTTTATTTCATTAACTGTAACAGGGAAAAAAGAGTGAAAACACGTCACTGAGTGGATCGGAAAAGTCAGGTTCCTTGTTTAAGCTGACCAACTTCGGACATATCGCGCTAACAAAACGTTATCTTATCTGGACGAGAGCATACCCGAGCCCCCCTTCACCCACACACCCACCCCCCCCCCCCCCCCCTCCCCCCCCCCCCCCCAAAAAAAAAACCCCGTTCAATAGAGAAGATTAATATGTGTCTTATTGAAGAAACTTGCTGTAGAGATTGTTAATAATGCATGTTCCTCGCTGAGTTTCAAATCGAAAAAAAGATTATCAGATGCAAGAGTTGCATCTATCTATAGGCTTATTAAAAAGAAACTCCTTATATTTAAATATTTATCTTCGCTCTTTTCCAACTTATTTATTATATGAAACAAAGGGAATTAACGCCTGTTTTGTAATGACAGATCTGAAGAGCCACCATGCTTAAAGGATTGAAATATCTGATAAACTCACTTCAACGCCTGAACATATGCTTCAACAAGTGCATAGTTCAGTGGATACCAACCCATTACAACATTCCAGGCAACGAAGAGGCAGATAAACTTGCCAACGATGAGGGAGCGCTACCAAAAACAAGATCTGAAGACAGCTTATGAAATGGCTAAAACAACTACAAAAGCCATATTCAAGTCAAAATGCGACAAAGAACACCCATGTCACTTAAAAAATGATGCACATTACCAGCTATCTGGGCGATACCAGTTCATCGTTTTCCGCTTACGCACTGGTCACAATAGGTTAATGTACCATCTATATAAGAAGTACAGGATTGGTCCAACAGATCTCATGACAGCCTAAAATCTACTCCAGTCCTGCACAACTTTCAGCAGTGGCAACAATCCACTTCTTTCCTCGAAAAGCTGTTTGGAGGTGTCAGAAACCTTCAGCTGACTACTGTCTTTATTAAAGTTGACAGTGTAGGAGTCTGAGGGTGAACGAAGAAGAAGAAGCACAAATCAAAGACTTAAAATGTAAAGACATAATTTATAGATATACTTCGCCTTGATCTAGATTATTAGATATCACTGCAGACTGGCATGAGATCATTCTTTCATGAACACTATATTTAACACTATTATGTGCACCTCATACATACCATGAAGTATGACAATTAAAAACGTAGTGATCAGTTATTGAGCAGCAATACTGAGGAATAATATACAAAGAAAGTCAACCTATTGATATCAGATGTGAGACGTATTATGGCACTTTGTGTCTCCAGTCCAGTAAAAATCATATTCAATTCTGGACTCTCAAAATTTCACTTCACGATCGTATAGTTAAGAAGACTGGCCCACACTTGTAAAAGCCACATAGCCACAGCCCATAGCTGAGAACAGCCAAGCTGGCTTTCTTTATGAACAGACGTGCATTGTGATAGCTGAAATCCATAATATTGAGTGTGAAATGTGTGTTAAACTTGTATTGATGGTTAGGTTACTAAGTATTTTGGTGTCATCTAAATTGATGTAATATTTAACACTGATGTTATGATTGACTTTGATTTACATGACTGTGTCTTATCTTCTTCTTCGTCTTTCTTCTTCTTTGATCCTTAGCCGCAGACTGTCAAAGCAGTCAGTTGTCATCATGCATGGTGGCGTCTTGTAGGGCAGCAACAAATTGCTTCCACTTTGTTCGGTCGGCGGCCATCCTTCGTACAGTGCCCCAGCTCTGGTTCATTCTTTGCACCTTAGCCTCCACAGTTCTCCGCCAAGTTGTTTTTGGTCGGCCTCTCTTTCGCTTTCATTCGGAGGTCCATAGCATAGCGGTTCTTGTAATGGCATCAGGGTCCCTTCTGAGGACGTGGCCAACCCAACTCCAGCGTCTGCCAGCTATGATGGTGTGCATGTCTTCTTATCTTAGTACTCCTAAAACTACGTTGACAACTGAAATTGTACTTCAGCTGAATATAACCTGAAATCATGAACAGCATTGACGCAGCTAGAGTTCTTGTCAGTGCTGCTCAGTACTATAGTACGTTTCACAATGTTTGTCGCTGTTTAATATTCAATATCTCTGCAACCACTTGATCGTAATTGTTGCAACTTTGCATATGACCTATAACACGTTTCACTAGCTTTGCCCAACTTCAAAATGCTATATCTCAGCGAATATATAACGCATATAAGTGAAATTTTGTGTGTGAATTTGAAATGGTATAGACCCTATGAATTAAATTTTTCATTAAAATGCGGCCATTGGTTTCAATTTTCGTTTCTTTGCGATATAATATAAAATCCTACTTGCCAACACACATCACACGCACACATATTGAAATGTCTACAGTAAATTATACGACCTCATTTGCACATTTTTGGTTTATCAAGCAATTGGCATGATTTTTGAGTGAAATTGCGTGAAATCGCACTTCTTGAACATAAAACAGTTTATATCCGGTGCAACGCACACATTGTCAATCAGAGGTGTGTCTACAAAAATTATTGTGTGGTTAAGAAGGAAATATGAGTCTGCGAGTACATTTTATGACATTACAGCAAATCACAAATAGGATTTTAAAGTATTTCTGCAATGAAGCTACTCGAGGAAAACTATATCATTCTATTTCAAACCCACAAAAGAGGACTATTCACGCCTTGGGGATAAGCAAACGATCATTGCACCGCTGGATAGCGACATCTGAAATGTCTAATTCCAGTGTTTTACACACGAAAATTAGGCCAAGAGTGGTGGATAATTTTGACAGAGAATTGATCCGCACAGAAATTTGCAATATGTTTCACAATAATGAGGCAGTGACTTTAAGGAAATTGAAAATTTGGTTAAGAAAGAATAATGACATTGATATTTCCAAATCTACGCTTTGGAGGACTATTAGGAGTTTGGGATTCACTTTTAGAAAATATGTTGGTGGTAGAACCTTATTTGTGAGAAGCCTCATATAGTTGCAATGAGAAGCAAATATTTACGCGAGGTCAGAGAAATGAGAAGAGATTGTTATGATTTTGTGTATTTAGATGAAACTTGGATCAATGCGCACCACAGTAATGAACGAGAATGGCAATCATCTGATGGAACAACTAAGAGACTAGTACCAAGCAGCAAAGGACAGCGCCTAATAATTGCACATCCAGGAAGCAGCCATCATGGGCTTCTAAATAATACTGAACTCATATTTTTTTCAAAATCCACAGATAATAGGGATTACCATGCAGAGATGAATGGCAAGATATTTCAAGATTGGATTGTGAATCATGTACTTCCTTCCTTGGATAGACCGTGGTGTTTGATAATGGACAATGCCTCATATCACAACGTTGTGGCACCAGAAGATAAAGTTTCTAATTCACCAAGTATTAAAGATGTAATAAAGATTTGGCTGACCATAAACAACATTCCATTCAACGAAATGTCCATGAACCTGAATTACTTGGAATTGTAAAAAAAGACACAGCATACAAAGATATTTCACATAGACAAGGCAATCCATGAACATGGTCACAGATGTTTAAGATTACCTCCTTACCATTCTCACTTAAACCCAATAGAATTAGTATGGGCTAAAATTAAGGAACAGGTAGCAACAGAAAATAGAACGTTCAAATTAAAAGATGTTGAAATACTTATAAAAGCCGCCATCTCCAATATAGCCAGGGATTATTGGAAGAAAAGTGAGAACCATGTGTTACAAGAGGAAGAGGAATATTGGAAGAATGATGGTTTGTCCTTCATTCAGCCGAGATTGATTTTCAATTTCTCAGAGACATCTGATTATGATTCGGATGAAGTTTTATTTCTTTAAAGATGACCTTACCGTTATTTACAAGCACATTAGAGGAGCAACGTTCCATTATGATATTTATGAACCGCAAAGAGATGATACCCATTGAAATAATTAGATCAAGGAAGGTCCAGTATGGTAGCGCATTAAATGTCAATGACAAACAATGTCACGAGTATCTCGCATGCAGATCATTTAAGAAATCATCTTCAACACGTATTCAATTGCAAACGTGATGGCCACATTATTGTAATAGTAGACACGCCTATGCCTAACCAATTCACAGAATCTGTGCATGAAGTGGTAAAATTTCTTTTCTCGATACACAATAATTAGTATGCCGACAAAGATCAAAGGATTTCATCCGTTTATGGGAACTGGACAAGATGCACAGATATAAAGTATATATTTGTTGGGTCTAACCCAATATAACATCGTATGCAAAAAATGGCATTAATACGTTAGACGGTTAATCAGATAATTACATTTGTTTGAGGGCAAAGCTAGTGAAACGTGCTATAATGATCGCTATGTCCCAAGAGGGACATTTTTTTCCTCGTTAACAAACTTATGGTTTTAAATTTTCTTTATTTAAAGTATACAAAATCGACCACCTCCTAGTCCAACCATGTATTGAGAGGGCTTACCCCTTCATATTTGTGAACTATTTCGATTTAACATCTTGAACGCATTTCAAATGATTTTCCCGGTGTATCAGCTCATTACCGCACTGTTTTGCACCTTACATTGATCCTTCCGGTGTGTTCAGTTACCGTTCTACTGATTGTGTATTACTGTGCATAGGCGTATCTTGCGGTATTCTAGGTCTGTAATACAATGGGTATGAAAGTCACGTTCCTTACACTGCATACAATGGCAGTGAAGATATATAAATATTTCTGCAGAGAAGCTAAGCGTGGTAAACTGTATCGGAGTATCTCAAATCCTGAAAAGAGAACTATTCACGCTTTGGGTTTAAGTAAACGCTCATTTTATCAATTACTCAAATCTAATGGAATTCTCAGTTCAATCAATACCAGGACGCAAGGAAGAAAGGAAGTAGTAGATAGTTTTGACAGGGATGTGATTAGAAGAGAGATTTGTAGAATTTTTAATTCCAAAGAAACTGTGACACTAAGAAAACTGAAAATTCGGCTGAGAACACACAATGACATTGATGTGTCGAAATCAACATTATGGAGAACTGTTAGAAGCATTGGCTTTACGTTTAGAAAGTACGCTAGTGGAAGAAACGTCATCTGCGAGAAGCCGCACTTAGTATCTATGAGAAGTAAATATTTACGTGAAGTACGAGAAATGCGTATTGAAGATTATGATATTGTGTATGTGGATGAAACTTGGATCAATGCTCACCACACAAGGGAAAAGGAATGGCAGTTATCAGATGGAACGATTAAAAGATGTGTACCCAGTGGAAAAAGGACAACGTCTGATAATGGACAACGCATCATACCACAACGCTGTGGCAGAAGAAGACAAAATCTCGACATCTTCGAGTACAAAAGATGCTATAAAGATTTGGCTCAAAAAATAAGACATTCCATTTAACGAGGGGTTTCTGAAACCTGAATTACTGTCCCTTGTTAAGAAATCACAAAAGACCGAGATCTTCCATATAGACAAGTTGATTCAACATCATGGTCATACGTGTTTGAGACTGCCACCTTATCATTCACATTTAAACCCAATTGAACTCGTTTGGGCAAAAGTTAAAGGACAGGTGGCAGCTGAAAATAAAACTTTCAAACTATGCAATATGAAAGAACTAACATATGCCGCCCTCTCGCAGATAGACAAAGTCTTAAAAGAGGAAAATGACTATTGGAAAAAAGATGGACTATCGTTCGTTCAGCCGAGAATAGTCATCAATATGTTAGACTCGTCTGACTCGGAATAAGTGTGTAAATACCTTATATGTTTTATATGTTTTCTCCTCCATCTATGTGTATATGTAAATCAATTCATTTCCTTTATATCTCCGCGATTTCACTACTATACTTAACATACACAGTACTTTCACCTCTTCATGCATCCATTCACTGTTTAGTATAAAAAGTAACATTTACAACGAATAGGCGTTATTTTTCTCTCAAATATTTCGAAGAAATAAAAAAGGACCTCACGTAGTAATCAGTTAACAAACCCCTCTAACATTCGAATTGTATAGACGCCTATGCCGAAAATACGCAACTTCCTTCATTTACGGTAAATTATTTTCTTCCAGGACAAAATAATTACTTCGTTCAAAAAGATCAAAGGAATTAGCCGTTGCAAGAAAAGCACACTACCTACAACATTTAATTTTATAAAACCTTTGGGACGTTGAAAATTTAAGACTACATGCAAAAAATCATGTTTATCAGTGCAATGAATATGGAGATATTTGAAGTCAATCGTCGACCGACCTTTTTGAAACGCACTATAGCTATAAGAGCTTAAAGTCCTTTTCAGAGCCTAGCATTTAAATGCTGGGTGTACAAGAGGGCTTCTTCTTCTTTTTCTTCCTATTCTCCTTCTTCATTTACATTTTCGTTTGATGTAATATTTTTAAAACTGTATAAAATGAAACTACTTTCGCATAATTGTCGTGAAATGACGTCTTGTCTCACAACACGAATTCTAAATAACTCTGACCACACCGCGCGCCATACATTGTAGAACTGTATGATACACTAGCCAATGAAAACGTCTTCTTGGTTTTGTGTTTCATACCGCCTGGGACCATAAAGATGGCCAGGCTTAATCTGTAACCTGATTAAATTCGGAATTTAACTACAGCATTATGGAAGAAGTACCACGTGAAAGAGGCTACCAAATCGATATTAGGGATCTTACTCTGCCCGTAAGTAATACTTTTACCAATACTAATATAGGACGGGATAAATTTTTGGTTGAATGCAGTTGAAGCTTCAGGTTAGTCATTAATTTAGCTGTTTACAGTATGCATATCATAAAATGCAATTAGGAGACTAAAAGATTATTACATATACTGTTCAAAGAAAGAAACGCAACTTTTTTGGTGTTACTTTTATAAAAGATATTCGTTGATTGGACATCAGTCAACCTGTCGACTGTGTCCACCTGGTCATTAACTTCTCGTGGTTACCTGAATTGTACTCACCTCGTGATTCGTGAGGTCATGAAAGAGGTCAAGGTCAAAACAACATTTTGACCGTAACTCGTGACAGGTTCATTAGAATCCCGTGAAACTTACTGAATACAAAACTCTCTGACCATATTATTGAATGCCTATGAAAGATTGACGCTCCTCGAATAAATTCAGTTGAAAATTCAATGCGCAATTATGGCTCATCTCACTACAGAACAACGACTCTACTCATTGGACATTTACAGACTGGACAGTCACAAAGTTTAGTGGCCAGACAATTTATGTGGTTAGAAGCACCATTAGTCGCCTTTGGAGGCGATTTCAAGAAACTGGCTCAGTGGCAGACCGGCCGTGCAGTGGAAGACCAAGAGTCACAACTCCTGCCGAAGACCGCTTCATACGGCTGCGTCACCTCAGGAATCGACTTGCATCTGCGTCCTCCACAGTCCAGTCAATGTCAGCAGCTCGTCGAATTTCAGATCAAACGGCCAGGAACCGGCTGCACGACTCTGGTCTTTGGGCTAGAAGACACTACAGAGGTCCTGTTCTTACGGACCGGCATCGCCAGAACCGACTGCAGTGGGTGAACCAGCAACGTCAATGGACCGTTGGGAATGACTGGAGACGGATTTGGTTTAGTGATGAATCATTTTTTTGTGCTCCAGCGACACGATAGACGGAGAGGAGTTTACTGCAGAGTCCATGAGCGCTACGTCCAGAACAGCGTTCATGAGGTTCCTCCACATGGTGGTGGAGGTGTACTGATGTGGGGGGCGATCAACTTCATGGGAAGAAGTGACCTGGTGCAAATTGAAGGACGCCTGAATGCGCAACGAAAAATTGCTGAAATTCTTCGTCCTCACGTCCTTCCACTTCTGGCTGCACGAGGGTCGATTTTTTCAGCAAGATAACGCTCGTCCTCATGTGGCACAACTCACCACCCAGTTCCTCGCTGAAAACAACGTCCAGACCATTCCATGGCCAGCCATGTCGTCAGACATGAACCCCATAGAACACTTATGGGATGAACTCGACAGACGACTCCGCCAGCAAGACGTGGCTCCAGCCAATCTCCGACAGTTGTCTCTTGCACTGCGGGAAGAGTGGGCAGCCATCCCACAACAACAGATCCAACGACTAATCGGATCCATGTCAAGGAGATGTCGTTCTCTGATAGAGGCCAGAGGAGGCCATACACCTTACTGAAACGGAGGCCTCAGTCGCAAAGAATAAAAGTCCAAACCAAATTTAATGAACATCATTTCATTGTTAAAGTCTGAAAGTTTCTTCATGCCAAGATTGAAACATTAATTCCGTAAAATAAAATTTTGGTACAAGTTTGAAATTTGGTGTCCATTACCACTGCAATAATGTTGCGTTTCTTGTTTTGAACAGTAATAGTTATATAAAGCGTAATTCAGAGTATAATTTAAGCTTTGGATGAGTAAAATCGCACCAGGAATAACGGAGATAAGTAAAAAAAAGTAATTTTCCTGAATTGAACAATAGGCAATATTTACCCATATTTTCTGATCGTGAATAACATTCCTTGGGGATCTCATCACGTACGCTCGAGATCACACTATAAATAGACGTGCCTAACAAAATCAGGTCATTCACAAATATTTGAAAATACAGCGAGCGGCAAAAGAGAGCATATGTTAATGCAAGTGTTTGCCTTCTGTGCCTGTAAGCTGACCTTAACCAACCGTTGACAGCTCGTATAATTATGTGTAATTCTATTGATTAATCCACCTGTGCTATAAGAAGTGTATAGATGTGTTAGAAATAGTACAGTGTGTTACTGGTAAAACTTACAGGCTCATGTGTAATTCTAGAGGCAAAGCAAGCCTTCGTAAATATTCAAAAATATTGAGAACGATGGCCAAGTGTGTCTGTAAGTTGGAGCTGTATTTAAAGAAGTATTTCTTACATGGAATGAGACACATACCAGGAACACAAGGAAGGAGGAAAGGGATTGGATTACTGTATAGTTTGATATATTACTTGGTAGTTTTATTCACGACCCAAATTTTTGTATGGAGGCGAATCATGGGAACAGGATGATAATTAAGGATATAGAAGAAAATTATGATCACAGTGAACTAAAAATTATTGTTGCTACTATACTATACCTTGTGCATCTGCTTGCACTCTAGCCTGAAACTGTCTATCGTCCCCATCTGTGTCATAGAGGGATATTGATAGACAAATACAGGGATTGCGTTTAACTTCGTTTCAGGTTTTATTCGTTAACCAAAAGCCTACGAACGAACGAACGAACGAACGAACGAACTTTATTTTCAAAGGGTCAAGAATTGGGCACGCAGGCCCGTCTGACATTCTGCCCTTCCTCTCTCTCTCATCATGTATACTAATATCCTTTCATCCTCACATTTACTTTAAGCATTATTAAGGCATTTATCATTATAAAAGTAATATTACATTTGCAATAATCATCATAATTAAAGTGTTTTTAAAATAAAATAAAATAATTTAAAAAAAAAAAAAAAATTAATAGTAATAATGAATTTGAAAAATAAATAAATAAATAAAAAATAAATAAATTTAAAAAAAAAAAAAGAAAAAAAAAAAAGAATCGAATTCTTCGTACTGTAAATTAGTGATTTGAGACATATTCAGAGGTATGTTATGAGAACTTGTAAAATGTTCATACGGTGTTCAACTGAATGACTCAGGGACTGTTTTTTTTTTTTTTTTTAGGGTTATCAAGAGGGGGTGGGGGGACAGTTACTTTCCATTTTCTTTCCATTTCTTTGCGTCCAAAACTCAAGACCAGAATCAAACTAGGTACATAGTTAGATAGACATATACGAAAGCAATTAATTTGCTAAGAGTTGAAAATCGGACACAGTCCCCTCTTGCATTCTTCCATCCTCTCTTGCTCATCTTTATTACTGTTACTCAACATTCTCCAGCGTACTGAAAGTATTATTTAAGGACAGTGCAACATTACAAGGAAGTATAACAGCATACATTAACAGTACCTGATCATAAAATTAAGAATATAAGTTATTAAGAATATAATATTAAGAATAAGTATATTGTAATGAAAACTAGATCATCAGAGCCTCCATACAGTATATTAGATAAAAGTACAACACAATCAGTTAGGGTGGCATATAATCAGCACTCATAAAGTATTTGAATAGTATACGATTGTATGAGTAAGGACTGTGCGTGTTTTTCAGGTCATTGGGAAGATTGTTCCAAAGATGAGCAGCTGAGTAAGCCAAACTAGTTTTAAATAGGTCAAGCCTGGGCTTGGGTACCTGTAATTTATTTTAAGCGCTGACTACGTCTGTCATTGTATTTTAAAAGCGGCCAAAGATACTTTGGAGCATTCTGTGACAGGATTTTGTGAATAAATTTCCCTTTGTTAAACAGGAAGCGCTTCCTGAGGGGTAATATTTGAAGATAATTATATAAATCTATACAATGTGATTGGTGTTTATCAGCAACAAGGCGCATTGCGCGTTTTTGAAGCGAGTGGAGCCTTCTTGTGTTGGAGACAGAAACAACCATCCCAGATTGTGGAACAATAGTCTAGATGCGTTTGTATATGAGATATGTAGAACATTTTCCTTGCCTCTTCATCCAGGAAATGTTTAATTTTGGCTAATTGGTAAACTTTTTTGTGCTGTTTGTTTTGTGAGTGCATGTACATGTGAGTTCCAACTTAGGTGTTGGTCAACAGTGATACCTAGAGTTCTGTGTTCATTTACGTTTTTCAATTAGTGATGTTCCAATGAAGAGCTGAAGTGTGTTGTTTTCTGCAAGTTTTTTTGTAGTTTTTTGTCTGGTTGATATTAACATACATTTTGTTTTACTAATATTTATTTGCATGCGATTCTCGTTGCTCCACGTAATAAGATTATGTGTATCGTTTTGTAAAGATTGTTCTAGTGTGGTGCAACATTTATCACTAGTATAGACAGTACAGTCATCGGCAAAAAGGTCACATGATGAGTGTTTGAAATATAGAGGAAGATCATTAATGTATACGGTAAATAGAAGAGGGCCGAGAATAGAGCCCTGAGGAACACCTGTATGGACAACGGTTGGGTTCGACAAGGAATTATTGTAAGAGACTATTTGTTGTCTGTCTGACAGGAACGATTTAATTAACTTTACCAGCTTAATATTTACTTTCATTGTAAATATTAAGCTGGTAAAGTATATAAGAGGCTTATCTTACTGAGGTTACGACTGATGCAGTGCCGGTCTATGGTAGAGGGCCAGACATCTAGTGTGAACCAGTTGGAAGAATTTCAGCCGACAATTCTCTCCAGTATCAGAAGGAGCCATCTACAGTGACTCAGATAAGTTGCCCACAAAGGCAACTGTGTAGCTTATTCCTGATCACCAAAATTAAACTCAATCCAGTTCGTGATGAACAGAACAGTATAGAGCTTCAATTAGATTGTGAGAATAACATTAGTAATTATTCCGAGAAATATCAAGCAAGCAAGACTGTCTTCACAGTGATAGACATCTTACACAGTTAAAGACTGTACTGAACCTTTTCCTTATTTATTTACTTTTGTAATATGATTGATTTTAAAACTTTTCAAACAGAAAAGAGTAAATGTACAAATAAATTGTAAATATTTACCAGCAGACTTACTTAAATTCTTTAAGTTAAGTTTTATTCAGTGTTGGTGAATTTAATTAAATAATTTCCCCTAGCAGAGTCAAGAGTAATATTAACTATCATATTAACAAGGAAGGATCAGGAGAGGTAGCAAATAAAGACTCAGAGTACTACATTACCATCTTCTCTGGGAACTTATACAGCTTGACCCTACCTTTGTTGTCTATACATTTATACACCCTTACTCTTATCAGAGGAGGGGTTATTACTGATAAGACCAGACTCTTATCTGGCACTATCCTGGTATCATCTGATACACCTTTATGTCCAGGATTCCCTATTACTTTCAATAACATCTGAACCTCTCGCGACAATAATCAACGACCAAATGGAATTAATCAATACAAAATTCAGAATAATTTTAAAATGATCCCCATAGTCTTTCGATGTATTTTATTTATTGTATAATGTATTTCTTTAATTGACATTACCACACATCCTGCCTACTATGCTGTCTAAATGAGGATTCTGATCAATAGTGGTGATGCTAATTTCCAAGTAGAACAGTCCCAACTACGATGGTTTGGTCACGTCTGCAGCATTGGAGCAGATCGGCTACCACGGCAAGTAGGGAAATTAAGTTCCAGGGTACAAGACCTCCAGGACACCAGAGTCCGGTGGGAGGAAAACATTAGACAATCTCTGAAGGACTGAAGACTAAATTGGGAACCAGGCCAGGAGAAAGGCAAACCAACATGATAATATGGTGCTCTCTCTTTGGCAAATCACTACACCCCGGGGTAGGAAATGAACGACTAAGTAAGTAATTATATTAAATAGATACAAATGACGCCATCATGATTTAAAATAGGGGATGAATTTTCAATCGCTCTGTAGTTTGCCCTCTCCTTCGCCTCCCACACGGCGTAACTTTTAATACTGAGTTATTTTAAATCTAACAAAGTTTAAACGACCTCCACCCTCCATATTTTACTGTTAGTGTAGTGGGGAGATTTACTGAATTGTTATCTTTGTATAGTGCACACTGACGGCTTTCTAAGGTCTGTCGCAGTCTAGATAATTGCAAACCACACGCATTAAAAGGCTGGCACGCTGCGGATTGGTCCGAACGAACGAACAAACGAACTTTATTTTCAAAGTGTTAAGAATTGGGCACGCAGGCCCGTCTTACATTCTGCCCTTCTTCTCTCTGTCATCTTACATACCGTATCCTTTCAATAGCACATGCATTTTTAGCATTATTTAAGCATAAAACATTATCGAGGTAAAATAATAACATACATTTGTAACATCCAGACATAATCAAATTTAAGGGAAAAAAATATTAATTAAAATAAATTTAAAAAAATTAATACCTTAAGAAAAAAAAATACAAACAAACACAAATCTAAACCATTCATACAGTAAATTAGACATAATTTGAAACGTAATCAGATTTATGGTGGCAATATAATAAGGACTCATGTGAAATTTTGGGAAATCTGCTGAATGAACCTGGACTTCATGTGTTGTCAGCGCATGCGGAAAATGTTCCCACAGGTGAGAAGCTTTGGGTCCCCAAGCAGATACTGCCACAGGAGATGAATTGTTGACGCCTTCCACTATACGAGATCCAGCTTTATGACATATGCTCCTTAGGGAGGTAAAGGGTGTTGACTGATAGATGAGAATGTAGTTCCAGGTGGTCTCTAAAGAGACAAAGAGAGAAATGGACTACTTTACCGTCAGGTATTGTTGTTGTAATGTTAAACAAGGATTGTGAGCTTAACGCTCTTTTGCAGCCAATACCAAGTTGAACACTAGTCCTATTATCTACACTGTAGATCTATGCTTTTTCCTGTGGCTAAGTTTATTCTGCCATTCCGAAACGCGTTGAGATGAAGTCAAGAGCTTTCAGTTTATCCAGCTTCGCTTGCATTTAAAAGATCATCACATCTGGTCTTACGCTAGGAGAGACGCATCTGGCATACTGTGCTTTCCCCGCCTTCCAAAGAAATCTTTTAATTTGCAGAGCTAAAATAACTGTGCTATGGTTTGGGCTCTCCAACGAATTGTCACGTAATGCACAGAACCCCTTCTCAACTCCTCTCGCCATAATCATATGCCCATAGTGAGATCCTCCTGCTTGCAGCCAACCAGGTAAAAAGCAGAGTAAACATCTGGGGTTCAAGTGACTCCGCAAAAGCTTTGTGTGCAGTGCTAGACTATCGAACACGGGGGATCTCTGGAAGTAGTGTGGATGGTTTGAAGGGTCAATGAGGATGTAATGTGGCCGCGAAACTGCAAAATAACGTAGAACATTTTAGACATACAAACCAATGCATTCTTACAGTTATACAAATCAAAGCAGACAAGACATCGGACTGAAGCCAGGAAGGAGTGGGAATTATAGGAAACTGTAAAACAAGTATTGGTAAGCCACCTTTTTAATTTACAATAACAATCGTACTCCCGTTGTAATGACGGAATACCGGACTCCTACAAATTGATCTACTCACAAAAGTCTACAGAGGGTACTTTGAAAATTGAAATATTACCTCAGGACCGCGTGTGCGAAGAATCATTTCACAAGTGTCCAAGACTATTAGACTGAACCGCATTAGATAGTCCTCGATCGGTCCCTGTTTGGATAGAGTTGTAACCAATGTTTTATGTAATTTGAATTGACATGTTTGTAACTTGCTGATGGTTATACGATCATTGAAGAGGCAAAATAGATAGATACTCGTGGATTTGCATACTCAGATAGATGAAAATGAGATATTCATTCAATCGATAGATAATATCAAGATAGCAAAGACTAGCTCACAGTGATAGACACTCTTAGACTGGGGGGTTAATGACTGTGACTGAGACCTTTACCTTATTTATTAGCTTTTGTACGATATGATTGAATAGGACAATAACTTTTCAAACATAAAATTAGTAAATGTACATATAAATTGATAAATATTTACCAGCAGACTAGTAGATAAATTCTTTAAGTTAAGTTTTAAAAGTGTTGGTGTAATTTAGAAAGGTAGGTTTTTCCCTAGCTGAGGTCTCATTGAGAAATATTATTACATCAGATTAACATAGAAGGATCAGGAGTTTTTAAGGGTCTGAGGCAATATTTTGCCGATTGGAATTTTTGTAGTTGTGTTACCAAAATATGTCTGCAGGACTATCAAAAAAAAAAAATTTTAAACCCCTATCGGTCAATTTAAAAAAAGATATATAGATAGATAGATAATCGATAGAATAGATAGATAATTCGAATCCGTAGGTCTCCAGAATGCCGGCCCACTGATATATGACGATCATAATAGAATCAGATAGATCACTAATTAGCTTGTTGTAAACCATTTTAAAAGATTCTAGCCTGGCATTGAAGATTAGAAGTTAGATCAAAGTTAAATAAAAGGTATATAGTATGTGACAAGAGTATAAATCTGCCGTAATGGAGTGAAGTGTTGAGAAGGTTGGTCAGATCACTAGAAGCATACAAGGGCTTAAAAAGATTGATCGCTGTAGGTAAGTGCGAATCTGTGTGTGTGGTGTGTTCTGTGTCTTAAGGATTTTCACTACATTATATTGTAACATGAGGAAGGAAAATACAATGCCCTCTCAAATTTATAAAGGATAGCAAGGCAAATTGCTTACTGCCCCGGATAGGAAGTAATGGAAAGATGGAAACGGAATATTTCTCAGAACTCCTTGATGGTGAGCAAGATCATAGCATCATAAATGATATCCAGATAGCTCAGAAGATGAAACAAATAGGTGATGTAGATGACATAAAGATGGAAGAATATGAAGGCAGCACTGGAGATAAATCAAGATGGGCAAAGAAGCAGGGCATGATGGTATAACACCAGAAATGGTTAAGTACATGGGAGCATCAGCGTATCTATTACTCTTAAGGGTCCTACAGGCAGGCATGGTGTAAGGTTTGTTTTACCAATAGGATTGCTAAGAAATTTGCCATCATTAACACCATATTGTTCAAAAAGGGCACCCAATCGACAATGGGAAACCATAGAGGAATATCTCCCTTCTCTGTGTCCCCCTGGTATAAATAATACTCTAAATCCTTAAAAAAAAAGACTCGATGTCCTAGCTGAGCCTCAAATGGATGAGGTCCCAGTGTAAGATTTAGATATCCGAGCAAACCGAAGTACTCAAGACCTAATCTTCACTCTCAGACAGCTGAGTGAAAAGGCCCTTGAGTATAAGAGTGAGATCCATCTTTGTTTCATAGATCTGGAAATAGTTTGACAGGTCCCCTGGAGCAAAACTTTGGGACTGCTTTTCGATTAAGGAAGAACATTCCAGCACCTCTGATTCATGCTATGCAGATTTTGTTCGAATACAAGTCTATGCAGAAATTACCTTGTGAGGAAGCAAACCATAAATCAGAAGAGTTGTCAGGACCACCACTGTGTAAGACAAGGTGATATCCTGTCACCTTATCTTTTCATACTCCTCATAGACGATGTTATCAAGTCATGTAAGGAGAGAACAAGAAAGTATTACAGAATTCAGTGAAGATGGATTTTGGAAGTATGAGAGCTGGCATTTGCTGATGATGTTGCCCTGATTGCTAAATCAGAAGCATATCTCCAATCCAACCTGCAAGTCTGGAAGGAAGAGCTGGAGAACAGAGGGATGGTCATAAGTAGCTCTAAAACAAAATCCATGGTGATATCACGAGAAGAAAGAAGACATCAGATTAAGCTGGGAGAACAGGTCCTGGAGCAAGTCGACCACTTTAAATATCTCGAAGCTATTATAGACGAAAAGGGGCATCAAAGAAGAGTTGGTCAATCGAAAAGCAGCAGCTGGGAGACTTTTTCAGGCCATAAATCGAGGATTCCTCAGCAAGAGAGAGGTTGGTAAGAAAACGAAGATGGCTGTATACCGCTCCACCTATGTCCTAGTCTTGACATATGGATGCGAGTCATGGGCAATGAATACATCCCACAAAAGCCAGATCCAAGCCTCATAAATGAGGTTTCTCAGGAAGGTGGTTGAAGTAACAAGAAGAGACACGGTCCGCAACCAGACGATACGTCAAGTCCTAAAATGCCACACCCTGCAGACTCAAGTAGAGTTTCAACTAAGATGGTTTGGCCATGTCTGCAGATGATCGGCTACCACGACAAGCATTGGAAACAAAGAGCCAGGGATCCAGACTCACAGGACGACCCAGAGTCCGCTGGGAGGACAACATTAGACAATCTTTGAAGGACCGAGGACTAGAATGGAACCAGGCCAGGAGGAAGACAGCTGATAGAATGGTCTGGCGCTCTCTCTTCCAAACCTCTACACCTCACGGTAGAAGGGGAACGATAAGTAAGTATTTAGGGTACAGTTCCCTGCAAATCCAGCTGGGTTCCGCTGAATATCTAAGTGTCAAATTTCATTGTACAAGATTGTGGCGAAGGTTCGCTCTCTTAGCACCTAGAGGCAAACATTCGGTTTGTGATTATTATACTTATCCTCCACCGTATTTGTTAAATAATTAAAAAATTAATTTACACGCGTGGCCTCTTACAAACAGGGATGTCAATATCGTTACATAAGACTTCTGGCCGCACCTCTGTCCGTCACAATATTGTGACCGTTTTTTTCTGGCGTAATGACTCAGGAATGGTCGCTAGTCACCTGTGTTTTGTCAGACAAACACATCTGGTTCTATTCAGCACTCCAGCCCAACACAAGCTTGGATAAACAAGCAACCGTCGCTTGAAAAGACTTGGTCAAATAGATCATGTGTTAAAATATTGTCGCTGATTCTACTAACCTGCCCGTAACTTAACATGTCTTCGTGTAAGCGATGAATGCGACACAATAGATAAATAAATTACTCCCCTGAAGCAAATAAAAACCATAGGGGAGTCGCGTGTTAGAGACTTCACCATGCTATGTCCAGCATAAAGAGTAAAATGTATGAAAGGGCAGAATGAAATGCCAAATAACAAGTGAATAATGAAGAAAAGAAGTTTGCTGCCGGAGGTCTGAAGGTGTGAGAGATCCCACAAAAGGACAAGACGGATATTTCGTCACATTCTGACTTATCTTGTGGAAACACCCTAAAGGTAGAAGCATCATCATCCTTCTATCTGCATCTCTGCCAAGAGTAATCTTGTGCGAAAGTAGACACCTTTGAAGACCCACATTAGATGCTCCAGGTTTTGGTCATTGTTGGACCATCATTGCAGAACGAACGAACGAACGAACGAACGAACTTTATTTTCAAAGGGTTGAGAATTGGGCACGCAGGCCCGTCTGACATTCTGCCCTTCCTTTCTCTCACCTTTCATACTGAATTCATTTATTCTCATATGCATTTTACATATCAAATTCAAGGAATTCAACGTTGTAAAGTAAAATAATAATATATAGCACACTCATATTAACATTAATTACTTATAAGCATGACATAACATATGTTGAAAAGTACAAACATTATCAGAGATAGATAGATAGATAGATAGATAGATAGATAGATAGATAGATAATTAGATAGATAGATAGATAGATAGATAGATAGATAGATAGATAGATAGATAGATAGATAGATAGATAGATAGATAGATAGATAGATAGAACGAACGAACGAACTTTATTTTCAAAGGGTTTAGAATTGGTCACGCAGGCCCGTCTAACATTCTGCCCTTCCTTTCTCTCTTCTTCCATAGTTAATCTATTTATTCTCACACGTATCCTAAATGTTACTTAAATAATAAAATAACAAGAAAGTACAATAAAATAAAATCCCAACATTGTAACAGTACAATAACAGTTACACAAATTTACAGATGCGTATCATAATTTATACTAAACAGGACAAAATTAACTTTAAAACCTACATATGATGTTATGTAATAATAATAATAATAATAATAGCCCCTTCAGTCATAACTGACTATGGGAATGCGCCCCTGAGGTGACAGCGTAATTATTTAAGAACATAACGAAATTAGGGTGGCATATAATCTGCACTCATGATGTATTTGAAAAGTCTGTGATTGAATGAATATGGACTAAGAGTATTTTTTAAGTCGTGTGGAAGAGTATTCCACAGATGAGCAGCAAAAAAAGCTAAACTTTTCTTGAATAAGTCGAGCCTAGGCTTGGGCATGTGTAATTTATTTAAGCGTTGACTGCGTCTTCCGCTGTATTTGAAAATAGGCCACAGATACGTTGGAGCATTCTGTGACAAGATTTTGTGAATAAATTTGGCTTTGTTGAAGAGAAGGCGCTTTCTTAGTGGTAATATGTTAAGATATGTATATGCGTCTACACACTGTGTGAGGTTTTTGTCTGAAATTAGGCGCACTGCACGTTTTTGTAATGAAAAGAGTCTTTTAGTGTTGGACATGGTGCAGCCATCCCAAATTGTGGAACAATAGTCTAGATGTGTTTGTATCTGAGATGTATAGAACATTTTTCGTGTCTCCTCATCTAGGAAATGTTTGATTTTAGCTAACTGGTAAACTTTTTGTGCCGTTTGTTTGGTCAGTGCTTGTACATGCGAATTCCAACTTAAATGTTGGTCAATTATGAGTCCTAGTGTTTTATATTCATTTACATTTTCAATTAAAGAGGTTCCAATGTAGAGCTGAAGTGTTGTTTTCGGCGAGTTTTGTAATTTTTGTCTAGTTGATATTATCATACATTTTGTTTTAGTGATATTTATTTGCATGCAGTTTTCATTGCTCCACTTAATAAGATTGTCTGTGTCGCTTTGTAATAATATTTCTAGCGTGTTGCAACTTTTATCACTAGTATAAATGGTACAGTCATCGGCAAATAGGTCGCAGGATGAGTGCTCGATGTGTAGTGGAAGGTCATTTATGTAAATGGAAAAAAGTAGAGGGCCGAGAATAGAACCCTGAGGAACACCAGTGTCAATAATAGTTGGGCTTGACAAGGAGTTATTGTACCACACACTACTTGCTGTCTGTCGGACAGGAATGATTTAAGTAATGTCACTAGTTTAAAGTTAACTTTCATTGTTTCTAATTTTCTTATTAAAACAGCGTGATCTAACATATCAAATGCTTTCCTAAAGTCTACAAAGATTGCTCCACATATGTTATCGTTATTTATGTTTAGGTGCAAGTTGTCTATCATCTTAGTTAGAGCTGTGTGGCATGAATGCTTTGTCGAAACCCTGACTGACTGTCAATTAGCAAGTCATTGCTAACTAGGTAATGTAGTGTTGCTTTATGTATGTGTTTTTCTAGTGGTTTAGAAAGCGATGATAAAAGAGAAATAGGTCTATAGTTACCAAGATTACTGTTATCTGACGAGCCAGGTTTGAAGAGAGGATATACTTTGGCAATCTTAAAGGCTGAAGGAAAAATAACTTTTAGCAATACATTGATTATATATAAAAGTTAGTGAATCACTAATAGCTGGTGCGGCGTAACGCAGTATTCGATTACTAATTCCGTCAAGCCCTGATGAGCTATTATCCTTAAGGCCAATAAGATAGTTATACACTTCATTAACTGTCATAAAAGAAATGTCGGGTGGAACTGAGTTTGTACATTTGTTTTTACAGAATGCTGAAAGTTTGTCTAAGTCACTACAGGAAGGTGGTATTGTGGATTTCAGACCGTTTATTTCTGCTTGAAAGTGATTGCTGAAGTCGGTGCAAGTAAATGAAGTGTTGGAAGAGAATGAGTCTGGTGCATTACGTTTTTTCGCTAAGGTGTTAATTGCCTTCCATATTTCCTTACTATTTGATTTGTTCTGAACTATATTTCTAAAACGATTTTTCTTTTCTTTCCGAATTAAATATTGAACTTTGTTCCTGTATACCCTGTATGTGTTGAGGTCCTTATTTTTGTGCGCTTGATCTCTCTGCCTCATAGCCTCCAACACTTCCTGCGTGATCCACGGAGATTTTAATTGTCGTTTGACGCGAATTTCCTTAGCTGGTACGTGCGTGTCAAAAACATTATAAAAAATTTTTTGTCCAGTATTCAATAGCGTCATCCGGATCAGGAAGTTGGTAAACACGGGCGAGAGGTGCAGTTAGCAAGTCATTTAAAAATAATTCCTTACTGAAATGTTTGAAACTTCTAAATTTGATACTTACATGTTTATTTTTTGGAACTTTACATTTATTCTTTGACCATGTACAGCATACTGGATAGTGGTCACTCATTGCAATATTAGGGACAGAGCATTCTATGATGTTTTCTGGGCAAGTTACGTAGATGTGGTCGATTAGTGTGGTTGATGCTTGTGTTACTCTTGTAGGCTGGTTAACTATTTGTTTTAAGTTGTACGATAATATTATATTTTTCCATGTTAGATTTGAATTGTGTATATCGATGTTGAAATCACCAAGAAGAACAACCTCCTTGACTGTGGCAAATACATTGTCCATCATTATGGTGAAATCTTCGTACCATATAGGTCCTGCACTAGGATTTCGATAAAGATATCCCACCAGAAATGGGCCCTGATTCGGTAGCTTTATTTCCAACCATACACATTCTATCTCTGCTGTCTCTAAGTCGTTTCTGCGGCGAAAATTAAGGGAAGTGGAAATATAAACTGTTATACCTGTCTCTTGTTTTTTTGCTTGCGTCTCGCCGAATAGTTTTAAAACCATTTAACGCAATGTCATCGTCTGTTATTCTGTCATTTAGGCGACTTTCTGAAAGTCCAAAAATGTGAAAATTATTACTTAGAATGTATGTAAGTTCGGGGAGTTTACCTAGAAGATGGTAAATATTCAGATGACCAAGTCGTAGACCATCCTTGTGAAGCCACGGTACATAATTACCAGCCATGCTTGTATAGTAAAAAGAAAGATATATTTTAAAAAAATATAAAAAATATAATAAAAAAATACAAGTTAAAAAAAACAGTTAGGCTATGCACACAAAAAGCGCAAAATATTTTTACGAATTAATACTTCACCAAGGAAGTGGAATTCAAGAAATGAGAAATTGCAGAAAATACAATATTAAAATAATTAATACAACTAATAAAAAACAATTTCAACTGAGTATATGAAAATTGTCACAAAACAATCAGGCATACAATATATCACACCAGAACTGCTCAACACAACAAAGTGAAGTTAAACGAGAGATGGAAGAAATTAATAATAGTCACAAGTCAGACAAGTATACAACACTTCACACCTTAACACCGAAAATTCTAACAAATTGAAGCTACGCGTGATAATAAGAAATTTAAATTGTAACGAAATAAGTAATCAAAGAAATTTTTTTTAGAGGATATTAACCGATAAACTATTAAAAGTTCTGATTATTACCGTTGTATTAAAAAATCAACAAATGTTCAAATGGAGTGAAGGCTGTAGTAACAGAGATTTAGTGAAGCAAAGTGTTTGTTTCAATAACTGACGTCTCTGCCGGGCATATAATAGGGATGACTTTGGGCAGACATCATTAATGCTTGTCTAAGTGACGCAGGGCTGAATTGCATCAGATAGACATGTTCAGGGTTCCACTGAGGACGATAATAAGAACTAGGGGAGGAAGCATGGTGATCTCTGATTTCTTCCGTCCTTGTTGTAGTGTTGGTAGGAGTATTCTGCGCCTGGGACATTGGAATACTGTTGGTAGAGGTACCTGAGTGGGGCTGCTTTGTGACTAATGGGGGAAACATGGTATCATAAGATTCGGCTTCCTGATTGAAAGTGGCGTTGTGATAGCTGGAAGGCTGCCTGCTTGCAATAGGTGTGCTTCTTTGAGGGGTAGGTGGGGTTTGTGATGTGTTGTAATTATATGTTGATGTCTCAGTAGATTTCGTTGCATTCTCTATATGGGTTGAGCTGTCTTGTTGTGTCCTTTCTGGATATTTTATGTTTTTGGCCAGGATACTGCTTCCCAGTGTGGATGTGTGAATTTGATCTCTGTAGAGTCGTTTCTTAGGTGCTCCTGAGTTAGATGTAAAGAATGGAGTATTGTTGATGAAGCCAAGGCCGTTTTGTTTACAATAGTTCTGTAGTTTTGTGTTGTAAGTGTCCGCTGTGCGACGCTGAAACCCATAGCATGGTGGTATGATTGATGAAATAAAGATGGAGGCTTTGGGAAATTTTTGTTTTATTGTAGCCACCAATCCTGAGGGGTTAGGCTCTGCTCATTCATGATATCATTAATTCCTACGTGTAGTGTTGTTTTTGTTATCTTGTGATTAATATCGAACTTATTAATTATGTCCAGTAGTCTTTTAATACCAGCCCCCGGCACTGTCATAACTGAAACGATGTCTTCTCTTGTAGTGGACATTCTTTCACAATAAATACCCTTCAAGAGGGAGTCACCAATTACAATATGTGTAACGTCACTACGTATTTCTTCACTTTGTTTTCTATTAGATTGATGCTGCTGCCTTTTGTGGTGTTCTTTTTGTGGACTGTTGTGATGGCTCTGAGATTTGTGAATTTGGTTTTCGGGCACTGGAACGTTGTCTGGTAGGGATGCTGATACCTGCTCATTTTCTGTTGAACAATCCTCAAGAACTTGAAATCTGTTGGTAATTTTGACTCCAATGGGATATGTTGTGTTTGTGAGTGTCTCTTCGTGTTTTTTGTGTACAGTTTGGTGGTGACCTTTTTGCTGATTTGGCGTATTTTTATGTATGGATTCTTCGCAATCTTCTACTATTGTTTGAGGATGATCTGGTTGTCTTATCTTATAGAGTGAGAAGTCTCTCTGCAGTTTTTCGATGATGTCCTTCATGCTAGAATTGTCTTCCCTCAGAGATACTATCTCCCTTTTAAGAAGTTCGTTTTCGGCCTTGAGCGATGTCTGTATACTAGACATGAGATCACCAATTAAACTTCGTAGCGTGTCCTCCATATTTTGCATTAGCTCCTGGCAGCACGACACAGGTAACTTCGTGGTGTCTTCTTTTTGTTGCTCAAGAGATACAGTTTCAGCTTTTCGTATATTTTCATGGTCCATGGGGTATTCGATGGCCAACATAGGTTTAGAAATTGTAGTGGTGTCTGTTATTGTATCCAATACTGCAGAAGGTAGAATTTCTGATTCACTGTGAGACATTGGGTTGCAGCTGATGTTGAGAATGTCGTTGTCGGTAGTAAAGTCACTTATGCCTGGAATCATTGAGTCTACTGCCAAGTGGGGCATAGAAACAGCGGAGTCCATTTTAGTGTTTTCTAACTCAACATCAGTTACAATTTTTGCAGATTCTTTTAAGCACAGACGAGACAGCCTGTGACAGTGCCTATAATCTCCTACAGCGTCGACTAGTATCAAATCCTGAAGGGAACAACTAGTGTCTGTCTGAATCCTCTAGCACGAAGAAACTCTGAAAAGTGTTCGTTTTGAAATGGACAATCAGGTCGTCATTGGATGAGTCGCGTGTGTGTGTGTTTTTAAATAGAAGTTGTGCTCATCTCCAAATTTTAAAAGCGCTTGTAATCTGTTACAACCAGCCTTATGGGTAGCAAAAAAGTCTCTGTGAAGACTTTACTTTTCTACAAATATCTATAAGAATTATTTTCTTAGGATTAACTTGTGATGCTATCAACATGTTGTCTCAGTGTATGTCTGGTCCAGCGTCAACTAGTATCAAACCTTGGAATCGGAGTACTAGTGTTTATTCTTGTTTTTTAAATTTAATATTTTTTCTCTGGGGCTCAAAGTGAGGTCTATTGACTTTATTTTTTTTTTTAAAAACCTTTATTGGGTCTATGATTTTGAACATCAATGTTATTTACAAAGATTTGTACAAATAAAATGTATGGTGCAAAACTACTCCTCCCCCCTCCCCCTCCCCCAGTAAATAATAACAACAAGCAATCCATATTGTATAACAAATCAAAAACAAAAGGACATAGAAATTATTTCACAAAAAGATCCCAACAATATCCCAAAACAATCAAAGGCAAAATTATAGGATGATAAAACAGAATGTAAATGAGGCTACAAAAGCTCTATATACATCGACACCCTACCATGAGATGATTAGTGAAGGCATAAATGATAAATGATATTTATACTGCTTGATATTTACAGAAGTATTTATAAATAAAGCTACTTGCTTTACATTGTATAGTCAAACAACAAAGTATTTAAGCAAATTCCACAACAAGAAATATTTTTAAAGCTGTTCTGTTATGCTTTGTGTTATTTGTTCGTATATCTGTGAAAATATTCTACTGTCGTAATGTATGCCGTCATATACTGCCCTATTTCTACATATCCACACTAAGTATCTAAATTCTGCTAATAAAGTTAAAAGTTTAAGCTCTGTCTGTCTCGGTAACGTGGGTAAAATATTCAACATGACCACTTGGTACATGTTGAGTGAATGCGGTGTTTTTGAAGTTATTAGTGTTCTTAGTTTGTTTATTGTAGGGACCACTGTTCTACATGTGTAAAACAAGTGGTCTTCTGTTTCTATTGCATTGTTACTACACAGTTTACACCTTGGTGGCGCCTTGCCTGCTTTCATTGCTGAATGCTTGCTCATGATAGGTGTTAAACCGTACAGTAACCTGAATGTAACTTGTTTGGCTTGTGGCTTGACGTCTATTGCATGAATGTTTGTGAAGCTTTGTGTGTAGTCTGTTATGAAAAGGTTGTACCCTCGTTTTATCCGTGTGCCTAAAAAAGATTCTTGTGCCCCTACCAGGAGTTTGTATATAAGTTTAGTGTCTTGTTTAACTAAATGTTCGTTCCCTTTTAAATTTTGTAAACATATTCTGTAGAAGAGTGGTGGGGTACCAAAAAGATGGGGTTGTTTATTGTCTGGTTTACATAGTTTGAGTATTCTAAGTCCAATATAATAGTGTGCTAAGGGGTACAAACTTGGGTTCTTAATTACCTCTCCTATATATTTAATCCTTAGGGCTTTAATTTTAGTGGTGATATCTTGCAAAGCTATCCCCCCCCCCCCTTGTGCTTAGGTTGTATTAGGGTTACGTGTTTAATACTTTTGAAAGTGCCCCTAAAAATGAAATTCCTAATCAGTACATTAAATTTAGTTACAATTGATTTTGGTATGATTTGAATATTAGCTGTATATATAGTTTTAGGCATAATGAAACAGTTCACTTTGATACTTCTCCCAAAAATGGTAGCTGTCTTGTATTTATATTTCTCTAACATGTTTTGAATTTTATCTACTAACTTTTTCCATGTCTCTGCATTGGGGTCATGGGGGTTACAAGAATAGTTTATTCCATAAATTTTGATTCTGTTAACTTGCGTTAACTGAAAAGGGAAATCTGTTTTATTTGCCCATTTACCTAATCCCATTAAACTAGATTTTTGAGTATTTAGTTTGGATTCGTTAGCGTATCCAAACTCTGTAAAGGTTTCTAATATCTTTCTTATGGAATCCACAGTTGCTGGAAGGAATAAAGTATCATCTGCATACGCTAATGATTTTCTTTCCCTTTTCCCGGGTATAAAAGTCCCCGTGATGTTTACATCTTGTCTTATTTTTTCCAGCACTGGTTCTAATGTTAATACAAATAACAGGGGAGACAAAGGGCAACCCTGTCTCACTGATCTTGTCAGCTTAATTGGGTCAGTTAAACTATGATTAATCAAAATTTTACTATGGGTTTTTTATATAATATTTCTATCCATGTTCTAAAGTATCCACCTATGTTGTTTGCTTGTAAAGTTTTATGTAGGAAGGAATGTGATACTCTGTCAAAGGCTTTTTCCTGATCTAATGATAGTATTGCACTTTGACACTGTCTATCGTGCGTGTATGTAATCAAATCTCTTATGAAGTGTGTATGTCTACTAATGTTCCTACCATGTACACTGCATTGTTGGTCAGCGTGTATCAAGTTCTGCATGAATAATTTAAGTTTCAGAGTGAGAGATTTGGCCAAGATTTTATAATCAGTGTTTAAAAGCGAAATAGGCCTGTAATTTTTGATTGACTTTCTGTCAGCATTATCTTTAGGTATTAAGGTGATAAAAGATTCTTTCAAACTATTCGGAAGCTCTCCTTTCTGGAAAGAAAAGGTAAAATTCTGCCGTTAACCCATCTGGGCCGGGCGATTTATTTTTCTGGAAAGTACTGATCGCTTCCCTTAAGTTTTCTAAAGTTAAAGTTTCGTCTAATTTCTTGCTCTCATCATCACTTAAACGTTTTGTGTAGTGTAGAAATTTCTCCTGTATGTTTACGTTAGTTGGTTCTTTAGCGTATAATTTTGTGTAATATTAAAAAAAAGCGTGTCTAATATTAATGTCTTCTGCCTGTTGTTTCCCATTTATGTCAAATATTTCCTGAATCTGCCTACTGAGTTGTACATTTTGTTCAATCGCTAAATACTGTCTACTGGGTGTTTCTTGTGTAATAGTATTTAATTTTGACCTAAGGAGAGCTCCTTGGTATGTGTGTTGTTTGTACAGGTCCAACTGCCCTTCTAAAGTATGAATGTGTGGGTTAGATTTGTCTATCTGCTTAGTTAAACTTATTGCGTCTTCCAATATATTTTGTTCCCTCTTAAAAGCCCTGTGTATTGTTGTTGCTAAAGTCTGTGTTCTGTCCCTTATTGTGTTTTTTAGCAGGTCCCAATATTCTGCAATGTTGTTATTGGGGATATCCTGTGTGTAACCCTGAATGAGTTGTGTCATTGTATCTGTGAAGAAGGTATTCGTTAGCAAGTTATTGTTGAATTTCCAATGCGGGGATCTCTTTAATTTTGTAAATGTGTGTCCCGTACTTAAAACTGTGTATACTGCTTGGTGATCTGTAAATTTAAGCGTGTTTTTATATGGTAAGTTTTGTGTATATTGTAATTATTGGATGCGTAGAACCTGTCCAGTCTTGAGGCCTGTCTAAAATATGGGTTTGTCTTGTCGTGAAATGTGAAAGCTTGTGTGTTCGGTTGTAGTTTTCTGTAAACGTCTACTAGGTCATGTTTGTCAAGAATGGGTTGTAAGTGTCGTATTGATAGGGGTATTTGAATTTTCTTTATCTGAGATACGGGGCCCCGGGAATTACTGTTTAAACTAGCCAAAACACAGTTAAAATCTCCCCCTAACACTATTTTAGTTCCTTTATAGTACCTATCTATAGTGTCGTGCAGTCCGTCGTAAAATTTAGGTTGGTCAGTGTATACTGCGGGTGCGTATATATTAATGAGCGTGTGCGTGTCCTGTTTGTTGTGTTTGTTTTGTATTTGTATAATGACAATTCTGCCACCATTGTCAGTTCTATAATGTACTGTGTCCCAATCTTCGTTAATTTGTAAGATGGCGACACTACTATGCCTGGGGCCTAGGGCGAACCAGCCATGCTTAAGTCCTAATCTAGTTACAATCCGACTGGCAGAAAAGTCGGACGTAACCCCTGTCTGTTGCAAGAACAAAAAATCAGGTTTATCTTTTTTAATCAGTTTGATAATGTGCTCTAATTTATTCCTCAAACCATTGATTTTGAGGGATATTAGAACTAGGCTGCTTGACAAAGTGGTATCTGAGGGTTGGCCACTTGTTGCAAACTGTCTTTCTGGCAGAGTGGCCACTTGCCATATCTAAACTACAAGGCAATGTAGTGGTCTGGGGCTGGCTACATGCCATAGATGAATTACTCGGTAGCAAAGTACTATCTAAAGATTTATCACATGTTGTAATGGGTGTATCTGTTCCACGTAGTTTACTCGACAGAGCGGTGCATAAGGGCTGACCGTTATCTGTCATTACTAAACCACTCAACACATTCATGTTTGCACTTCTTGACAAAGCGGTGCATAAGGGCTGACCGTTGTCTGTAAAATGACTACTCGACACATTAGTGACTGGTCGCTAGCTAAAGGTCGTTGTGCCCTGCTGATTAGGGCCCAACGCAGGCGACGCTGCGTTGTCAGTCCCTCTCGCCCTGACAGGGGGGAGGGTTCGTTGCCTAATTAAAACTGTGCGCATTTTAAAAGTGTAAATGTGTGTACCGTGTTATGTAAAAAGACTAAACAGCAAAAAAACTATTTACAATCAACACAACTCTTAAAATACACTGTAAAAAAGCTCCTAAACTATAGTTATTTATATCATTTACTTTTAAATTTACATTGCTTTTTTCGAATTTCTTTCTTTCTTTCTTGCCGATTGGAAAGAGTGTCTTCTCCCACACACTGGTATTATTTTGTCCACCACGTCAGTACACTCACAAAGGGGGGGGGGGGGGGGGGGGGGGGGGGGGGGGGTGGGGGAGGGGGAGGGGGGGGGGGGGGGGGGTGACCACGGGATGCATCTTGACCTCACATGCACCATTCTTCAACTGCCATCTGGAGCACACACATCTTACTCGCTTGACGCCGGACATCTTACGCTGGGTCCCAGCGCAGGGAGAAAAGACTCATGGGTGTAAGCTCATGCGCTTACAGGTTCAAACTTCTGCCCGTCTATGTATATACTTGCTTGTGACATCATCGAGTCTATGTCCTCTGTCATACTCGCCCAGTTGGGGTGGGGTTCCTCTGGCGCCGCCTCTTCTTCCATCTGAAAAGCCCCTGTCATATCGGGGTACTCTTTATCTTCGGACTCAGTTTGATTCGGCTCATCAATTGTTGGTGTTGACACGCTCTTGGGGGAAGGTTCTGATGTCGACGCCCTGGGCGATAGGGGCAGGGCTTTCTTGCTGGGGGAGTGTTTCACCGGCGACCTGCTGCTGTTTAACCTTACCTCCTTCAATTTTACGGCCGTTGTTGCCTGCAATAGCATCCTCTTCCTGTTCTTCTCATTCCTTCTAGAAAGCACATCTGTAAATTTTACTTCTGTGTTCTTCTCATTTTCGGACTCTGATTCAGTATTTTCTGGGGCGGGGGAGTCAGTTGCCCTACTCTGCTCCGCTGGAGTTTTGTCTGCCACTGCCTCTTCTTGTCTTGCTTGTTTGGCTTGAGTGGGGGCCGCCCGCTTTTTTGGGCACTGGCTGACCCTGTTGTTGTTGTTGTTGTTGTTTTCGTCTACTATGTTGCTGTAATACCCTGTTCAACCTGAAAGTTGGTTATAATTGGGGTATATTGTGTGTTAGGTTCTTCGGTGCTAGTTGTCTGTTAGTCCTGAAAAGGACTGGTCCTGAAAAGGACCACTAGCTGGTTGACTGGTTTCCTCTTCGTTGCTTGTCGGTTGTGGTGTGTTCATTTCCTGCCTTCCTATCTGTCTTGTGTCGTTTTGTTAGTTTTTGCTTTCCTCGTTTCTGTATCTCTTGTCTTCCTGCTTTCCTGTATCTGTAATAGTGCTTTTTCTATTATTGCTGTTAGAAGTTTTTCAAGTGTTTCTTCGATGACCTCTTCGTCTGATTGCTCGTTTGTATTGGTCGCTATTGTGTTTGCTGTCATTTCCTCGATGGCTCTTCGCTCTGCTTCAATTTTCTTGAGAATTTTTGAGTTTTCTTCCGTCAGTTCTGTCAGCCTCTTTACATCTGTTTCTATCTGCTGTTGAAGGCTTTGCATGTCTTTCATCATTTCTCTGACGTTTTGTAGTTCTATTACATCATCACCGTTGTCTTTGTCGTCTTCGGGCGCCTGCTTGTTTCTGTTTACGACCTGTAGTTTCATTTTCATATCTTTGACTTCAGCGGTTAGTTTGTGTAACTGTCTTCTGTCGATCATGCTTTGTTTTTCTGCACCATCCGCAGCCACTCGGTTTTTTGCCTCTTTGAAAGGTATGTTTTTGGACACGGCCTCTTTCAAGATGTTCTTTGTTTCCTGGAACATCGGGCAGCCTCGGTATCTAGCCCCGTGGTTTCCGAGGCAGCTTGCACAGGTTCGGTTTGGGTTTATGGCCTTGTAATTGTTATCCTCCTTCGCTTTGGTACAGTCGCGATATGGGTGGTTACCCGCACAATACCGGCAAACTGCATTTCTCCTGCACGTTTTCTTGGTGTGTGAATATTTCTGGCAGTTAGAGCACTGCATCACCGGAGGGATATATGCCTCTGTCTTTTTTGTTGTGGTTTCGAGCGTCAGTCTCTCGGGTCTTGTCGATCTTTCAACCGTCACTATCATCAGGTTAGTGTCTTTCTTGTCCCATGTTTTTAGCCTTTCTACCCGTGTGATTTTGACGTCTGCGTTTTCAGTTTGAAGACGTCTGTGGACCTCGGCTTCGGAACATCTGGTTTCCACCCCTCTGATGACGAACTTCTTTGTTTTCTTGTACTTTTCCACCACCACTTTTATTTGGTGGGGCAACTGGACTTCTTTTGGACCGGATTCCAGTTCGATCATCAGCGAGGTAGTTTTTTCTGTGTTGTTAAGCGAAAGCAGGACTCCGTTTTCGTGCCTCCCTACTTTCGCGATACCTCTCCTTCCCGTTATCACTTCGAGGATGTTTATCACTTTGTCATCTGGTAGGGCCCTGAGTGAGGCTTCACCTCCAGACATCTGTATGATCTTAACCATCCTCTCCTGTAGTGCCTTGTGACAACCGGTATTGCTTGGTTTGTGCAGGTGACGCGCTCTGCTTTCCGCCTGCGTTAGATTGTGTGGTGTGTAGGACGGTCTCATGTTCTGTTTTGTTGACTCCTGATCACTTTCTGTAGTTGTCTGATTACTACACACTGGAGCCTCTACTATGACGTCTTTCTTTAGTGATGTTTTTATCGTCTTTTGAGTTTGGATCAGCTTCCCTGGGGCAGCCACAGCTGTCAAATCAGCATCGTGTGGTGGTGTCATTGGTATCTAGTGCAGCCTCTCTGTGGTTGACAGGGTTTCTGCTGACGATTCGGGTACTTGTGGTGGTGGTCCCTGGGTTTTAGACTCCTGTCTTTTTCTTTCCAGCATCTGTTTTATCGGTTCTAACGCTTTCATCTGGTCTTCTTCTTCTGACATCTGTTATATCTGCTCTAGCGCACTGATCATGTAGTCATATTCTGGGTCTTCATCATCACGGTCAGAACTGCTTGCATCTGCTTTCTCCTCTTCCTCGCAAGGAGTCTGGAAACTCCGGCTCTCAGCCGTGTCGATACACGTCGCAGCTAGCTCCGTCATCGTGTCAAGAGTTGGAGAAATTTCGGTCCCGGCACGAGTACTTGGGGCAGTTTTGCTTTCTGGCTGTCTGTCTTTGTTACTATTTCCCTGGCTGTTCTGCGCTGGTGGGCTGGTATAAACCTTCCTCTTTTTAGCGCATGGTTTATTTCGGCCCATTTTGACTATTGCGATCGCTGTGTACGTCCTGAAAAGGACGCTGGTTATAGTGCGGTTTTGGTTATCGAGTTGATGTGAGCTGCAGACTGGTTGACCTGAACGATGATGAAAATGTTTGACTGGCTGACCCAGTGCGTATCAAGCCCACACATCGCACATTGAATTCTGCGCCCGGGCAGGGCCACCCATACTCGCTGTATTTTATCATCTGACATCTTCAGATGCGCGAAGTGCGGCACTTGATGCTTGGACGGCCTATAGGAAAAGTTCCACATGTCGTATGCCGTCTTAATTCTGCTGACTTCAGCATTCTTATCGCCAGTCACTTCCGCAGCGATCCTCCTCACCGCCACTGCTTTCATCGTTGGCGGTATCCAATGCAGGATACCCTTGGACGTTTCCTTGTCCAGGTGCTCAATGTGCACAGTCATTTGTGGATTGGTCCACTCTAGATTCTTGCCATGTAGGCCTTGATAGTGCTTGATCTGCGCTGCCGCAGTCAGAGTGGCGTACCACCTAAAGGGTCCCGAAAACCTGTATAATGTGGCAATGCCACTCAGACCTACCCCTGCAGGCCCTGCCAGGATACTCGCCAATAACGAATAAAACGCTCTATTGGCCTGTGGGCCGGTTACAGTAATTACTAGTGTCCCTGGTTTATGAAGGACTCCTCCTTCCAGATCCTCCTCTGCATTAATTTCAATTATTGGCACAATAGGTGCTGACATTTTTTTTTTTTTTTACTTCTTGGTTATACAACCACATTAGTACAAACAAAGGCACAAGTTAGCCTAGCTAACAGCTAAGCTAACACACAAAACAGTCCGGGAAAAAACACAAGTCCAAAATGAACACAGAGACGCCGGAACGCGTCTTCTCTGCTTCACAGCTTTACATCGTCTCCCTATTGACTTTATTGGGTAGTATGTGTGAATTTCAGGGATTCAAGTCCGATATGACAACCAGTTAGGTTTAGTTTTAACTCCCATTAAGAGCTCTTCAGATATATAATATGCAGAGATTAATGATACCGAAATGTTTGGGAAACTATGTATCAACAAGAGAAAGACGGAGAATGTTTATTGTAAAAAAGAGACAAAATTGTATATATACTAATTTATTTGCTGCAGACAACATCATTTACATTTCCATAGCTATAGCCTTGTAATCCACGGTATGGAATCATGTTCGAATAATTTCTTGTCATCCCCAATAACTGTACTTAGTTATTTCCCGTGTTCAGTAACATTTTATTGTTTGTTTATTTGTATGGATTATTTCCCTTCCCGTTATCACAGATGTATGAAAAATAGGATACTTTCTATCTACGCCTGCAGTATGTTCAATGTTCACATCCGTATCTACTGTTTATTCTATTAATGCTTACATTATCTTAAACGATCAAATTCGTATCTAATGATTATCGTTTGTGTGTGGAATTTGACAAAGGTTACATTCTTTGGCAGCGATTTAACTCATGGCCACGACTTGCATAAAAAGGGGTCTTTCACGCAGTAAGGGGGGAGGGGTAAGGGGGAAGGGGGGAGGGGTTCCAACTTTTTGTCATTAAGTGTGATGATAAAGGGAGGGGGTGGGGGAAATTAGGAACAATATGACAAAAAATATAAAAGTCACACTCGCTTCTTTTACCAACGTGGTGCAGTCTACCTGAATGGGAATCAGCGACAGTAATGGCTCTATCCATCATAAGGATGTTATATTGGCTTTAAAAAAGGATGCTACTACACCAGGCCAGGTCACTAAAAGACACATCAGTGCGACACACGTTTAGCACTAGGACTTAAATTCAAATCAAAGTTCATCACAGCAAACCTCTGAATAAACTCTCTTAGTGACATCACACGTGACGCCCCATGTTCCCTAGCGTCGACAAACTATATCTAGACCCCACAACAAACCAATATCATATAGTGCAGCTTACCCTTTGCATCTTCAAATCAAAATCACACCTGGACCCTTCAACATGCATGTAACAATTGAATCTCTGTCTACTCTCCCCACTCTATCATCCAACTGGATTCACGATGCCTTCTTTTTCAATGGTTCACGCAGAACAACAATACTCCAAAATGTTTTCGAACTCACCAGTAGACCACATTTCTCTCAGACATGCGAATAAATATATAGTCACGTGACCCCTCACCCACAAAACAGACGTATCCTGTGACATCCAGTCATACGCTTATTGAAGCCTAGATAAATGACGTCACCATATAAGCAATTTAGAAGTCCACAAAACATGACCACCAGAAAGATACAGACTTCCTTTAAATGTGCGCTTGTGTAGAATAGAATACTTCAACTGGTAAGACAAGATCACCAATATGAAAGTGATGATCAGACCAGACATGTAAGGCGAAGAAGATGAAGTTGGATAGGACACACTTTGAGAAAACTGATTTAAAGCTTTACAAGGCAGTCCCTGCAAGAGAACCATATAAAACAAACAAAGCACAGAAATGAGAACTTGATACGAAAGTAAATTTTCCTTTTGCCGGACATAACTTCTATATTGCTTATACACTGACGTGGTTGTTCTAGACTAGTGTAAGCGCCATGTCGAGACGTGTTAATATAAACGACCATTTACGAAATAGTGCAGAGTTTGTACAGTGTGTCGTCAGTCAAAAAAGGTGATAACCTTGCCTGCAGTTTATGGCAACCGCCGTGTTTTAGTGAGCCGTGATCGTAGATAAGCCTTTAGCGTAACCCGCGATAAGGTGTCACAGGACGTCATTTCACAAACAATTATAAGGGGAAATGGCCCAGTTAGAAGATGGGACGGGGAGGTTTGGTTATCAACACTTCTATTTGCGTGAAAATACGTTACACTTCATGATTTAACTTGTACGTGGCTATTATCACGCGAGCCGCTATCTGCCTGATAGACTAACATCTTTCTCGTGACAAAAATATGAACATACACTGCTACTGTATTTCTAGAAATTATTTTATCAGAAGTTAAATTTAGACATTTAGATACTAGTTTCTCAATTCAATAAAACGTTTTCACTGTCGATATTCCTCATATAGAATTGTCTAAATGAAACGTGAAACGAAGCGTATTCTCACTAACGTTTTCGGAAAAAGGGGGGCATTTGCACTGTGAAAACGAAATTTAACATCAATTGAAAAATAATATCCCAGTCTTTACAATATGTCTCCTGGTAGATGCGTAAACAATATTTTTTAAAAATCAGTGGTCAGTTTGAGGCTATTTCTATCTCCATAGAGTTTTTCCAGGAATGGTACTGGTGACTGCCATATGTTCTTTCTCTGCTGCTCAAAGGTTGGGCATTTTTGAAGCAGACGTTCAACAGTCATTTTGTCTTTGCCACAGTTGCACTCATCGAAAGTTCCTATCTTTAGTTTGTTAATTAAATAGATGATATCCTAATCTGCTGTGGCCTGTGCGGAGTCTGAAGATTACCATTTGTTCTCTTCTGCTTAGCTAGTAATATGCATCGTTTTGTGTGTGGCCTGGATGCTCTGCTTCCCATTTGTTCTCGTATCTGATTCTGATAAAACTCTTTGCCTGTTCAAAAGTTATACTTGTACCAGGCTGAGGTAGCTTCCCCCTTCCTTTGCCATACTGTAAGCCTCTTTATTGCCTGGGATGTTACAATGAGATAGGATCCATTGGATCATAAGATTTGTTAATCGTTGACATAGTATGTGGGGCACTACTCTTAGGTCATCCAGGTTTGCATTATTTTGGCTCTTCAGCGTTGCAGTTACTGACAGTGCATCCCTGAAGAAAGCAACTTGTCTCTTGATGCTTTCCCTCAGTCATTATAACCACTGCAGTAGTTTTCAAGGCCTCTGCCTCTGCTCTGATTTTACTTGAGAATTTTCCTGTTGCCTATGATAGCCTTTTTTGTGCACCAGCTCAACATAACCCTTCCACCTCCATCTTCTGTTGCATTTTTGAGGGGTACATATGTCTCATCTAAATAATTATTGATACATCGACAGCTTTAGTCGCAAATATCGATACACCCTATAATAATGGGTTCGGAAAAGGGAATAATAAACAGTTTATTTTTAATTTATGTTTTTGTATGTGTGTGTATATATATATATATATATATATATATATATATATATATATATATATATATATATATATATATATCTATATATATATATATATATATATATATATATATATATATATATAAGTGCGTGTTTGTGTCTGTGTGTGTGGGTATGTGTGTGTGTGGTGTGCCTGCGTGTGTGTGTCTTTTTTTTGGCCTTTTTCATGTACCAAGACAAGATTTTAAAAGATATCCGTACATTTACTAAACACTTCTCATGTCATTTGTCAAGTGTTGCTCTGTGGCTTCATTGCACAGAACAGGTAGGTATGGAGTGGCAGTGGTGTATTAACTGAAGTCATGTGCTCCACGGTATGGAGTAAGAGTGTAAATAAATAAGCACTATTTTTGTGGTGTCTAGTTGGCAGGATGGTTAGTCACCATTCACTACATTGGCAAGGGGGTGTTGCCATGATTGGTCCTGGCTTCGAGCCCCGGTAAGTCTATTGTCTTTGTTGTTTTTCTGTTGTCTAGTTTTCCACTTCTTTATTTTATACGAGTTCCTGACATATACCTATTTATATGTGTATTGTTCATTTAGTAAAAGTACAAACGAAATTGCCATAACGATTGTTCAGCTCCATAATATAATCCTGTCCGTTTTTATTTTTTTTTAATTAAAGAAACTCAGTTTCGTCATCTATACCACTTTTGAGAGATAAAATCATTATTGCAAGAGAAGTAGAGATTAGCAATTAACAAAAGAATTTACAAGAGAAAACTATGAATACTCAAAACTATTCAGCGGCCCCCTTCCTCCCCCCCCCCCCCTTCTTCTCCCCCCCCTTCCCCCTTCCAGGACAAGAAGACATAAAACAATTGAAAGATAAAAAATCTGAAGTACTTTTTCTCAGAATACTTAAAAAGCAGCAAAGATAATATGAATTATTCATACACAAAGCCATCCATAAATTAAGGTTGTCATAGAGACGCATCCAATCTGGCAAACGTTAGTGAAGGAACGTTTTCTCTTACTAGCGGTCAATGTGCACTGTGTAGGATATCTCCAGGCGAAATGTTCATAAATTATTGAATAAATATACGTGTCTTGTGCTCCATCAAGATCGTGGAACACCTACTGCAGTTAGTCCTCGTGCAAAAAGAATGCATTGGTGTCCTGAAGTAATGGTTACTCACTTACTTTACTTTTTCGTCAAAAAGCGTTCAATTGGCGGAGTGGTTTGATCGCTGGCCTATCGCAGCAATGGTGCAGGATTGGAAACGCGATGTCGTCAAGTTCTAGCTTACCCAGCTTTAAATGGGTATCTCACTCTGTTCTTGAGTTAGGGAAGGAAAAAGCAGCGAGGAAAGAACCAAGTATAGTGAAGTCTCCAACACTAAACTCTCTATGGCAGTATCTGCTATGGAACCACCTTACCGTGAAGTGTTGTGTTTAACTAGAGTTTTCGTTCTTGATCCGTACTGTGTGTCGTACTGGCTAACATGAGCCCGTGTTGCTGTATGATGACTGTTATATTGTCTGTCCATCCTGGTCTGTCCCATGCACTGACAACCAATTGTCTACAGTTTTAGGCACGTACCGGTACTTGATAGGGCTATTGCAGTTTTGGTTATTGCAGCAATTTATTTTACATGTTGAAACTACGAGGCCAATGCACAACTTCTTATAACTTACTCTTGGCATTCCCCTGTTACACAAGCACGTGACAATAGTATGTGTTTTTGTTTGGTACTTCTTCTATTGCCAGGCAGCAACAATAAACTTCAGATCGGTTGGCAAGGGCCATATACAGTTTTGGAAAAGGTGTCCAGAACAAATTATAAGATAGACAAAAAGGGAAAGGAGAAAGTCTATCATGTGAACCTTTTGAAGAAATATCTGGACAGACAAATCCAGGAGGGAACACATTTAATGGCCTTGTCTATTGCAACCGAGATGAAGAATGAACCTCTCTCCTCGGTTGAATATCCACTGAAAACCAGTGAAATGTTTGCACAGGTGAAAATTAGTAATCACCTGACAAAAGGACAGAAGGAGAAGGTTCAACAGGTCCTTGAGAAACATACAGATGTGTTAACAGATAAACCGGGGCACACAAATTTGTTGTCATATGATATGAAACTACTAGACCCAGCACTCATCTGTATGAGGCCTTATTCTATTCCGTTCGCTAAGGAAAAAGCTTTGAAAGAGGAGATTGATTATTTGTTAAAAGAAGGGATTATTTCTCACAGTGAGTCTCCTTACAGTTCCTGTGTGGTTTTGTTGCGGAAACCATCAGGAGAACATAGACTGTGCATAGATTACAGGAAACTGAATGCTGTCACAGAAGGTCAGGTGGATCCATTACCTGATACTACTCAACTTTTTGCCAGGCTGAACAAGGCAAAATATTTTTCTAAGGTGGATCTTAGCAAAGGCTATTACCAGATTTCAGTAAAACCTGAGGTTCGACCTTATTTAGCTTTTAGCACCTCGGAAGGTCATTATGAGTTCAATATGTTACCATTTGGTTTGAAAAATGCCCCGAGTGTGTTTTCTAGGATGATGCGAAAATTGCTGGATCCCCTGAAAAAATCCATGTATTTCGAATTTTATGGATGATATCCTCATTGCTACGGAACCATTTGAGGAACACGTTACCTCTTTGAATATGCTGTTTGATAGACTCAGAGAGGCTAACTTAACCGCTAGGCCAACAAAATGCTGTATTGGTTGTAAAGAGTTGGAATTCTTGGGACATACAGTACATCAGGATAGCATGACCCCTGATCCCAAGAATCTGGAAAAATTAAAAAGGGCACCTAGACCACAAACAAAAAAAGATGTGCGATCTTTCGTGTCTTTGTGTGGTTTTTACCAAAAGTATATCAAACATTTTAACTCTATATGTGCTCCTCTGACGGATTTAACTCGCAAAGGTCAACCTGATACTATAATTTTGTCAGCACAGTGTGAATTGGCTTACCAGGAGTTAAAAGAGAAGCTTACAAGCAGGCCAGTGTTGCAATTGCCTGACTTGACTAAAGAATTTGTGGTGAGAAGTGACGCAAGCAATGTGGGCCTGGGCGCTACCTTGTTGCAAAGGTCCTCCTCACAAGATGGGGAATTGAACCCAGTCGCGTATGCTAGCCGCAAGTTGAACAAGGCGGAAAAAAATTACTCAACCAGTGAAAAAGAATGTCTCGCTTTAATATGGTCTATAAAGAAATTCCAGATTTATTTATATGGCAGGACATTTGTGGTCCACACGGACCATTCACCCCTCGTGTTCTTGTCACAGGCCAAGCATGAAAATTCCAGATTATTGAGATGGTCTCTGTTGTTGCAGCCATACTCATTTCTGATAGAATACATTCCCGGCCCTTTGAACGTTGGCGCAGACTTTTTGAGCAGACATCCTTATGATGAAGATCAGAAAAACGAGTAAGACTTCATGGAGCTAAGTTATCTCGCATATTATAACCTGCAAATGAATGCATGTTTTAGGATGGGAGGTGTGTAGCAAAATCTGCGAGAATAAACGCTCAATTCAGTAAGATTTAGGCATATAACGATAATAAATACATTAGCCCGTATGTGTCTGACGGTTGGCATCTTCGACGCCAGCAGCGCTGCTTTTTGCACAGTGCTAAGCCTATAGACCGATTTCACGGTAATAGTCTGACACGCTTTTAGTTTCGTTTTCGAGAAACACTACTAATATTTAACTTTTGCCCAATCTGCTGCATATACTTTGTAGTCTAGCCTTATAATTAACTATTGGCGGAAGCGTGCCGCAAAGTAACTATCTGAAGTAACGCTTTCTGTCAACTGTAACGCAAAAATTTAGTAGTAATCCTTACATTGTTTGGTAGTATTACACGATACAATACTAATTAGTAACGCAAATTCTTAACCCGTCCCGTCTACACCCCGCTTCGCTGACACAGTCTGCAACGCATATACACACACTGCGAAAAAGCCAGCCAAAGCAAAACCACGCAGACAATTTTATTTTCCTCCTAGTGGTAGCATTTCTGACGTAACTAAAACAAGTTAGTTATTTGAAAAATACATGCTAGCAAGATGAAGGAGAGGAAAGATGGCGGACTTGTGTAAAATTTTATTTGATGAGTGACTATGAAAAAAATTAGAAATTTTAAACCATTATAAAGTTCCCCATAAAAATTATATGATAGTATGACGTAGAGTTAGCTGAGTAAGAATGTACTTTAAATAATATGATAGTCCCAGTATTAGAGAAGTTATTGAAGAAATACTAATATCTATGGACACTCGACCAGACAGACTGGCGTTCCTGCTTATGTTTTTTTGGTAACGTTAGGGGGACGCGAGCTTGGAAAAGAGGCAGGGAGGTACATTCAAATTCGCTTGGGTAACAAGAGTATGAATGGGAAAGGGGAGCGGTAGGAGAAATGTAATCCTAACGAAACATCTTTTTGTATTGGGCATGACAAAAGCAGACTGGCCAATCGACCACCAGACGCAGAAATTATTCGAAATTATTTTGGTTTTTCATTCAAACTGCTTTTGAATTCAAGTAGTAGGACGTTCCGATTGGCCAGTGCTAGTAAATATTAGCAAAAAGGCTTTGACTATTCATTGCCAGTTGAACTAAAAATGGTATTCAGATACGCTGAAAAACAGCTGTGTTAATTCTAAACGTAAATAAAGAATAAATTCACAGTCTGTGCAGTTCGGAGGAAGCTGAGGCCATTTCTTCACAAAGTCAGCGTCATTTGTTTATATATTTCTTGATTGTGGTAAGGATATTTTATGAAATTTAATATGTTTGGTCCAACTACAAAGTTAGATACTGCTATGGAGAAAAAGTGAAGGACATGTCGGAAGCAGACATTGTTGAGTCCTCACATTAAACGGTATCTAACTGATGTATGTTGTTATGATTATGTTGTCATATTATTGTATTAAAATAGATTAGTAAGCCTCTGTGTTCAATGAACACTGTTTAACATGCCTGAAGCAAATATAATTGAAAAGAAAAGAAGATAATATCATCTCAAAGGAAATGTGGTTACTCCACATTATTGTATGGAGGAAAAGTATGTGAACGTACAGTGGCGTATCTACTATAAGGACCTGAGGTGTGGTCACAACAAGGTGGGAGTCTTGTACAATTCGGGGCGAGTGCACTTGTAAGGCACGCGAGGCTGACCCCATATCCACGTAGGAAATTAAGTGTTAGAAGAAGTAATCAGAGATAAAAGGCCAGGGTGTCCTTTTGTTGCAGACAGTCTATGTTCCTGTTGCCGGCTGGTGACAGGAAACCTGCTGAGTACTAATAAACGCCAACCAGTCTCCAACCAGTCTTATATGCTGTCGAAGATAACAGTAGGAGCTTTGGCGAGTGGTGAAATTGAACTTTCTGGAACTACACATTGAAATATCTTACAACAAGGACTCCCAGGTGATGAGTTAGACATCTGGGGCATCTCTGACAGTTTCTTGTGTTTCAAAATATTACACAGGACGTTTATGGGGGTAGGATGAACTACAGCCCTCATATACAGTGACTCTCCCTTTAGATGAATAAAGTGAATTTTTTAAATATTTCCTACAGGAAAGACATATATAAATACATAATAACTTTTTAGTTATTGGGCAATTTGTCCCACAATTTTAATTGTTCTTTTCTGTAAACTATCTTGTCCTTATTTTCAAAGACCTGTCCACAAGCTTTGAATGGACAGGCAAAATAAATTGTAAAGATTTGTTCAAAGAAAAACTTAACTGCTAGTTTTATTATCTTCTTTATAGAAACTTAAAGTGTTTGACTGTTGTGTACCATCATTTCACTTCTCCCCTAGACACTAGGTACACCATACACCATACACTAGAGCCAGAAGAGTGACCGTGTAAGACCTAGGGAGGTAGCTGTAGGTTCTCTGCACATAATTCATCATCATCATTTATAGAGTCAGAGGCCTACATGTGCTTGACCTCACACGGTTAAAGCAGACACCTTCTCATACTTTTAGGACACCATCATAACCTCCCCAGCAAAATCAATTTTGCTACAAGCACATGCATTGTTAGCATTATTTAAGCATACAACATTATCGAGGTAAAATAATAACATACATTTGTAACATCCAGACATAATCAAATTTAAGGGGAAAAAATATTAATTAAAATAAATTTAAAAAATTAATACCTTAAGAAAAAACAAAAAAAAAAACATACAAACAAACACAATCTAAACCATTCATACAGTAAATTAGACATAATTTGAAACTTAATCAGATTATGGTGGCATATAATAAAGACTCGTGAAATTTTGGAAATCTGCTGAATGACCTGGGAATTCATGTGTTGTCAGCGCATGCGAAAAATGTTCCCACAGGTGAGAAGCTTTGAATCCCAAGCAGATACTGCCACAGAGAGTGAATTGTTGACGCCTCCACTATACGAGATCCAGCTTTATGACATATGCTCCTTAGGGAGGTAAAGGGTGTTGACTGATAGATGAGAATGTAGTTCCAGGTGGTCTCTAAAGAGACAAAGAGAGAAAGGGACTACTTTACCGTCAGGTATTGTTGTTGTTGTTGTTAAATAAGGATTGTGAGCTTAACGCTCTTTTGCAGCCAATACCAAGTTGAACACTCCTTCCTATTATCTACACTGTAGATCTATGCTTTTCCTGTGGCTTTTCTGCCATTCCGAAACGCGTTGAGATGAAGTCAAGAGCTTCAGTTTATCCAGCTTGGCTTGCATTTAAAAGATCATCACATCTGGTCCTACGCTAGGAGAAGACGCATCTGGCATACTGTGCTTTCCCCGCCATCCAAGAGAACTCCTTAAATTTGCAGAGCTAAAATATTGTGCTCTGGTTCTGGGCTCTCCCAACGAATTGTCACGTAATGCACAGAACCCCTTCTCAGCTCCTCTTGCCCATCATATGCCCATAGTGAGATCCTCCTGCTTGCAGCCAACCAGGTAAAAAGCCAGAGTAACATCTGGGGTTCAAGTGACTCCGCCAAGCTTTGTGTGCAGTGCTAGACTATCGACACGGGGGATCTCTGGAAGTGTGTGGATGGTTTGAAGGGTCAATGAGGATGTAATGTGGCCGAAAACTGCAAAATAACGTAGAACATTTTAGACATACAACACTGCATTCCAGTATCGTCAAAAGCAGACAGATCGGACTGAAGCCAGGAAGGAGTGGAACTTATAGGAACTGAAAACAAGTATTGGAGCACCTTTTTAATAATACAATAACAAAACTCCCCGTTTAATACGGAAACCGGACTCCTACAAGATCTACTCACAAAGTCACAGAGGGATTTTATAATAGAAATAATACCTCAGAACACCGATTACGGAAACAACGGCAGATGGATCTATTTGTTGTTGCCCTAAAGACGCCGCTAGGCGTGATGGGAAACTACAACAGAGAAAATCAATCTGCTGTTGCCCTTAAGACGCCACAGGGCGTGATGGACTCTGACTGCTTGGTCGGTCTTTGGCTAAGGACGGAAGAAGAGAAGAAGAATACCTCAGACGCGTGTGCGAAGAATCTTTATCAAGTGCCAAGACTATTCTACTGAGCAAGATGTCTGCGATCCCTGTTTGGGGTGAGTTGTAACATGTTTTATGTACTTTGAATTTGACATGTTTGTACTTGCTGATGGTTATACAGATCGTTAAGAGGCTGGCATACTCAGCATGTGAAAATGATATATTCATTCAGAGAAATATCAAGCAAGCAAGACTGTCTTCACAGTGATAGACATCTTACACAGTTAAAGACTGTACTGAACCTTTTCCTTATTTATTTACTTTTGTAATATGATTGATTTTAAAACTTTTCAAACAGAAAAGAGTAAATGTACAAATAAATTGTAAATATTTACCAGCAGACTTACTTAAATTCTTTAAGTTAAGTTTTATTCAGTGTTGGTGAATTTAATTAAATAATTTCCCCTAGCAGAGTCAAGAGTAATGTTAACTATCATATTAACAAGGAAGGATCAGGAGATTTTAAGGGTCTAGGAATAAAAGCCGCTTGCCCAATGTTGTTACCACACAGTCTGCAGGCTAGGTTTTTATTTTAACCCCAAATAGAAAAAAAGCTAGATCTTATCGTGGTTCGAATCCGTGTCTCCAGACTGCCGGCCCCTGCTATACGTCATATAGAATCTCTGATCACAATCTCTTGTGTAACCATTTTAAAACATTTGTGCCTGGCAATGAAGTTTGAAGTTTTCAAGGTTAAAAGAAGGTCAAGGTTGTGAAAGAGTAAACACTGCCGTAAAGGAGCGAATTGTTAGAGACTTGGCGATACTAGGTCCAGCATACAAGGGCTTCTTGGGAGTTGTTCGCTGTACAATGCGATCTGTGTGTGTGTGTGTTCTGTGTCTTGGATTTCACTACATTATATTGTAACATGAGGAAGGAAAAACAATGCCCTCTCAAATTTATAAAGGACAAGCAAGGCAAATTGCTTACTGCCCCGAAGGAAGTAATGGAAAGATGGAACGAATATTTCTCAGAACTCCTTGATGGTGAGCAAGGGGCATCAGAAATGATAACCACTAGCATCGAAGAGAAAACCAATGGTGGTGAAGATGACAAAAAGATGGAAGAACTGAAGGCAGCACTGGAGAAAATCAAGATGGACAAAGCAGCAGGGCATGATGGTATAACACCAGAAATGGTTAAGTACATGGGAGCATCAGGCGACCTATTACTCTTAAGGGTCCTACAGGCAGCGTGGTGCAACAAGACCTTACCAAAGGATTGGGAGATTGCCATCATAACACCAATGTTCAAAGAGGGCGACAATCGACAATGTGGAAACCATAGAGGCATATCCCTTCTCAGTGTCCCTGGTAAAATCTACTCTAGAATCCTGGAGCAGAGACTCCGATGCCTAGATGAGCCACAATTGGATGAGGTCCAGTGCGGGTTCCGAGCAAACCGAAGTACTCAAGACCTAATCTTCACACTCAGACAGCTGAGTGAAAAGGCCCTTGAGTATAAGAGTGAGATCCATCTTTGTTTCATAGATCTGGAAAAGGCGTTTGAAAGGGTCCCCTGGAGCAAACTTTGGGACTGTTTGGCAAGGAAGAACATTCCAGCACCTCTGATTCATGCTATACAGAGCTTCTACAAGTCTTGCAGAAATTATGTGAGGACAGCAAACCATAAGTCAGAAGAGTTCAGGACCACCACTGGTGTAAGACAAGGTGATATCCTGTCACCTTATCTTTTCATACTCCTCATGGACGATGTTATCAAGTCATGTAAGGAGAGAACAAGAAAGTATTCAGTGAGGTACTGGAAGATGAGACAGGTATGTATTTCAGAGCTGGCATTTGCTGATGATGTTGCCCTGATTGCTAAATCGGAGGCACATCTCCAATCCACCCTGCAAGTCTGGAAGGAAGAGCTGGAGAAAAGAGGGATGGTCATAAGTAGCTCTAAAACAAAATCCATGCTGATATCACGAGAAGAAAGAAAACATCAGAATAAGCTGGGAGAACAGGTCCTGGAGCAAGTCGACCACTTTAAATATCTCGGAGCTATTATAGACGAAAAGGGGGCATCAAAGAAGAGTTGGTCACTCGAAAAGCAGCAGCTGGAAGACTTTTTCAGGCCATAAATCGAGGATTCCTCAGCAAGAGAGAGGTTGGTAAAAAAACGAAGATGGCTGTATACTGCTCCACCTATGTCCTAGTCTTGACATATGGATGCGAGTCATGGGCAATGAATACAACCCACAAAAGCCAGATCCAAACCTCAGAAATGAGGTATCTGAGGAAGGCGGTTGAAGTAACAAGAAGAGACACGATCCGCAACCAGACGATACGTCAAGGCTTAAAATGCCACTCCCTGCAGACCCAAGTAGAACAGTCCCAACTAAGATGGTTTGGCCATGTCTGCAGAATGGGAGAAGATCGGCTACCACGACAAGCATGGGAAACAAAGAGCCAGGGATCCAGACCCACAGGACGACCCAGAGTCCGCTGGGAGGACAACATTAGAAATCTTTGAAGGACCGAGGACTAGAATGGAACCAGGCCAGGAGGAAGACAGCCGATAGGATAGTCTGGCGCTCTCTCTTCCAAACCTCTACACCTCACGGTAGAAGGGGAACGACTAAGTAAGTATTTTGTACAGTTTCCCTTCAAATCCAGCTGGGTTTCCGCTGAATATTCCAATCAAATTCATTGTAGATTCTGGCGAACCAATTGCTCTCTAGCACTAGAGGGGTCGGTTTGTTTATCATTACTTATCCCACGCGTATTTAAAAAAAATATTAACACATTAACTACCGAATTGAAAAACACACTGTGGCCGAATTAAATTTTTTTCCCATTATCATCCTGTAGGTTTTTGCACAAAGTAGGCTGTAGTTTTAGTAATTGTTTACAGATTTTTATGAATTACACGTCAATTTAAAGATAAATGAATGTACTATTACAATAAACACCGGTTGTAACTCTAATAGAGGTTGTTGCTATTTAACAGCCCTCCGATGGCCGAGGACTTGCAATATTTTCACAATTATAACTGCTTGCGCCCCATCTCTATCAAAAACACAATTTCAATAAATGTGCACACCGTTTTCACTCTTGTCCTCGTCGCTAGATCTATCAGTCAATTGTTGAAACACGTTTCTATCCTATTCAGCCATTACACGAGATGTACACGCATTTTTTGTAGTCCTATCACTAGTTGCCACGGTAAACAGTTTTACACGATTTGGTAACTAACCCAAAACGCTGAAAAATATGAACATAATATCAATTTTCCAGTGTTCTACAACAACCATGCATTGGGAATTTGTTTTCCGGTGGCAACCTAAAATCTCGAACCAGATCAGAGAGTGTTTCAGTACATTTTTCATTCGTGTTATTACTAAAATTGGATTGGCGCTCTGAGCGGCTTGCGGTCCAAATGTGATTATTTTGTGAGCCGCTGACAGCGGCTTGCGGTAGTTAATGTGTTAAATTTAATATACACGCGTGGCCTCTTACAACAGGGATGTCATGTCGTTACATAAGACTTCTGGCCGCACCTCTGTCCGTCAAAATATTGTGACCGTGTTTTTCTGGCGTAATGACTCAGGGATGGTCGCTATTCACCTGTGTTTCGCCAGACAAACAAATCTGGTTCTATTCAGTACTCCTGCCCAACACAAGCTTGGATAAACAAGCACCGTCGCTTGAAAAGATGGACAGATAGATCATGTGATAAAATATTGTCGCTGACCGTCTACTAACCTGGCGTAACTTAACACGTCTTCGTGAAGCGTGAATGCGACACAATAAGATAAGAATTACTCCCGTAGCATATACTGCTATAGGGGAGTGGCGTGTTAGAGACTTCACGATGCTATGTCCAGCATAAAGAGTAAAATGTATGAAAGGGCAGAATGAAATGCCAAATAACAAGTGAATAATGAAGAAAAGAAGTTTGCTGCCGGAGGTCTGAAGGTGTGAGAGATCCCACAAAAGGACAAGACGGACATTTCGTCACATTCTGACATATCTTGTGGAAACACTCTAAAGGTAGAAGCATCATCATCCTTCTATCTGCATCTCTGCCAATAGTAATCTTGTGCGAAGAAAGACACCTTTGAAGACCTGCATTAGATGCTCTAGGTTTTGGTCATTGTTGGACCATCACTGCAGAGCACAGGGGAGGCAGCCCGTGATAGTGCCTATGTCGTGAAATATTCTAATCCACATATATAAATTAAAACGTAAATGTAAAGCCAAACACATAAATTCAATAAAAGGAAAGAAAAATGGTAAAGAACAGTGCTGTCACAATGACTGTACTCGAAATCCCCCTTGTGTTCTCCTGCGTCTGCAAATTGTAACGTTTCACGTTGATAGTAAAAGCCTTCTGCAACATACACGCGTTTCCCAAACACCCTAAAAAATGTACTCCATTTCTAAGAAAAACCTTGAAATACGCAAGTTGACCTAGATTTAAAATTCCATTCATGTCTTTTTCTACACTATGTTACCAAAAACAAAAGACAGCTGGACTAAAGGATAGAGAGAAGGGAGAGGCAGAAAGCAGGGACACAGGCAATACTAACACGAGTCGCGCGATACACAATTACTACCATCACGCGTGTAAGGCCACTAGCACTAACTTTTTCAAATCGACAGTGATAAAATTCACTACCCATACCAGAGTTAGGTTTTAAAATCCTGAAAAACGCTTATTGGGAAATATGACATTATACTGGTTTACGTTTGAAAACATTACAGTACCCAGACAGCACATCTTCGAAGTAAACAGGAGGTAGAAGAAATTGCATATTTTGAACGCAGCCACTTAGCTCTTTTAAGTTTGCATATTTGGGTTCCTTAGGACTTGCTGACAAAGAATATGTAAAACGTTACGCAAATAGTCTAGGAATTACCAAATTATAGCCAAAATAAAATAGTGGGGGTGCCTGACAGCATAAAATCATTTCTGCTCATAAAAATTTTTTTATAACGTGTTTGAAAAAACATTACGTTACGGAAATAGCCTACCATGTTAACTCCTATTTGATTGGAGCGCAACAAATGTAAGGCTAAACACGATTAGTCGGACTATAAATACTATCTTGTGTTGTCAGGGGAAACGTGAGAAAGGGGTAATTTTTTGAAAAGATGTGTAGACATGGCTTGATTGGTTAGAGCTGCGAATATACTCAATTCAGGGCGTCTGTTCCGGGCCACATCTTGTAATAAACCTACTAAGAAACAGTGCGTTGAGTACCAGGGTATATTTTTTCTAAATAAAAGCCTGGGACATCGGCAGATCGGAGTTGTGCTATATTCATTGCCATTCAACGTCACTGTGTATTATTTCCATGAATTGTGGTAGGTTTGAAATATTTGATATCTTTTTAAATGAAAATTGAATGTAAATTGATACTTATGTCTGTATATATGTGTGGTTCAGTAGCGAACATGAGGTAAAGCCTATAGTGCTCCAGCCTGAACAGAAGGTGTCGGAGGAAAGTAAAACTACATGGAATTGCCAAGCAGTACACTGACACCTAGATTATTGACTAGAAAGAAATAATGCTGGAATTGCAGAGGCGTAGTAACCATTAAGGAGGAATATACTGGTGTAAAGTATTTCAGATGAAGTTGACAGTTGGCCTAACGCTCTGAACTCAGTGTTTGTTATGTATTGTGCTCAGTGTAGAAATAGAGTATAAATTAGTTCTGAAGTAGGAGGTACAACCTTCTTGTTTCAGGGACCATGGTCTTAAAGTTATTGAGCAGCACCTGGTCAGAGCTTTGCTGAATCCAGAGGCGGACAGCATACTCCTTGGTCCATATAGCAACCAGTGAGGTGGCTCCAGAACTCATTAAAGTAATCGAGCAGAGAAGTCTTTTACTGCAGTCATCACGAAAGTTAAGAAAGTGTGGCCATGGAGCTCAACATTATGTACCCCCATCTTAAACTGACATTGTAAAATAAAATTAAGAGGGGAATTTAATTGTTTTAATGCCAGGAACTGAGAACATCTCTAATACTAGTTCCAACAGAAACAAACTATTGAAGTCATGATGACAAATACCAACAGAGCTTGAAAAAACAAAACAAAACCAAACCAGTATTACCTCATATTACTACTACACAACTGACACACATAGGATACTATTAATAATATATGTCACTACAAGATTCATATTGATAAATTCTGTACATATAACTTGTAATTAAAATTGATTGTGATTCCTGGTTCACTTTGTATTTGAATCAGGACACATATACATTAATGACAGCACTGAATACATATTGATATTTGAAAATTTATCAGTGACTCATTTAAGATATTCTCATAGAGTGTTATATGTATGTGAGTGTCACAGTGTTGTCAAGTGTGGTGGAATAAATTAAATTGTTTATCTGTCTGTTGTTGTTGTGACTTACACTTCATCATATACATACCTTAGACATTCAACGTAGTCATCACTATATTCCAGTATAATTCTGACTGAGGTAGAAATATGTGGTAGCAAGTAAGGTTATCTATAATACACTACCCTTATTAGATGTAGATACCTTCACAGCTGATCTCAGTCAGTACACTAAGTCCCCTATAAATATTTATAACATCCCACTTTACCACAGCCTATAATCTCCTACAGCGTCGACTAGTATCAAATCCTGAAGGGAACCACTAGTGTCTGTCTGAATCCTCTAGCACGAAGGAACTCTTAAAAGTGTTCGTTTTGAAATGGACAACCAGGTCGTCATTGGATGAGTCGCGTGTGTGTGTGTTTTTAAATAGAAGTTGTGCTCATCTCCAAATTTTAAAAGCGCTTGTAATCTGTTACAACCAGCCTTATGGGTAGCAAAAAAGTCTTTGTGAAGACTTTACTTTTCTACAAATATCTATAAGAATTATTTTCTTAGGATTAACTTGTGATGCTATCAACATGTTGTCTCAGTGTGTGTCTGGTCCAGCGTCAACTAGTATCAAACCTTGGAATCGGAGTACTAGTGTTTATTCTTGTTTTTTAAATTTAATATTTTTTTTCTGGGGCTCAATGTGAGGTCTATTGACTTTATTGGGTAGAATGTGTGAATTTCAGGGATTCAACTCCGATATGACACCCAATTAAGATAGTTCTGAATTGCCATTAAGAGCTCTTCAGATGTATAATATGCAGAGATTAATGATACCGAAATGTTTGGGAAACTATGTATCAACAAGAGAAAGACGGAGAAAGTTTATTGTAAAAAAGAGACACAATTGTATATATACTAATTTATTTGCTGCAGACAACATCATTTACATTTCTATAGCTATAGCCTTGTAATCCACGGTATGGAATCATGTTCGAATAATTTCTTGTCATCCCCAATAACTGTACTTAGTTATTTCCCGTGTTCAGTAACATTTTATTGTTTGTTTATTTGTATGGATTATTTCCCTTCCCGTTATCACAGATGTATGAACAATAGGATACTTTCTATCTACGCCTGCAGTATGTTCAATGTTCACATCCGTATCTACTGTTTATTCTATTAATGCTTACATTATCTTAAACGATCAAATTCGTATCTAATGATTATCGTTTGTGTGTGGAATTTGACAAAGGTTACATTCTTTGGCAGCGATTTAACTCATGGCCACGACTTGCATAAAAAGGTGTCTTTCACGCAGTAAGGGGTGAGGGGTAGGGGGGGAAGGGGTTCCAACTTTTTGTCATTAAGTGTGATGATAAAGGGAGGGGGTGGGGGAAATTAGGAAAAATATGACAAAAAATATAAAAGTCACAATTGCTTCTTTTAAAAATGCTTTTTAACGTGGTGCAGTCTACCTGAATGGGAATCAGCGACAGTAATGGCTCTATCCATCATAAGGATGTTATATTGGCTTTAAAAAAGGATGGTACTACACCAGGCCAGGTCACTAAAAGACACATCAGTGCGACACACGTTTAGCACTAGGACTTAAATTCAAATCAAAGTTCATCACAGCAAACCTCTGAATACACTCTATTAGTGAAATCACACGTGATGCCCCATGTTTCCTAGCTTCGACAAACTATATCTAGACCCCACAACAAACGAATATCATATAGTGCAGCTTACCCTTTGCATCTTCAAATCAAAATCACACCTGGACCCTTCAACATGCATGTAACAATTGAATCTCTGTCTACTCTCCCCACTCTATCATCCAACTGGATTCACGATGCCTTCTTTTTCAATGGTTCACGCAGAACAACAATACTCCAAAATGTTTTCGAACTCACCAGTAGACCACATTTCTCTCAGACATGCGAATAAATATATAGTCACGTGACCCCTCACCCACAAAACAGACGTATCCTGTGACATCCAGTCATACGCTTATTGAAGCCTAGATAAATGACGTCACCATATAAGCAATTTAGAAGTCCACAAAACATGACCACCAGAAAGATACAGACTTCCTTTAAATGTGCGCTTGTGTAGAATAGAATACTTCAACTGGTAAGACAAGATCACCAATATGAAACTGATGATCAGACCAGACATGTAAGGCGAAGAAGCTGAAGTTGGATAGGACACACTTTGAGAAAACTGGTTTAAAGCTTTACAAGGCAGTCCCTGCAAGAGAACCATATAAAACAAACAAAGCACAGAAATGAGAACTTGATACGAAAGTAAATTTTCCTTTTGCCGGACATAACTTCTATATTGCTTATACACTGACGTGGTTGTTCTAGACTAGTGTAAGCGCCATGTCGAGACGTGTTAATATAAACGACCATTTACGAAATAGTGCAGAGTTTGTACAGTGTGTCGTCAGTCAAAAAAGGTGAGAACCTTGCCTAGTTTATGGCAACCGCCGTGTTTTAGTGAGCCGTGATCGTAGATAAGCCTTTAGCGTAACCCGCGATAAGGTGTCACAGGACGTCATATCACAAACAATTATAAGGGGAAATGGCCCAGTTAGAAGATGGGACGGGGAGGTTTGGTTATCAACACTTCTATTTGCGTGAAAATACGTTACACTTCATGATTTAACTTGTACGTGGCTATTATCACGCGAGCCGCTATCTGCCTGATAGACTAACAGCTTTCTCGTGAAAAAAATGTGAACATACACTGCTACTGTATTTCTAGAAATTATTTTATCAGAAGTTAAATTTAGACATTTAGATACTAGTTTCTCAATTCAATAAAACGTTTTCACTGTCGATATTCCTCATATAGAATTGTCTAAATGAAACGTGAAACGAAGCGTATTCTCACTAACGTTTTCGGAAAAAGGGGGGCATTTGCACTGTGAAAACGAAATTTAACATCAATTGAAAAATAATATCCCAGTCTTTACAATATGTCTCCTGGTAGATGCGTAAACAATATTTTTTAAAAAGCAGTGGTCAGTTTGAGGCTATTTCTATCTCCATAGAGTTTTTCCAGGAATTGTACTGGTGACGGCCATATGTTCTTTCTCTGCTGCTCAAAGGTTTGGCATTTTTTAAGCAGACGTTCAACAGTCATTTTGTCTTTGCCACAGTTGCACTCATCGATAATCCCTATCTTTAATTTGTTAAATAGATGATATCCTAATCTGCTGTGGCCTGTGCGGAGTCTGAAGATTACCACTTGTTCTCTTCTGCTTAGCTAGTAATATGCATCGTTTTGTGTGTGGCCTGGATGCTCTGCTTCCCATTTGTTCTCGTATCTGATTCTGATAAAACTCTTTGCCTGTTCAAAAGTTATACTTGTACCAGGCTGAGGTAGCTTTCCCCCTTCCTTTGCCATACTGTAAGCCTCTTTATTGCCTGGGATGTTACAATGAGATAGGATCCATTGGATCATAAGATTTGTTAATCGTTGACATAGTTTGTGGAGCACTACTCTTAGGTCATCCAGGTTTGCATTATTTTGGCTCTTCAGCGTTGCAGTTACTGACAGTGCATCCCTGAAGAAAGCAACTTGTCTCTTGATGCTTTCCCTCAGTCATTATAACCACTGCAGTAGTTTTCAAGGCCTCTGCCTCTGCTCTGATTTTACTTGAGAATTTTCCTGTTGCCTATGATAGCCTTTTTTGTGCACCAGCTCAACATAACCCTTCCACCTCCATCTTCTGTTGCATTTTTGAGGGGTACATATGTCTCATCTAAATAATTATTGATACATCGACAGCTTTAGTCGCAAATATCGATACACCCTATAATAATGGGTTCGGAAAAGGGAATAATAAACAGTTTATTTTTAATTTTTGTTTTTGTATATATATATATATATATGTGCGTGTGTGTGTCTGTGTGTGTGGGTATGTGTGTGTGTGAAGTGCCTGCGTGTGTGTGTGTGTGTGTGGGTGGGTGTGTTTATTGTTTTGCCTTTTTAATGTACCAAGACAAGATTTTAAAAGATATCCGTACATTTACTAAACACTTCTCATGTCATTTGTCAAGTGTTGCTCTGTGGCTTCATTGCACAGAACAGGTAGGTATGGAGTGGCAGTGGTGTATTAACTGAAGTCATGTGCTCCACGGTATGGAGTAAGAGCGTAAATAAATAAGCACTATTTTTGTGGTGTCTAGTTGGCAGGATGGTTAGTCACGATTCACTCCATTGGCAAGGGGGTGTTGCCATGATTGGTCCTGGCTTCGAGCCCCGGTAAGTCTATTGTCTTTGTTGTTTTTCTGTTGTCTAGTCTTCCACTTCTTTATTTTTTACGAGTTCCTGACATATACCTATTTATATGTGTATTGTTCATTTAGTAAAAGTACAAACGAAATTGCCATAACGATTGTTCAGCTCCATAATATAATCCTGTCCGTTTTTATTTTTTTTTAATTAAAGAAACTCAGTTCAGGCATCTATACCACATTTGAGAGATAAAATCATTATTGCAAGAGAAGTAGAGATTAGCAATTAACAAAAGAATTTACAAGAGAAAAATATGAATACTCAAAACTATTCAGCGCCCCCCGCCCCCCGGGACAAGAAGACATAAAAAAATTGATAAATAAAAAATCTGAAGTACTTTTTCTCAGAATACATAAAAAGCAGCAAAGATAACATGAATTATTCATACACATAGCCATCCATAAATTAAGGTTGTCATAGAGACGCATCCAATCTGGCAAACGTTGGTGAAGGAACGTTTTCTCTCACTAGCGGTCAATGTGCACTGTGTAGGATATTTCCAGGCGAAATGTTCATAAATTATTGAATAAATATACGTTTTTTGTGCTCCATCAAGATCGTGGAACACCTACTGCACTTAGTCCCCGTGTAAAAAGAATGCATTGGTGTCCTGAAGTAATGGTTACTCACTTACTTTACCTTTTTTGTCAAGAAGCGTTCAATTGGCGGAGTGGTTGGATCGCTGGCCTATCGCGGCAATGGTGCAGGGTTGGAAACGCGATGTCGTCAAGTTCTAGCTTACCCAGCTTTAAATGGGTATCTCACTCTGTTCTTGAGTTAGGGAAGGAAAAAGCAGCGAGGAAAGGACCAAGTATAGTGAAGTCTCTAACACTAAACTCTCTATGGCAGTATCTGCTATGGAACCACCTTACCGTGAAGTGTTGTGTTTAACTAGAGTTTTCGTTCTTGATCCGTACTGTGTGTCGTACTGGCTAACATGAGCCCGTGTTGCTGTATGATGACTGTTATATTGTCTGTCCATCCTGGTCTTTCCCGTGCACTGACAACCAATTGTCTACAGTTTTAGGCACGTACCGGTACTTGATAGGGCTATTGCAGTGTTGGTTATTACAGCAATTTATTTTACATGTTGAAACTACGAGGCCAATGCACAACTTCTTATAACTTACTGTTAAATACTGTTAATTACTGTTAATGTATATATTGAGAGTTCCTTCCAACTTGTAATGACTGACCTACCACTGATACTGTCCAATTCGTAATACTGGTACAGTCCCGATTGTTGATATTACTTTGCTAACTGTTATTGTCCAACTGTTGTTGTTCCGAGCTATGTATAATAGAATAAGCCACGCCCACACAGGGCTATTTATCATAAAGGTATATGTGCTACTGTTCTCTTGTCACGATGTGTAGAATGTTGCAAGTGGGTGCGTGTTAGGGTAGACACTCACGCCACAGGCACGTACATAAGAATCATGGAATGTGGTAAACGCCTGGTGACATTTAATGACGATTTATTAAGTCACGACATAATCACGTTTACATTCATGTACAGTTTAGATCACAGCACGAACACATTGAACAATAATCTCAGCGCTATAATACTGCACACAGCAGTTCACATAAATAATGGCCTAAATAATGGCCTAAAGTCCTCACGACTCAATTCTGCGCTATAATACTGCACACAGCAGTTCACATAAATAATGGCCTAAAGTCCTCATGACTCAATTCTGCGCTATAATACTGCACACAGCAGTTCACATAAATAATGGCCTAAAGTCCTCATGACTCAATTCTGCACTATAATACTGCACACAGCAGTTCACATAAATAATGGCCTAAAGTCCTCATGACTCAATTCTGCGCTATAATACTGCACACAGCAGTTCACATAAATAATGGCCTAAAGTCCTCACAAACATCCATACTGCAGCTTATGAAATATGCTGTACGCACAGCGAAATATAAGTCGACATTTTTCAAAGCACTACGTAGGCATACACCATAAAAAAACACAGCGTTGACCACCCCGGTCCAACGCTCCAAACATTCTCCTCTACGGGGTCACACACTCGTCCCGCCTAAACAGTCCCGGGGCTCGGCTGTTTTAGAACACAGCTCTCAATACATGCAGCATAGCCGCGAGCTAAACACAACTCACTACAGCCCAGGGATAAATTCCTCACAAGCGTGGCTCAACGCTGTGAGTAGCGGTCATCCGCTCCATTCTCAACATACGAGAAGATATTCCTATCATAAATCTAAATAAGCCTCATAGCCAAACAAGGATTCAAGCAACGTAACTCAAGATCTACCTTGTCCAAAAAACATATTCAGGATTACTGCCCTTTCATAGGATCAACTCGCTACACTTACTCTTGGCATTCCCCTGTTACACAAGCACGTGACAATAGTATGTGTTTTTGTTTGGGAGCCTCTATTTGAACTGTTATCTACTGACGAGCAAGTAACCCGCTAAAACACGGCAGGAAATAATTATGTTGTGCTTCTACTTCTGATGACGTCATTAATTCTCCTGTGGTCATTTTATTCATTACCAATTTCTGTATGAAGTAAATCAATGCCACACAAAGTCTATATGGTGCAATGCTGTTTCTCTGGCTAAAAATATAAGATGGAGAAAAGTATTCAAACGTACCCGCGTAAACTCAGCTTTATATAAAATGGAGAAAAGTCCAGAAATTTTCTAAAAAAACAGGTATAAATATTCCTGAAACAAACGCTATTGACAGATAAGAAATATTTCCTCGTCAAATTTTGTTTAACCTGCTGAATTTAATAACTGAGATAATTTATCAACTATAGCAATGCATATTGTGTTGAATACTCTACTGATCAGTATGACTGCAATTTAGTTATGATCTTTATTCAATATCTAATGTTAAGAATAAATCTAAGGCAGCAAACTTTGAAGTCACTCTTTCTGGAAGCATTCGCTATGATGTTCTTCCATAAAATGACATGGCGAGGATTTAAAGAAAACCAGTAGACTGAAATTTATCGAATTAATTTTTAATTTGCCCTTGTATCTCAACATTTGTTGTAAATGTGCAGATATCATTTAGAATCGTGCATTGGTACACACACACACACACACACACACACACACACACACACACACACACACACACACACACACACACGCACACGCACACGCACACGCACACGCACACGCACACGCACACGCACACACGCACACGCACACACGCACACGCACACGCACACGCACACGCACACACACACGTACACACACACACACACGCACACACACATACATACATACACACACTCACACGCACACACACATGCAAAATAAAAAATAAATAAAAATAAAACTATTAAAAAAGCTATCGTTTTGGCGTTATTTTGGTAGGTCCGCCAGGGGAGGGGAGAAGAGATTTGAAGGGTCTAGGAATAAAGGCCGCTTGTCCAATGTTGTTACCACACAGTCTGCAGTCTAAGTTTTTATTTTAACACCAAATAGAAAAAAGCTAGATCTTATCGTAGTTCGAATCCGTGTCTCCAGAGTACCGGCCCCTGCTATTCGTGATATTGAATTTCTGAACACATTCTCGTGTAATCATTTAAAAATACTTGTGCCTGGCATTAGTTTGAAGTTTGAGCACACGTTGTGTTCCGTTCCTTCTTTTCAAAGTTAAAAAAATGGTCAAGGTTGTGACAGAGTAAACACTGCCGTAAAGGAGTGAATTGATAGAGAATAATGAAGAAAAGAGGACTGAAGGTGTGAGAGATCACACAAAAGGACAGGGACAGACATTTCGTCACATTCTGACATATCTTGTGGAAACACTCTAAAGGTAGAAGCATCATCATCCTTCTATCTGCATCTTTGCCAAGAGTAATCTTGTGTGAAGGTAGATACCTTTGAAGACCCACATTAGATGCTCTAGGTTTTGGCCATTGTTGGACCATCACTGCAGAGCACAGACGAGACAGCCCGTGATAGTGCCTATAATCTCCTACAATGTCGACTAGTATCAAATCCTGAAGGGAACCACTAGTGTCTGTCTGAATCCTCTAGCACGAAGAAACTCTGAAAAGTGGACAACCAGGTCGTCATTGGATGAGTCGCGTGTGTGTGTGTGTCTCAATGTGTGTCTTATCCAGCGTCAACTAGTATCAAACCTTGGAATCGAAGTACTAGTGTTTATTCTTTTTTTAAATTTAATATTTTTTTCTCTAGGGCTCAAAGTGAGGTCTATTGACTTTATTGGGTAGAATGTGTGAATTTTAGGGATTCAACTTCGATATGATAACCGGTTAAATAATGTTGTAATTACCATTAAGAGCTCTTCAGATATATAATATGCAGAGATTAATGATACCGAAATGTTTGGGAAACTATGTATCAATAAGAGAAAGACGGAGATTGTTTATTGTAAAAAAGAGACAAAATTGTATATATACTAATTTATTTGCTGCAGACAACATCATTTACATTTCTATAGCTATAGCCTTGTAATCCACGGTATGGAATCATGTTCGAATAATTTCTTGTCATCCCCAATAACTGTACTTAGTTATTTCCCGTGTTCAGTAATATTTTATTGTTTGTTTATTTGTATGGATTATTTCCCTTTCCGTTATCACAGATGGATGAAAAATAAGATACTTTCTATCTACGCCTGTTGTATGTTCAATGTTGACATCCATACTGTTTATTATATTAATGCTTACATTATCTTAAACGATCAAATTCGTATCTAATGATTATCGTTTGTGTGTGGAATTTGACGAAGGTTACATTCTTTGGCAGCGATTTAACTCATGGCCACGACTTGCATAAAAAAGGGTCTTTCACGCAGTAAGGGGTGGGGGGGGGGGGGAAGGGATTCCAACGTGTTGTCATCAAGTGTGATGATAAAGGGAGGGGGTGGAATTAGGAACAATGTGGCACAAAATTATAAAAGTCACACACGCTTCTTTTACCAATGCTTTCTTGACGTGGTGCAGTCTACCTGAATGGGAATCAGCGACAGTAATGGCTCTATCCATCATAAGGATGTTATATTGGCTTTAAAAAAGGATGGTACTACACCAGGCCAGGTCACTAAAAGACACATCAGTGCGACACACGTTTAGCCCTAGGACGTAAATTCAAATCAAAGTTCATCACAGCAAACCTCTGAATAAACTCTCTTAGTAATGCTCCATGTACACTAGCGTCGACAAACTATATCTAGACCCCACAACAAACGAATATCATATAGTGCAGCTTACTCTTTGCATCTTCAAATCAAAATCACACCTGGGCCCTTCAACATGTATGTAACAATTGAATCTCTGTCTACTCTCCATACTCTATCATCCAACTGGATTCACGATGCCTTCTTTGTCAATGGTTCACGCAGAACAACAATACTGCAAAATATTTTCGAACTCACCAGTAGACCACATTTCTCTCAGACATGCGAATAAATATATAGTCACGTGACCCCTCACCCAAAAACAGACGTATCCTGTGACATCCAGTCATACGCTTATTGAAGCCTAGATAAATGACGTCACAATATAAGCAATTTAGAAGTCCTTTAAATGTGCGCTTGTATAGAATAGAATGTTTCAACTGGTAAGACAAGATCACCAATATGAAACTGATGATAAGACCAGACATGTAAGGTGACGAAGCTGAAGTTGGATAGGAAACACTTTGAGAAAACTGGTTTAAAGCTTTACAAGGCAGTCCCTGCAAGAGAACCATATAAAACAAACAAAGCACAGAAATGAGAACTTGATACGAAAGTAAATTTTCCTTTTGCCGGACATAACTTCTATATTGCTTATACACTGACGTGGTTGTTCTAGACTAGTGTAAGCGCCATGTCGAGACGTGTTAATATAAACGACCATTTACGAAATAGTGCAGAGTTTGTACAGTGTGTCGTCAGTCAAAAAAGGTGAGAACCTTGCCTACAGTTTATGGCAACCGCCGTGTTTTAGTGAGCCGTGATCGTAGATAAGCTTTTAGCGTAACCCGCGATAAGGTGTCACAGGACGTCATATCACAAACAATTATAAGGGGAAATGGCCCAGTTAGAGGATGGGACGGGGAGGTTTGGTTATCAACACTTCTATTTGCGTGAAAATACGTTACACTTCATGATTTAACTTGTACGTGGCTATTATCACGCGAGCCGCTATCTGCCTGGTAGACTAACAGCTTTCTCGTGAAAAAAATGTGAACATACACTGCTACTGTATTTCTAGAAATTATTTTATCAGAAGTTAAATTTAGACATTTAGATACTAGTTTCTCAATTCAATAAAACGTTTTCACTGTCGATATTCCTCATATAGAATTGTCTAAATGAAACGTGAAACGAAGCGTATTCTCACTAACGTTTTCGTAAAAAGGGGGGCATTTGCACTTGTTGTAAAATGCACCGTTTTAACCCTCCAGCTCAAATTATAATGATAATACTGTATTTGAATTTTGCTCCAATACGCCAAAATAGACCCTCTACACAGCCCGCCACCATTTGCCCTACTTTGCTCATATTTCTCAAAAGTCCAATTCTAGTGACGTAAAGTTACCGTTTATAACCCGCTACTATAAAAATTTGAAAATTGTCAAGGACGATAAAATCTAATGCAAAATATTGGACACTACTTGAATTTTTTTTAACTAACGTATTCTAAGAATCTATTATTAGTTACAACATGCGACAATTGTCGTTAGACGTCGCATGTTAAAAAAACGCCAGCGAGCGGCTTGCGTTTTTAATCTATTAACGCCACGCGATGGTACCCATCCCTATTACCAAAGGCTTTTTCGTTACTCATTACTAATTTTTAAATATAACATAAAACCGTTTTGGCAGTCGGCCAACACGTGTTTCGTCTTCAAAAAAGACGGGAGATAGAGAGAGGATGGTTAGTATAGAAAAGTCTAAACCCGCTTGTGCATTTTCAAACTGAAACGAATGGACCAAATGGAAAGGGGAGCGAACGGGGCAAAAGAACGACAGAAAAATGTAGATAATGTATTGCATTCTATAGAAGAATGAATAAAAAGGAAAGGACAGAATGGAATTAAAAACGATAATGTTGTTTATTCAATAATATACTATTTCCTATGAAAACGTATCTAGACTTAAAGTAAAAGAATTTTGTTCAGAATAAATAAAGAGAAAAGTACACGTAGAGGACAAAGATTTCCTACAAGAAAGGTTCAAGGCAGAGCAATTAGTGACCAAATTGCCTTTCCGTCTAAAGCAGCAGTTATCTAGAGTTGACCCATTGATAGCCTGTTAACCTTTAACAAATTGTGTGATTATTTCATTGATTGCGGTAAGATGAATAACCTTTTTTAATACATTATTAGATGTAGAGGCCAACCCAGATAGGGCGCCATAACATTGTGTGTGTACGACATTGTGCCTTTGTGGAAGATTGCGACACACTAGGATAACAGGCATGTCTAAGCAGACTTAGGAAGTAAATTAAAATAAACTTGAGTTGAATGATATCATACATTAGTTGGATTGTAAGACCAGAAAGTCACTGGCAGGCCTATTGGTATATTAACTCTGGAGAAAAAGAAAAGATTGTATTCCAGCTGAAGATGAAGATGATGTATATATGGACAGGGGCGTTGAGACTATGTGGAAAAGAAAATACCCACTGTTTATGAAGAAGTCACAGTAAAATGAAAGACTGTAGCTAATTTGGTTAGCTATTTTATCTGATCACAATACATGTTTAATGATGTTAAATTGGTAGTGGTGGAGATAATTAACTAGAGATTGAGGAAGGCTTGTGCCTCTTGTTTCAGGGTTACATCACCCAGTATCAAGTTGGTCAGAAGCCGGAGCTGCAGAATTTGAGGCAACCTACCGGTTGTTTCTATATCGAAGTCTAAGAGTATTAGCAGTCTCCAGTATACACTGTAGGGTAGCAGTGTGCAGTTTTCTCGAGCAAGTCATCCAGTGTCTACCAGAAATTTTAAATTAAGCCAAAACCTTGCGGGCTTATATGCAAACTCAAATGTGTTTAATCTCCACCCTATTCAGAAACAGTTTGTGAGATGATGCGAAATCCAGTTTTTCCCAATCTTGGCTCTTCATGGAACAGTATTTTCTAACAGGGAATAAACGTTTATAAACATTAACATATTAAGATATATTGGACAGATGTCCTTCTTGTGTATTTAATTTGGTATAAAACCATATTTTCAATTTTAAGTTTTAAACATTCCTGTCCTAAAAAATTTGAGGGACAGGAAATTAAAATTGTATATACATATATATCATAACTTTAAAACCCAGTCTTGTTTATTCGATTTTAGTAAGTTAAAATTGTATTTGGTTAACGCAATTATCACTACATTCTTCATTACCCTAGACACCAAGCCACATAAATAACATCACAAACACGAGATACCCAAAATAAATCGCAGAGTGAGATCGTAGGATGGTAGCAGTCAGGTACCCTGAGAACATCAGCATCAACTATTAGACTCAGGGACTTGCATAGCTGACCTCACTCTGTAGACACATACTGACTACTTCTTTGTAACATCAAAACCCACCACAGCACTGTGAAAACGAAATTTAACATCAATTGAAAAATAATATCCCAGTCTTTACAATATGTCTCCTGGTAGATGCGTAAACAATATTTTCAAAAAAGCAGTGGTCAGTTTGAGGCTATTTCTATCTCCATAGAGTTTTTCCAGGAATGGTACTGGTGACGGCCATATGTTCTTTCTCTGCTGCTCAAAGGTTGGGCATTTTTGAAGCAGACGTTCAACAATCATTTTGTCTTTGCCACAGTTGCACTCATCGATAATTCCTATCTTTACTTTGTTAAATAGATGATATCCTAATCTGCTGTGGCCTGTGCGGAGTCTGAAGATTACTACGTGTTCTCTTCTGCTTAGCTAGTAATATGCATCATTTTGTGTGTTTCCTGGATGGTCAGCTTCCCATTTATTCTCGTTTCTGATTCTGATAAAACTCTTTGCCGGTTCAAAAGTTATACTTGTACCAGGCTGAGGTAGCTTTCCCCCTTCCTTTGCCATACTGTAAGCCTCGTTATTGCCTGGGATGTTACAATGAAATAGGATCCATTGGATCATAAGATTTGTTAATCGTTGACATAGTTTGTGGAGCACTACTCTTAGGACATCCAGGTTTGCATTTATTTGGCTCTTCGGCGTTGCAGTTACTGACAGTGCATCCCTGAAGAAAGCAACTTGTCTCTTGATGCTTTCCCTCAGTCATTATAACCACTGCAGTAGTTTTCAAGGCCTCTGCTCTGATTTTACTTGAGAATTTTCCTTATGCCTATGATAGCCTTTTTTGTGCACCAGCTCAACATAACCCTTCCACCTCCATCTTCTGTTGCATTTTGAGGGGTACATATGTCTCATCTAAATAATTATTGATACATCGACAGCTTTAGTCGCAAATATCGATACACCCTATAATAATGGGTTCGGAAAAGGGAATAATAAACAGTTTATTTTTAATTTTTGTTTTTGTATTTATACAGTTGACATTCGAAAATTCGATAATCCGGTTCCTTCAGATTTCCGGCATGGATTTGGGAGCGCATTTTTTAATTTACCGCTTTGGCGCGCCACTGTTTTCTGGAGCAGTTTATGTTTTGATGCAGCTGTTGTCTTGCTTGCACGTGTTAACAGGCATTCCTGCTCATTCCTTCTCATTTTCTCATTTATTTGCTGCTGTATAGCCCCATTATGTTTTTTTTAGTTGATGAATATTAAAATTTCATTTGCTTTTCATTTAGTTTTTAATTTTCTTTCTTTAAAGGACTGTACATATAGTCATTTTCTGTTAAATATATACAGCATATATAACCATAAAAAATCCGGCGTTTTCAACAATCCGGCACTCTTCAAGTCCGGAGGTTGCCGGATTTTTGAATGTGTACTGTATATATATATATATATATATATATATATATATATATATATATATATATATATATATATATATATATATATATATGTGATGGGGCCGAAAAGACGCCCGCCCCCTTCCTGTTTTTGGCATATTTATCGCCCATATTTTCAATGTGCGCGAAGCATGCTGGGATGTAAAAAGTCTTCAAGATTGATGAATAGGCCATAATAAAGCCTTAGAATTAGTTGTGATGTGTTATATTTGGTAGTCGTGTGCTATATTTAATAGTGGTAGGTTTTATCTGTGTTTTCGTGCCTCATAAAGCAAATATCGCGAGTGTTGTTTAAGTGGCGCACTTACTGCGCGCGCGGACTTAGTTGAGTGTTTAGGCTTAGCGGTTTATATAAAGAGATAGCGGCCGGCGGACGGGCCTATTTTGCAAGAGTCGCCAAGAAGAAACGAAGTTAGGCTAGCCCTGTATCGGTAGAAGAGGAACGAAGACATGACACATTAGCAACTGAGCACTAGCTGGATGTTTTGTTTGTTTAGTGTTTCGTTTGCTGGTTTATTTGTTTAAAGTTTGCTTTAGTGTGCTCTTAGTCACTGAATGGGTTGTAAAAATAAATACAGCCCCTGCCTCAGAATCAAGAGTTTTATTGTTGTTCGGGACGTGCGAGTGTGAAAAGAGAGTGATCAAACATCTCAACATCAATATCATCATCACCATCTCGCCCACCCTTTCCCAATTGGCGTCGTCGGCAGGATAAGGCAGACAGTGACACTGAGCAAACAGCAAACGAACAAATATTGTAAACACCCAGCAGTGCGGTCTTGCATCAAGATGGCTTTGATCAATGCGCCTGTGAAGGTAGTGTACGTGAAAGGTCCAGAGATAAGGTTATTTAGTGGAGAGGGGAGTCCCACTTGGCAAGAGTTTGTGGAAGATGTAGAGGCCGCGTGGAAGGTGGTGCCTTTTTGGGCAGAAGACAAGTTAGACTTGATCTGGAGCAACGTTACACCATGGGTATCTAGAGAATTACGGATACGTGGTGGAGCCAAGGCAAGCCCTGAGAAGTTACTGGAAATAGTGGAGAAAGCCTACGGTGACCGACCCCTAGTCAGTGAGATGACCAGGAATTTCCAGACCGTGAGTCACGGGCCTAGGGAATGTGCTGTTTTCTGTGAAGTCAAGAAGCCGGAGACACTGGTGCAGATAACAAGTGCAGAAGCTCACAGTGAAGAGGAGGCACTCAGAGCAGAATTATCCCTCCTAAAGTCCCAGATAGCATAGATGTCAGAGACTAGTTTGCCAGTACAAGAGGAGGGGCAAAGAGAGAAAGAACCAGGCCAACCGCGGACACAGCCAAAGCACGACGAGGGGAAGTGTGAGCAGGAACCTCAATTAGACCTTCGTGTATGTGAGAGTCAGGCTGTTGTCAAGGAAAGCTGTGAGCTGACAGTACCGACAAACGCAGTTGCGCCAACAAGGCGAAAAGGAGTTTGCAAGAGGTACAGTGTCCACAGGGGATGGGGGTTCATCACGCCAGATGATGGAGGTATTGATGTATTCGTACATCAGACCAAGATCTTCAGAAAGGGATTCCGGAGTCTGGCGAGGAATGAACGAGTAGAGTTTGACAGCAAACCATCGGTCCAGAGCATGGAAGCAATTTATGTATGCGGCATTGGCGGTCAAGAGTGTAAGGGAAGCAGGAAGCGACCCATGGCACAGAGGAAGCCCAGAAAGATAAGATGCTACAATTGTGGAGACCTGTCAGACCACATGGCAGCCAAGTGCCCTCAAGGCCCTCTTCCCAAACGATGTTTTAGATGCAAGTCAACTGAACATTTGATAGTCGCCTGTCCCTCAATGAGCTCTTTTCCGAGATGTGCTACCACAACCAGGTTGCCTTTAGGGCGCAAGCCAAGAGATGGCCACGACAACTGCCACACTAAGGGTGCCGAGAAAATTGGCCGTCGTCTAGGGGAGGAAACCCGTCCTAAGCATATAGTAGGGAGTGCAAATCAAGGTTCAGCAGAGGAGACTCATCAGAAGCAGATTGTGGGGAACGTAAGCCACCGTCCACACAAAATGAGTGTAAAACCCGTCAGGAGCTATCCCTCTTCAAAGTCGACAGCTGCAAGCACTGACAGGCAGATGTCACGGGCAGGCAGCGACGCGGCACAGGTGAGCGAGTCTTCTAGACCACAGCAACTGCTAGCCCAACAACGTAGGGACAAGACGACCAAGAGAGTCCCCAGCCAGGCTCTACCTATTACAGAAGCTCAGCCCAAAGCATCGCTGCTCAGAAAGAGTCCTGCGCAGCATCAACGATCTAAGAGGTTACAGTTGAAGCGCCAGAGGTAGTGATGTTGTCGGGACGACAACAAAATCAGGAGGGAGACATGTGATGGGGCCGAAAAGACGCCTGCCCCCTTCCTGTTTTTGGCATATTTATTGCTCATATTTTCGATGTGCGCGAAGCATGCTGGGATGTAAAAAGTCTTCAAGATTGATGAATAGGCTATAATAAAGCCTAAGAATTAGTTGTGATGTGTTATATTTGGTAGTCGTGTGTTATATTTAATAGAGGTAGGTTTTATCTGTGTTTTCGTGCCTCATAAAGCAAATATCGCGAGTGTTGTTTAAGTGGCGCAATTACTGCGCGCGCGGACTAAGTTGAGGTGTTTAGGCTTAGCGTTTTTATATAAAGAGATAGCGGCTTGTGGACGGGCCTATTTTGCAAGAGTCGCCAAGAAGAAACGAAGTTAGGCTAGCCCTGTATCGGTAGAAGAGGAACGAAGACATGACACATTAGCAACTGACCACTAGCTGGGTGTTTTGTTTGTTTAGTGTTTCGCTTGCTGGTTTATTTGTTTAAAGTTTGCTTTAGTGTGCTCTTAGTCACTGATTGGGTTGTAAAAATAAATACAGCCCCTGCCTCAGAATCAAGAGTTTTATTGTTGTTCGGGACGTGCGAGTGTGAAAAGAGAGTGATCAAACATCACAACATCAATATCATCATCACCATCTCGCCCACCCTTTCACACACACACACACACATATATATATATATATATATATATATATATATATATATATATATAAGTGCGTGTGTGTGTCTGTGTGTGTGGGTATGTGTGTGTGTGGTGTGCCTGCGTGTGTGTGTGTGGTTTTTTTTTGCCTTTTTAATGTACCAAGACAAGATTTTAAAAGATATCCGTACATTTACTAAACACTTCTCATGTCATTTGTCAAGTGTTGCTCTGTGGCTTCATTGCACAGAACAGGTAGGTATGGAGTGGCAGTGGTGTATTAACTGAAGTCATGTGCTCCACGGTATGGAGTAAGAGCGTAAATAAATAAGCACTATTTTTGTGGTGTCTAGTTGGCAGGATGGTTAGTCACGATTCACTCCCGTGGCAAGGGGGTGTTGCCATGATTGGTCCTGGCTTCGAGCCCCGGTAAGTCTATTGTCTTTGTTGTTTTTCTGTTGTCTAGTCTTCCACTTCTTTATTTTTTACGAGTTCCTGACATATACCTATTTATATGTGTATTGTTCATTTAGTAAAAGTACAAACGAAATTGCCATAACGATTGTTCAGCTCCATAATATAATCCTGTCCGTTTTTATTTTTTTAATTAAAGAAACTCAGTTCCGGCATCTATACCACATTTGAGAGATAAAATCATTATTGCAAGAGAAGTAGAGATTAGCAATTAACAAAAGAATTTACAAGAGAAAAATAGGAATACTCAAAACTATTGAGCGGCCTCCTTCCCCCCCCCCCCCCCTCCCCCGGGACAAGAAGACATTAAAAAAAATTGATAAATAAAAAATCTGAAGTACTTTTTCTCAGAATACTTAAAAAGCAGCAAAGATAACATGAATTATTCATACACAAAGTCATCCATAAATTAAGGTTGTCATAGAGACGCATCCAATCTGGCAAACGTTGGTGAAGGAACGTTTTCTCTCACTAGCGGTCAATGTGCACTGTGTAGGATATCTCCAGGCGAAATGTTCATAAATTATTGAATAAATATACGTTTTTTGTGCTCCATCAAGATCGTGGAACACCTACTGCACTTAGTCCCCGTGCAAAAAGAATGCATTGGTGTCCTGAAGTAATGGTTACTCACTTACTTTACGTTTTCGTCAAGAAGCGTTCAATTGGCGGAGTGGTTTGATCGCTGGCCTATCGCGGCAATGGTGCAGGGTTGGAAACGCGATGGAACCACCTGTATCCGTGAAGAGTGTTATTGTGTTTTGAAACTTGAGTTTTTTTCGTTCTTCGATCCGTTATACTTGTGTGTCCGTACGGGCTAACATGAGGCCCCGAGCTGGCCTGTATGATGACTGTTTATTTTGTCTGATCCAACCTGGTTGTTCCATGCACTTACAACCAATTGTCCCTAACGGTAGTTTTAAAGGCACGTACCAGGTCAACTTGAATTTTGGCTATTACAGTTTTGGTTATTGCTGGACAATTTATTTTACATTGTTGAAAACTACTGGGATGGCCAAATGTACAAACTTTCTTTTTTATACTTTTCTTATTTTGGCATTTTATCCCCTGTTTTACAAGCCCGGTGACAATAGTATGTGTTTTTGTTTGGGAGCCTCTTATTTGAACTGTTATCTACTTTAGAGCAAGTAACCCGCTTTTTATAGTTATACGGCACAAAACTACCAACGAAATTTTACCACCGCCCCTTTATTTGACAAACGTTTTTGTGAAACCCCTTTTATTGTTAGTATTACCACGGCAGGACAAGGTAAAATTATTATGGTTTTATGTTCTACTAAATTTATCTAATGAGATTTTGTTTTTTCTTATTCTATCCAGTGTGTGGGGATTTTTTTTTTTTTTATTATTTAATTTTTTTTTGTGAATTTTTTTTAAAATTTTTATATTTTTTTTTTTTAACACAAATGTCTATAAAAAAAAAATTTCTTTTTATAAAAAAAAAAAAAAAAATATATAAGTTTTATTTATTTAATAAAAAATTGGGTATTTTTTTTTTTAAAAAATTTATTTTGTTTTAGATAAATTTTATATGTTTAGTATGTTGTATTTATATTTCACTCATGGTATAAGATAAATATATTATAGTGACAAAAAAAATTGAAGGATTTTTATGTTTTTTTTCTTGTAGTATTTAATCTTTTAAAGAATAAAAATGGAAATATTTATGCGACCGCCTTTATTTACAACTTCACAAATAAATAAAAAATTAAATGTTTTATAAAAAAAATACTGTAATTGAATGTTTTAATATTTTCTCATGTCTTTAAAATTTTCTAATTAAGTGGGGTATTGGATACATTCGGTGCTAAAAATAAATCCCTAAAAAACACAAAAATAAAATAAATCAATCATACATGTTTTTAAAAAAAAAATAAAGACAAAAAAAACTAAAAAATAAAAAATTAAACCCAAATTAATCTATTTGTGTAAAAAGTAAATTAATCCCCCCCCCCAACTTAATATAAACCATTACTGTAAACAATAAATGAAAAAAAATCCCCACCCCCCCTTAAATCTAACCTAAATTAAATGCTAAGATATAACACACCCACCACACAAAAACAGAGGAAACAAATTAACAAAAAATACCCCCCTTTATTCTAATCCCCTCCCCAGAGTAAAATTTCATAGAAAAAGGGATAAAAATCTCTAATTCCACTTACCAAAATTTGAAGACCCACACCAAAAACTTTACAATAACGAAGAACAGATAAATTCAAAATATTATCATTAAAAAAATAAAAAAAAAAATGACCTTAAATAACACTTCACACTTACATAACAAACCAAAACCCCTAAAAACTGCACACCAAAAACAAAAAAAAACTTAAAAATTAAAACAATTTAATCCAAAAAACCTCAATTAAACAACATTAAAAACAAACCGACTTGAATCCCCTACACTCTAAAAC